>OZ037777.1:56408731-56583731 GCA_964035525.1 Porites cylindrica | reverse complement strand
CAAAAAACCCCTTAAAATCAGTCGATTTGTCAAGTTTTAAACCCCATTTACACGCGCTAAAAAAATCGGCACGGCACTCAAATTTTTGACACCGTGCTGACGATTTTAAGACACGGCACTCCCAATTTTCGACGTGTAAACGTATCGGTCCCAAATGTAATGTGGCACCAGTGCTCAAAATTTGGGGGGGGGCCCGAGACTACCTCCCGGAGGTAGTCTAGGCACGGGTAAACGAGGCACGGTGCCAACAATTTGGCGTGCCTTGCCGATTTTTTGAGCGCGTGTAAATGGGGTTTCAAAGTAGTTTGTTAAAAACCCAAGAAGACTGATATAGCTCCCCAAATCTGCGAAGTTTACAGACGTTCAATGGTGGGTGGTAAGCTCGTGCCCCCACCATACTCTGTAAACGCCTTTACGATTTCACGACTTTGTAGACCAATCACCGCTCGCTTTGGACCTTTAAGTAGCTATAGCATCCTGCCTAAATATGCGACAGTCCCAGCTTTTATCAGGTTGTAGTCTTGTTTTCTTTCTTTCCTTTTTTCTTTTTGGTTCTTTTTTTCTTTCTATCCCCCTCCTCCCCTCCCCCTCTCTCTCTCCATCTCCCTCCCCACCTCCCCTTAGTTACTTCGTTTTTTGTGGGCATGAGGTGGTAGTTTAGGATCTTTGGATCTTTGGTTCACAAGTAACTTAACACCTTTTCATTACCTCAACTCTTGTATTGTCATATAAATTTAAAGTTAGAATACATAAATCAGTACTGAAGAGCATTTGTTCTCTTGCAGATGCTTAACTAATAGTGTTACATTTTACATTTAACAGCTGGATCTCTGGTTGAGGACTTTGACCTCGAAGATTTTTCACAGCCTCTTGAAGATCCGGAATCCACTGAAAGTATTCTCCTTTGCACAGGACGTCTTGCTGTAGCTGCTACAGCTACGAGGACGAAAGTAGCTGCTATAGTACGTCATCCAGTAACTCGAAGCGTAGTAGGGATATTTAAGGCCCACAACGTCACCATATTGCACAGGTGTACCATCCACAGCGTTTCTGGCGTAAATCTCGAAAGTGGCGTACGAGTAGTAAAGCCACTCGTTCGCAGTAATTGTGCTGGTGATTCTATTTAAAATAAAAAGAAATAAATAAAGCCAATTGTCAAATAAACAAATTAAACAGTCAAACATTCATTTATGCTTATAACAATGTTATAAAGCACAAGATTGTTTACTTACGATGATACTCTGCAGTAGCTGGTGGACGATGTGTAACACCTCAGCCGGTAGCTGGAACCGTAGGCAACGGAACTCAATGACACAGTGTCTCCACTGTTGATGGGTTCTCCATTCACTCTTCCAAAGGCGGTGATATAGAACTTGGAGTAGGAAGAACATGAAGACCACAAAGATTTCGTCATACTCTGACTACCTGAGCACTGACCCAGTCGGCAATAAGTATCACAATACAGCAAGTAGCTGGAGTTACTGCTGTGCGCTGATCGTAGCACAATTTGGTCCCCACTCTTGATGACAGGATATCTGTGGACTTGTAACAGAAAAAATTTCTATCAAAACTTTGCACTAAACTACCAAAAAGTGAAAGAAGATATTTGACGCATACTAATTGTAAAGCCGTTTTCTTCGTTTTGTACAAGAAGCATTTTGCTGTGATTTAAAGGTGAGATAACAAAAAGTTTGAATGAACTCGAAACGTTTACACTCTTATTAATTAAGACAAACCGAACGGGGTGAGAGCTCCAAGTCCCCAGTATATCGCTTAGGCTAGCGACTCTTGAATAACAAAACGGAAACAACATCAAACGCTTTATCGAAGTCTTACCTTTCGATAAGTCGGTCCACACATCTTCTATAGGTACCGAGCAACTTACTTGCACGTTATTCGTATTAACAACAACCGAAGAGCAGTTGACTCCGCCAAGAGAGATTAACGCCAACAAAACGATCACGCCGAGAAACTTCATACTCGATGACGACTCCGTGAACGCCTGATTATGACTGATTATGTTATGAATAATGTAACGTTTATTAGAGGTTTCTTACTTAATTCATGCGAAACATGTTTAGGGAGTCAACTAACACGTTCCGCAAGACGTGATGACATCATCGATAACTTTAAGCCCATTACAAGTAGAACATTGCTTTTTTGGTCATACTATACTAGACAGTGGGCAAAATAAAATTATGATTATTTTCGAAGTTTTGACAAATATCAAATTTATTGTTACTATGATTTCTGAAAGTCTGTGCGGTTTAAAAAAACGCTTACTAATCCGAACCCTATCGTCAGTTTTCGCGGATCGAGTACCATTAAATGTTCTATTCCTTAATTTCACAAGCCACCGCGGAAATAAAAGGAGCACCATGAAATGTTTTCTGTAAAATATCTGTTCGGAGAAACTAAAAATGCCTAGAATTTTCTATAGCTTGAGAAAGGCTAAAAAATTTCTAGATGTCCGTTCCATACCTGTACAATGTTCGAAGGTTATCTAATAGTATAATTATCTAACAGTTTAATTTTTCACTCCCCAGGTTGGCTATTTTTTGTCGAAAAAGGTAACCTAAATTTTTTTCAGATTTAAAAATGCGATGGAGAAAGGAATCAGAAAAAGAACCTAACTTCGTAAAACGTTAAATTGCATCTAATATTTTCTGGAAAATAATACTGACTGCCCATATAATTTGGAAAAGACTCAAGTTGCCCTAGGATGACCGAACAGATAAAAATTTTATAGCGCCGCTTAGAGTGTACTTTTAGAGATACAAAAGTACTCTGGATAGACTAAAAAGTGTTTTCAATGCATTTAGGAGAAAACCGTCGTTGGGTTCCCCTGAAATAACAATTTGAACGACAGGAAAATGTTGCTTCATATACAGCTGCACATTACTGTCTCTCGATACTGTCTCGCGGTGGGTATTGATTCAATGCATTGCTGAATTACTATTTGAAGAAAAAAGTATTCGATTGACAAGATTGCACTCATGCTGACACGTTGAAAAACCTTGGCAGGAAGAAATGATAAAATTTAGTGACCCATTTTCTCAACCTAATCACCCACTCCATTCTACCACCGTTTGAAAACCTCGGCCGAAAATTCATTTTGAACCCGTAGCAAAAATATTGGTGTTCGTCAATCTCTGGTGAAAATATTCTCCATTGCACTCAGTTGATTATAAATATTCGCTATTTATTCATATCTCCCGAGTCAGTGAGTACTTAATTGAAGATGCTTCACCGAGGATATAGGGGTTCCACTATAAAAGAAAGAAAAACCCTCAATAGAAGGTCGCTTATCAGTATGTGTTGTCGTTGTGAAGGGACTGACGTGTTCGCTACATTGGATTGCAATTAGATCATTTTTTTCCCTAAGTTGAAGCTAAAATAACCCAGATTAAAAGAAAACATCACAGAAAATGTGATAAACAAAACGAACTGAAAAACAGTCAGGGTGATTTCTAATTAAGGTGAAACAGCGTTTTAGGAGGAAAGGCTCAGGCTATCCGAGTTTGTTTTAATCTTAGCCGTCGTGTCATAAGTACCATGAGACGTTTCGTTTAATAGCGATCGAATCCTCAACTCTTTTATTGAAAATCAAAAAGTTTAAGTTAAATAACACATAAATCCCTTAGAAATTATTTAATTATCTTTCCAAAATGGTCTCTAAATGATCTAAACTGTTTATGCTTAAAATTTATGGTTGAGAACTCCAGCTTCAAAGTTGACATCTTGAAACTTTACGACTTCAGCTCTTGAAGATTTTGAAGCCGGTGAAACTGTCCTCTTTTGCGCAAGAGGTTTTGTCGTTTCTGCTACAGCTACGAGGATAAAGGAATTTGCCACTTTTGGTCAGCCATGCTTTGCTGGAGCAGTGTAAGTACTTGAGTCCCACCACATCGCCATTGTGGATGGGAGTAGAATCCTCTGCCTCTTTGGAGAATATTTGAAAAGTGGCGTTTTCGTATATCAGCCAGTTGTTTCCTGCCATGTCGCCTTTTAAGCTACAGAAAAAAGTGGCAAAAGGAGGTCAAAAAGCAATAATTGACTAAATATCTAGCAGTCAAGCTTAGGTTGAGCCAAGTAAAACCACTTTTGCCTATGAGTTCTTAATACTGACCGAGAGAGAAATGCCAATAACTGACTAAGAGCAATGATTGTACAGACCGAAAGTCAACTATAGACATCAGTTGCATCTTCTCGTCCGATGTTGCTTGAGTTAAATTTCCAAGAAGAGCTGATGTGGTGTTTAAATTTAAAGCTGAATACTTACGAAGCCAAATGGCACTGCGAGGTTGAAGATTTGCCACAAGTCAGCTTGTACTGAGGACCGTACTTTCTAACGATCAGCGACACTTTTTCCCCGCTTTTGATGGGCTTTCCCAGCGTTTCTCCTCTGGCTGTTATTTTGAACTCCGCATTCTCAGGTGAGCAGGACGACGAAACCTCAGCATCAATAGACGGGCAATGCGTCCATTGGCAGCCTGATGTATTGCAGTGTAGCGAAAGTTTCGAATAACTGCTATGAGCTGATTTCAAAATAATGAAGTCACCACTGCTAATGGTTTTTCTACGGGCTTAAAGCAAAATCCACAAAATGTCAATCGTTGTAAAAACGGTTTCGAATCTTTCAAAGATTCGAAAATGTTTAGGGAGGTCGCATTAAGTACAGCAAATCATAGAATTCAAAAATGAATTAAAAACAATTTACACTGCTCCTTACAATTGTTGTTCGAAGATTTAGCAGCCACTGAACAGCTTACACAGGCCGCTAAGAAAAGTCCCACGAAAATTGCCAAGCTTAAAAACTTCATTCTTACGCTTAATTTGCTGATGTGGTTAATAAAAGGTCGAAGTCCCAAATAATAATTTAAGTAAAGATGATGTGGGGCTAATAAAAAGCTGTCTTTGCCGTGTAAAGTGTGTTGCAAAACATGTGACGTGTTAGGTGAGCGGAAGTGAATGACACCTTAGGGGGGGGGGGGGTGCTCTGTAGTCAAAACATTTATTGAAATAAGAAAACCGCAAGTATAAACACAAGTGGAAAGAGCTTGTTTTATGAGTGCGATGGAGTACTAAAGGATCGGTAGAATCAAATATCTCTCGCTATACAATACTAAAAATAATTAAAAGGTTCAAAAACGTTTTGCACTTCTTTTCCTGCTTCCCAAAGCATGATACCGGTGCATTCTTCCTATCTCTTCAGGCAATTTCCTTGAAAGGCTCTTAAAAAAAAAAGCCAAATAACCCGATACTTAAATTAAGTTCGAAAGCACTAAAAATATAATCTCAAAGTTATATATTTTCGTTTATATTTTATTCCGCCGTAGCGCGATTAACAGCACACTACTGACCGGACACGAGAAGGATATTTCATTTTTTTTTTTTTTTTTTTTTTATTAGATTCGCCAGTTATTGACAGGGTCACCGCAACAGCATGACGCCAATTACTACGGGCCCGTAACAGTCCCTCCCCCCATGAGAGATAGACCACCACACCGGGAACAACGTCCCCTACTCTTTACGCACAGTGTGCGGGTTCTTTAACGTCCCACCGAATTTATGTATCCAAGGGTTGTGAGACGGCGCCTACGAATTATCGTCCTTATCCGTTAAGACTAGAAAGTCAAACCGTTTGCAGATGTCTTTACAAAGGCAGCACTTTCTCCTTAGTTATTTAAAGACCCTGAGTGTTGGTCTAGCCTGCGTAGCAGGCGCTTGCAAGTAGTGGGCACAAGAAAAAACGGGCGCGCGAGAAGGAGACACGCGCGGGACTTGAACCAGCGGCCTCCCGTTCGGCAGACCGGCGCTTATCAAACTGAGCTAACCCGGCGGCGGTTATATTGATCGACACCGAAACGCTGTTCACTGTTCATTATTTCTCATTGACATTCAATACAGATAATTACAAAATTTAAAATTTTGCTGAAAATTTCTTAAACTTAAGTATTTATTTCACTTCAAGTCGACAAAAATTAGGTTCCCTCAACCAAACATTTTTACATTCAGGTTTGTTTTACTTATCCAAGAATTTCTTGCGTTTCAGTAAAAATAATGAGATGAAAGTAAAATCTTCAAGATGAGTCGATTGCCACTTAACAATAACAGTCAATGATACATTTTAGATCACAACCAAACATTTTTACATTCGGGTTTGTTTTACTTATCCAAGAATTTCTTCCCTTTCAGTGAAAATGATGAGGTGAAAGTAAGCACCTCAGCCGGTAGCTGGAACCAAAGGCAACGGAACTCAAAGATACAGTGTCTCCACTGTCAATGGGTTCTCTATTTACTTTGCCAAAGGCGGTGATATAGAACTTGGACAAGGAAGAACATGAAGACCACAATGATTTCGTCATACTCTGACTGAGTAAAGGATCGGTAGAATCAAATATCTCTCGCTATACAATACTAAAAATAATTAAAAGGTTCAGAAAAGTTTTGCACTTCCGTTTCCTGCTTCCCAAAGCATGAGACCGGTGCATTCTGGCCTATCTCTTCAGGCAATTTCCTTGAAAGACTATTAAAAAACAAAGCCAAATAACCCGATACTTAAATTAAGTTCGAAAGCACTGAAAATATAATCTCAAAGTTATACATTTTCGTTTATATTTTATTCCGCCGTAGCGCGATTAACAGCACACTACTGACCGGACACGAGAAGGATATTTCATTGTTATCAGGGGCACCCAACGGGAAATTTTGAGAAAAAGACCTAAAAACAACAACAAAGCGTGAATAAAGTTTTCTGAGACTATTTTAAGCATTTTGAGAGATTGCTGGAAAAAAATTATCTGTTCCTCACTCCCAGCAAGACTGATGGAAGAGTTCTCAGCCAGCAACCTTACAACCTGCAATCTGACTTACTGGGAAGTATCATAGGGCACAATTCAGATCTTGAGTGGTAAGCAACCCATACAAGTAACCCGCAGCAGCTATTCTAGACTTCAAATCCCCTCTGACACCCTGAAATATCTTTTTCCCAGCAACACTTTCCTTCCAAGGACTATTATTTCTTCCACATATCCCAGCCAGCAAAAATTTGCATGAAGAACAGATATTTTGAGGAACAGATCCTTTGGGTGCCCCTGCAGTGTTATAAGTATTGATCGATACCGAAACGCTGTTCACTGTTCATTATTTCTCATTGAAATTCAATACAGGTAATTACAAAATTTAAAATTTTGCTGAAAATTTCTTAAACTTATGTATTTATTTCACTTCAAGTCGAAAAAACTGAGGTTCCCTCAACCAAACATTTTTACATTCAGGTTTGTTTTACTTATCCAAGAATTTCTTCCCTTTCAGTAAAAGTGATGAGATGAAAGTAAAATCTTCAAGATGAGTCGATTGCCACTTAACAATAACAGTCAATGATACATTTTAGATCACTTAATTCGGTTATTTATTTCTCTTGCAATTATTTGTATGCAGATATATAAATCATTGATAAATTGACAGTCGTCGTAATCGTCCCGTAAATATTACAGTATTTTTGTTAGTAAATATTAAGTATGCTGCATCGTAAAAATCCCCGGCCCATTGCAGCCTACCTCTCGATTGGAGCCTATTTGCAGGCGGAAGATTGAAGTGTAGTCCACTTTCTTTAGTCCAGATGATGAAGGGTACGTTTCATCCTTGAAGTTTTCTAAAATCATTGTTACAGTAAGTGGGTGATTTTTCTCGCTGTACTGACAGACAAGGGAAATGACTTGACGTTGTTTTCTCGCGCTTTCACGCTCGCGCTACCCTGGTCCCGGAGGTTTTTCTTTAAATTCGTTTTCGCCGCTTCGCCGCTCGCTCTCTCTTTTCGCGAAGAAAAATTTCAAGAAAAACCTCTGGGACCAGGGTACGCTTGCTCACTTTTCAGAGAAAATTTAGTTTAGCCGACGTGGTCGGAGGTAAATAACCATATTTAAGTTAAGTTCGAACTTGTATTGTCTTTTATGCATTTTATCTAGCCTGAATTTCATCTCATTACTTCGAGTCGTTATTACTCCCTCAGTAACGTACAATGTTGAGAGAAGAAAACGACTCGAAGCAATAGGATGAATATCAGGCTACATTTTATCCTGCTCAGTAATTGTATGAAACTTTTATTTATTAATTTTTGGGTAATTATTTGTATTCGGATTCAATACATAAATTGACAGAGTTAGTTCACTGTAAATAAAATCCTTCTGTAAATATAGTCTTTTTGTTAGTAAATATATACAGTAATGTATATGCATCGTATATATCCCCACTGAGGCCCACCTCGATTGGAGCCTATTTTGCTGGTTTTCAGTGTCACGCCATTCAAAATAGATCAAAATAAAAATCAAAACCGTTCAATAGTTTAAGGCCAGAATCTGGGAAATGAAAGGAGGTAAATATACAAAGACCCTCGCCAAGATTTGGGTTAGAGGAATATTTCGCACACGAGATATCCGAGGAAATGTTTTTCCCAAATTTATAGGAATTTGTATGGAGACACCATGGTGGTGCCCACCTGGATGGGCACCAACATGGCGGACGGAAACCAACAGAAACATCTGTTACCGAGCTTGCTACAAAAGCGTGAATTTACCTCTCGAGGAACTCATAAACATTAAAGTAATACTTTTTCTAATACATTAACCGTTTAAATAGCAAAATTCCCCGAAATAAGTCACTTTTTTAACCTACATTACAGCTCTCTTGGCTGTCATGTAAAAGCCAAAGTTTAGAAATTCAAGCGTACTCTAACACAAAACCAAGAACCCTTTTAAAGCGAAAATTTGTATGAACATTAGTTTTCAGCTGCTCTAATACATCATGAAAGTAAAATCTCAGTAGGATCGATAGTTTTGTAGTTTGAATTTTAGTGACGTCATGTGTGGGCTGTAGAGCCGTGAAGTGTAACACCTTTGGAGAAAAGTCATTGGCACCCCGGGTAACGTATTTATTCGATCAAACGCCGGATAGAAAACGCTAAATAGTTAATAAATTCCTCGGCGTCTAATCGAATAAATACAATGCTCCCGAACTTGTTCGACTCTTTTCGGTCTTAGGGCGCTTTCCATTTGTCAGAACTGACCGGCCAAGACAATTCCCGTCTTAATGAGAATTTCACTTTCAATCAAAACTATCCAGCCAGATCAGTCAGATCCTAAAAGTATGCACGAAGGAGATGGTTTTTTAGCAAAAACCCCGTGGAAAAAGCCGATTCTATTCGCTAACTGACTGGTCCGACAAGGGCCTGGCCGGCAAATTCTGAATGGCTAGCAACTTTACCGAGCATGATCCGCATGACTCCCCTGACATGCTCGTTTCTAGTCACATTTTGGCATGACAGACTTACCGACTGATTATCAGCTGGCAATGTAACCATCTTCGGATAACCAACCGAATTTCCAATTTTTAATATTCGACTGCAAATATTTCTCATAAGAAATTAAAAAACGTTACGCTGGTTAAGTGAAAAAATAAATGAATAAAAAAAGGTCTAAAGCTGTTCAACGTGAAAAGAGCACTTTTTAAGAAAAATGCAAATATGACCTACGTAGTTCATATTATAAAAATGAATAACTTCAATCTCCAGCCTCCTCTCCTCTGGCCCGCGTACAGACGCCCTTCTCTCCTCTCTCCTCCAGTTTTTTCCCTTTTTTTTTGGAGGGGAGGGTGATTCTGTAAACAGACTACCCTCCTCCCACCCCCAGCAAAACTATTGCCTGGCAACCATGCAAGAGCAACAGTTCATTGACGTCCGCAAAAGCTTTCGAAATGGCGGACGAGCTGGGGTGACAGACAAACAGTTTGGAAGAAAGAAGAATACGGTGGACTTCAATCGTATTCCCTTGTTAATATGAGGAATTTAAGTTAAGGATATTTTTTGGTGTAAGCAAGCCGAATGACTGTAGTTAATTGTTTAATCGAAGCCTACGTTCGAGTGCAAGTCGAACAATAACTCGCACTGCTAATCAGCTGGATTTGATCGAATCGATGTTTGAGATTTTAAACCGCAATTAAACTGTCGTATCCCTCAGGTGGAAGATGATGGCCTATAATTTGATGGAAAATTAAGAAGAAAGGATCTAGAAATCTTTATTCTCTTTTGAATTTAGTATTCGAATACTGTAACGTAAAATGAAAGTTGTTGAGGAACGTGATCGACGATGTCGACAAAGGCTGTATCAGGTACAACAAACTTCCGACAACGCAGGTGGAAAACCTACACGCGGCTTCTCATTTCACTCAACACAAAACATTTAGTGCTTTGAACTACGCCCAAGACTTTGGAAATAGAGTGAAGGAACCGCTTAAAAGAACTACGAATTTGAAGTGGGCTACACTCACGAATTGTCCCATGTCAAATACTTTCATGCAAAGAAGATGAAGTTGGGATGGGGGTGGACTAGATAGAGAACTTTCGACCTCGTTGACAACGAACTATAAGATGCGAATCAACTCAAGATGAGGAGGGATCTTTAGCACCAGCGTCATGGGACTATGTTATGCCATTTGCTATCTTTTTAAAAAGCTAAAACTTTTTTATTGCATCAATTGAATTCCAAAAAGACCAAAAATAATGGCCCAGTTTGGTTATTTAAGACTTTATTTTGACATTGATATTGTTCCCCGTCGTCTGTTGCGATGGATTGCAAGGATTGAAAATGGATTGAAACTTAGCCCAACAACAAGATATAGGACACGCATACAGTAATTCAGTCAACCCGATAAGTACGTGACTCATTCGATAATGAAAGTGACGAAGAAGGTAGCTTTGAAGTAGTTTATGGCAGGACATGCATGACCAGTTTGGGAAGATCAGTACGAGATCATCACTGGTGCGTTTGGATCTATGAGACTGGTGTCATTTGATGGTTATACGACTTGGATTTAATTTGTTCTTACAGCAAAAATCGGTAAATAGGGGTCTTAATAGTTATCGCTTACCCATTTTTGCTACTTCGGTTAGATAATTATGTTCTTTTGCAGTTACAGATAAATTGTACTAGTGGGGGAGTTTATGTGAATTCATGTAAATCTAAACCTTGATTTTAGTAGGGCTTATCCCCAAAAGTGATTGACGACGTGCTGAAGTAAACAAAATTCGGGTTATGACAGAATAATATTTGCTGTAGGAAAGTGAATGTTAATAGCTAACCAAAATTAGTAGTTAACTGAGAATTGGCCAAAAAAATACTAGTTAACTGATATTTGGCCGCAAAATTAGTAGTTAACTCCCATTAGCACCCTCAGTGAACCTCGGCATGATTTATAGGTAGAATATGCGGAGGGGGAAACTAGTCAGCCCGCTTTCTCATACAAACTGACAACAGCAATTCGACATTATCAAAATTACAGAAAATGTATGGAGAAATCAAGGTTTTCTAAAAACTGTCAGATCACGGGACTTCTTTGCACTCAGATTTAGTGTATTGTTTCTTTGAAAGTTACTCTTTTCAAGGAGAACGTGGCAATATATGAACTCGGGAAGAATTAGCTGGCTTTGAATTCTAATACAAATCGTTGAATTTCCCGCCATCTTGCCTTGATTACCCATGATGCAACTATGAGCGTGAACTCCTCTGTCCCGGTCATAATTGTTAAGATTCCCGGTCAGAATTGTTAATTGGTTGTCCTTCCCTTTCCTTTCAATGTTGATTTAGAAGAGGTTTATGCCCAAGATGAAGTAAACTCGTGAAACCAACATTGAGAGAAGGGAGGGAAGCAATACTTGTGTTCATGAGACGAATAAGTTTACGTTATGTTTTCCACAAGTGTTTCAACAAATATGACCGCGATTGTAGCTCGAGCTCGACCTGATGATGATGATAAACGATAGAACAATAGAAACGCCATCACTACCCAAAGATTCCATGCGGCCCCTGTTCAAGCAAATTTAGATTTTTTCTGGCATGCTAACCGTATATTTCAGCTGTAAGTACTTTCCTTAAAATACACGCAAGCTACTAGAGTGCCTCTTCGGGATTTCGACTTCCGGGCGAAATCCCTGCGGGGGCAATAATAGTTCGCACCTTTCGTAGCCAAAAAATATTAAAATGAAATGGTTTGGCATTTCTGATGGTGTTTATTTAATAAATAGAACATTACATGGCCGCTTGAAGACACTAAATTTATCTTCTCGTGTTCAAAAATATTTTTCAACACTCGAAGAGAAATTTCGTGTCTTCTCGCTGCCATGAAATATCCTCTATTTACCCTACGGATTGCTCAGTAAACGTCTGTAAAACAGACCACGGTTTTTTCAACTTTTAACTGGGATCAGTTAGCAAATATTCCTCAACACTGCTGCAAAGAACGCCTTAAGATCAAGTAGTTTGTAAAAAACCCAAGACTGATATAGCTCCCCAAATCTGCCAAGTTTACAGACGTTCAAAGGTGGGTGGCAAGCTCTTGCCCCCACAATACTTGTAAACGCCTTTCCGATTTCACGACTTTGTAGACCAATATCTCCGCTCGCTTTGGACCATAAAGTAGCTATATCATCCCTGCCTAAATATGCGACAGTCCCGGCTTTTATCAGGTTGTAGTCTTGTTTTCTTTCTTTCCTTTTTTCTTTTTGGTTCTTTTTTACTTTCTCTCCCCCCCTCCTCCTCCCCTCTCCCTCTCTCTCCATCTCCCCCCGCCCTCCCCCTCCCTCTTTTTTGTGGGCATGAGGTGGTAGTTTAGGATCTTTGGATTGTCATTGTTGGTTCACAAGTAACTTAACACCTTTTGATTACCTCAACTCTTTTATTGTCATAGAATTTAAAGTTAGAATACATATATCAGTACTGAAGAGCATTTTTTCTCTTGCAGATGCTTAACTAATAGTGTTACACTTTACATTTAACAGCTGGATCTCTGGTTGAGGACTTTGAACTCGAAGATTTTTCACAGCTTCTTGAAGATCCGGAATCCACTGTAAGAATTCTCCCTTGCACAGGTCGTCTTGCTGGTGCTGCTACAGCTACGAGGACGAAAGTAGCTGCCATAGTACGTCATCCAGTAACTCGAGCGGTAGTAGGGATATTTAAGGCCCACAACGTCACCATATTGCAGAGGGGTTCCATCCACAGCGTTTTTGGCGTAAATCTCGAAGGTGGCGTACGAGTAGTAAAGCCACTGGTTCCCAGTCATTGTGCTGGTGAGTCTATTTAAAATAAAAAGAAATAAATAAATATAGCCAATTGTCACATAATCAAATTAAACTGTCAAACATTCATTTATTCTTATAACAATGTTATAAAAAGCACAAGACTGTTTACTTACGATGATACTCTGCAGTAGCTGGTGGGCGATGCGTAACACCTCAGCCTGTAGCTGGAACCGTAGCGAACGGAACTCAATGACACAGTGTCTCCACTGTTGATGGGTTCTCCATTTACTCTTCCAAAGGCGGTGATATAGAACTTGGATTTGGAAGAACATGAAGACCACAAAGATTTCGTCATACTCTTACTACCAGAGCACCCAACCAGTCGGCAATAAGAACCACAATACAGCAAGTAGCTGGAGTAACTGCTGTGCGCTGATCGTAGCACAATTTGGTCCCCACTCTTGATGATAGGATATCTGTGGACTTGTAACAAAAAAAATTCTATTGAAACTTTGCGCTAAACTACCAAAAGGTGAAAGAAGATATTTGACGCATACTAATTGTAAAGCCGTTTTCTTCGTTTTGTAAAAGAAGCATTTTGCTGTGATTTAAATCACAAAAAGTGTGAATGAACTCGAAACGTTTACACTCTTATTAGACAAACCGAACGGTGCGACGCTAGGCGAGTGACTCTTGAATAAATAAAACTGAAACAATATCAAACGCTTTATCGAAGTCTTACCTCTCGATAAGTCGGTCCACACATCTTCTATCGGTACGGAGCAACCTACTCGCAGGTTATTCTTGCTAACGGAATAGCAGTTGACTCCGCCAAGAGAGATTAAAGCCACCAAAACGGTCACGAAGAGAAACTTCATACTCGATGACGACTCGGTGAACGCCTGAACAGAATGCCACAGACTTCAAATTCCCTTAACTAAGACTAATTATTTTATGAATAATGTGACGTTTATTAGAGGTTTCTTACTTAAAATGCGAAACATGTTTAGGGAGTTAACTAACACGTTCCGCAAGACGTGATGACATCGTCGATAACTTTAAGTCCATCAAGTAGAACATTGCTTGTTTGGTCATACTAAACTAGGCACTGAACAAAATAAAGTTATGACTATTTTCGTATTTACACGTAGTAATAATTTCAATTTATTGTTATTATGATTTCTGAAAGTCTGTGCGGTTTAAAAAAACGCTTACTAATCAGATCGCGTTCGTCCGTTTTCGAACCATTATATGTTCTATCCCTTCCGTTTCACCAGCCACCGCGGAAACAACAGGAGCACCCAACAACTGCTTTCTGTAAAATATCTGTTCGGAGAAACTAAAAATGCCTAGAATTTTCTATAGTTTGAGGAAGGCTAAAAAATTTCTAAAGGACCGTTCCATTCCTGTACAATTTTCCAAGCTTATCTAAAGTAAATACGATTTTCTGAGGTTTAATTTTTCGCATTTCACTTCCCAGGTTGGCTATTTTTTGTAGAAAAACTTAAACTTTTTTCGGATTAAAAATGCGATGGAGAGAGGAATAAGAAAAAAATCCCAACTTCGTAAAACTTTAGATTGCATCTAAAATTTTCGGGAAAATAATACTGACTGCCCATACGATTTGGAAAAGACTCAACTGGTCCTAGGATGACCGAACAGATAAAAAATTTATAGCGCCGCTTAGAATGCATTTCTAGAGATCTAAACGTACTCTGGGTGGACTAAAAAGCGTTTTCAATGCATTTAGGAGAAAACCGTCGTTGGGTACCCCTGAAATAACAATTTGAACGGCAGGAAATATTGCTTCATATACAGTTGCACATAATGTTTCGGGGTCTGTATTGATTCAATGCATTGGTGAATTACTCTTTGAAGAACAAAGTATTCGATTGACAAGATTGCACTCATGCTGACACGTTGAAAAACCTTGGCAGGAAGAAATGATAAAATTTAGTGTCCCATTTTCTCAACCTAATCACCCACTCGATTCTACCACCGTTTGAAAACCTCGCCCGAAAATTCATTTTGAATCCGTCGCAAAAATATTGGTGTTCGTCAATCTCTGGTGAAAATATTCTCCATTGCACTCAGCTGATTGTAAATATTAGCTATTAATTCATATCTCCAGAGTCAGTGAGCACGTAATTGAAGATGCTTCAACCGAGGATATGGGGGTTCCACGATAAAAAAAAAAGAAAAACCCTCAATAGAAGGTCTCTTATCAGTATATGTTGTCGTTGTGAAGGGACTGACGTGTTCGCTACATTGGATTGCAATTAGATCATTTTTTCTCCTAAGTTGAAGCTAAAATAACCCGGATTAAAAGAAAACTCCACAGAAAATTTGATAAACAAAACGAACTGAAAAACAGTCAGGGTGATTTCTAATTAAGGCGAAACAGCGTTAAGGAGCAAAGGCTCACAGATCATTTGTTTTATTCTTAGCCGTCGAGTCATAAGTACCGTGAGACGTGTAATCGCGATCGAATCCTCAACTCTTTTATTGAAAAGCAAAAAGTTTAAGTTAATTAACACATAAATCCCTTAGAAATTATTTAATTAATCATCTTTCCAAAATGGTCAGTAAATGATCTAAACTGTTTATGCTTAAATTTATGGTTGAGAACTCCAGCTTCAAATTTGAGATCTTGAAACTTCAGCTCTTGAAGATTTTGAAGCCGGTGAAACTGTCCTCTTTCGCGCAAGTGGTTTTGTCGTTTCTGCTACAGCTACGTGGATAAAGGAATTTGCCACTTTTGGTCAGCCATGCTTTGCTGGAGCTGTGTAAGTACTTGAGTCCCACCACATCGCCATTGTGGATGGGAGTAGAATCCTTTGCCTCTTTGGAGAATATTTGAAAAGTGGCTTTTTCGTATATCAGCCAGTTGTTTCCTGTCATGTGGCCTTTAATGCTAGAGAAAAAAGTGGCAAAAGGAGGTCAAAAAGCAATAATTGACTAAATATCTAGCAGTCAAGTTTGGGTTGAGCCAAATAAAACTACTTTTGCCTATGAGTTCTTAATACTGACCAAGAGAGAAATGCCAATAACTGACTAAGAGCAAAATTGTACAGGCCGAAATTCAACTATAGACATCAGTTTCATCTTCTCGTCCGATGGTGCTTGCGTTAAATTTCCAAGAAGAGCTGATGCGGTGTTTAAATTTAAAGCTGAATACTTACGAAGCCAAATGGCACTGTGCGGTTGAAGATTTGCCACAAGTCAGCTTGTACTGAGGACCGTACTTTCTAACGGTCAGCGACACTTTTTCCCCGCTTTTGATGGGCTTTCCCAGCGTTTCTCCTCTGGCTGTTATTTTGAACTCCGCATTCTCAGATGAGCAGGACGACGAAACCTTAGCATCATTAGACGGGCAATGCGTCCATTGGCAGCCAGATTTATTGCAGCTTAGTGAAATTTTCGAATAATTGCTATGAGCTGATTTCAAAATAATGAAGTCACCACTGCTAATGGTTTTTCTGCGGGCTTAAAGCAAAATTCACAAAATGTCAATCGTTGTAAAAACGGTTTCGAATCTTTCAAAGATTCGAAAATGTTTTGGGAGAACGCATTGAGTACAGCAAATCATAGACTTCAAAAATGAATTAAAAACAATTTACACTCTGCTACTTACCATTGTTGTTCGAAGATTTAGCAGCCACTGAACAGCTTACACAGGCCGCCAAGAAAAGTCCCACGAAAATTGCCAAGCTTAAAAACTTCATTCTTAGGCTTAATTTACTGATGTGGTTATTAAAAGTTCCAAATAATAATTTAAGTAAAGATGATGTGGGGCTGAGAATAAGCTGTCTTTGTGTGTAAAGTGTGTTGCAAAACATGTTATAAAAAATTCGCGAACGTGTTAGGTGCGCGGAAGTCAATGACACCTTAGGGGGGTGCTCTGTAGTCAAAACATTTATTGAAATAAGAAAACCGCAAGTCTAAACGGAAGCAGAGAGAGCTTGTTTCATGAGTGCGATGGAGTACTAAAGGATCGGTAGAATCATATATGTCTCGCTATACAATACTAAAAATCATTAAAAGGTTGAGAAAAGTTTTGCAGCTCTTTTCCCGCTTCCCAAAGCAAGATACGGATGAATTTTTCCTATCTCTTCAGGCAATTTTCTTGAAAGACTCTTAAAAAACAAAGCCAAATAACCATACTTAAATTAAGCTCGAAATCACTAAAAATATAATCTCAGAGTCATATATCTTCGTTTATATTTTATCCTGCCTAGCGCGACACGAGAAAGATATTTCATTGTTATAAGTATTGATCGACACCGAAACGTAGCCTGCGTAGCAGGCGTCGAAAGCGGTAGGGGTAGGGGATAGGGAGGAAGGGAAAAAGGGGAGGGGGATTGGGGAGAGGGGGAGGGGACGCCTGCTCTAAGAACCCCCTTTTGTTCATATCTGCGGACGCTGGCGTCCGCAAATTCCTGATTGGCTGAGCCGTAATGAGTAACATATTGAAATGCGCGTCTCACAAATCAACAAACAGTCGAGATGGCAGCGGTAGACGTGGATGTCGTAGAGAGTGTTTTGAGAGATGTGAATTTATCTAGTGGTAGAGAAACTGTTTTAAAACCAGAGCAAGAATCAGCAGTAAGGGCTCTTTTAGCCGACAGAGATGTTCTGGGGGTTTTGCGGACCGGATACGGCAAGAGTTTAATTTACCAAATGTTTGTACGCGCGAAGAACTACGAGCTAAATGGTAATGCGGCGATTCTCGTCATTTCGCCACTGAAAAGTATTATCGAAGACCAGTTGCAGGAGATGGAATTGTTGGGTTACCCAGCGAAAGATTTAGCCAATTTATCAAGGTTCTCTGTTCTCCCCCTCCCCTTTTTGCGCCTGCCACGCAGGCTACCGAAACGCAGTTCATTGTTCATGTATTTCTCATTGACATTCAATACAGGTAATTACACAATTTAAAATTTTGCTGAAAATTTCTTAAACTTCTGCATTTATTTCACTTCAAGTCGACAAAAATTAGCTTCCCTCAACCAAAGCTTTTTACATTCAGGTTTGTTCTTCCCTTTCAATAAAAATGATGAGATGAAAGTAAAAACTTGAAGATGCGTCGATTGCCGGGGTCGATTGCCACTTAACAACACTCAATGATGCATTTTAGATCACTTAATTTTGTTTTTTATTTCTCTTGCAATTATTTGTACGCAGATATATAAATTGACAGTTGGTTGTAACCGAAAATCGTCCTGTAAATATTATAGTATTTTTGTTAGTAAATATTAAGTACACTGCATCGTGAAAATCCCCGGCCCACTGCGGTCTACCTCTCCAGATCATGAAGCAGGCACGTTTCATCCTTGAAGTTTTCTAAAACCATTGTTATAGTAAGTGGTACGGTGATTTTTCGCGCAGTACTGACAGACAAGGGAAATGACCTAACGTTGTTTTCTCGCACTTTCTCGCTCGCGCTACCCTGGTCCCGGAGGTTTTTCTTGAAATTCGTTGTCGCCGATTCGCAGCTAGCTTTCTCTTTGTCGCGAAGAAAAATTTCAAAAAAAAGATCTGGAACCAGTGTACGCTCGCGCCATTTTCAGAGAAAATTTAGTTTAGCCTGGGTGGTCGGAGGTAAATAACCATATCGCAGTATTTGTACGAAACTTTTATTTTATTTTTTTTTTGTAATTATTTATATACAGACTCAATATATAAATTGACAGACATTTAGTTCACTGCAAATAAAATCCTTCTGTAAATATAGTATTTTTGTTAGTAAATATATACAGTAATGTATACTGCATCATGTATATCCCCATTGAGGCCCACCTCGATTAGAGCCTATTTGTGGGCTGTAGAGCCTTGAAGTGTAACGCTTCCGGAGAAAAGTCTTTGGCACCAAGGGTACTGTATTTATTTAATTAAACGCCTCATGGGAAACGATAAAAATTTAATAAATGCCTCGGCGCCCTATGTTCCCAAACTTGTTCAACTCTTTTCGATCTACATCGGCTTCGCTCTCCAACTTGAATGGCTCGTTTCTAGACACGTTTTTGGCATGACAGTCCCATCATGACTGAAGATTGACTCGATTACTGGAAGGAACAAGACACATACTTACTGACTGATTATCAGCTGGCAATGTAACCATCTTCGGATAACCAACCGAATTTCCTTCATAAGAAATTTAAAAAACATTACGCTGATTAAGTGAAAAAATAAGTAAATAAAAAAGGTCTAAAGCTGTTCAACGTGAAAAGAACACTTTTTAAGAAAAATGCAAATATGACCTACGTAGTTCATATTGTAAAAATGAATAACTTTAATCTCCAGCCCCCACCCCTCTGGCCCGCGTACAGACGCCCTTCTCTCCTCTCTCCTCCAGTTTTTTTTTTTGAGGGGAGGGTGATTCTGTACACAGACTACCCTCCTCCCACCCCCAGCGAAACCATTGCCTGGCAACCATGCAAGAGCAACAGTTCATTGACGTCACGCAAAAGCTTTCAAAATGGCGGACGAGCTGGGGTGACAGACAAACAGTTTGGAAGAAAGAAGAATACGGTGGACTTCAATCGTATTCCCTTGTTAATATGAGGAATTTAAGGTAAGGATATTTTTTGGTGTAAGCAAGCCGAATGACTGTAGTTAATTGTTTAATTGAAGCCTACGTTCGAGTGGAAGTGGAACAATAACTGACACACTGCTAATCAGCTGGATTCGATCGAATCGTTGTTTGAGATTTTAAACCGCAATTAAACTGTCGTATCCCTCACTTGTTAAAGAGGTGGAAGATGATGGCCTATAATGTGATGGAAAATTAAGAAGAAATGATCTAGAAATCTTTATTCTCTGTTTGAATTTAGTATTCGAATACTGTAACGTAAAATGAAAGTTGTTCCTATCCGGCGCGACTGGGAAAACAGCCGACATTTCACGACGCCACCAACGCAATGTTGGCTGTTTTCTCAGGCTTCGTCATGACAAAATGCTCGGTATTTTCTTATGTGAACCTCATGTCAAGTATGGATTTCACTATTAAAATTTTAAGCATTTCGTTTAACCCTTAATGAGCTGAAAATGAACTAAAGTTTATCTCTTGACTCTAGCAATTACGCTTATTGTTTTGGTATACTCAGCTGTCGCATACTGTAACCTTAAATTAAGTTTGTATTATTTTCTATTTACTCAATAAATCAAAATCTGCTTTCAGTAGAGAACTGCACTACATTTCCGTTATGATTATTTGCCTCTTCGGATAATTTATCAACAAATGCGAGGTCAAAAAGGAGAGCTCGATCAATCTGTGAGCCACATGCATGAGAAATCTGATCTTTGAATCTGCACAAAATTCACGTGTTCAAAGATTTAGTAATGTCTAAAAGGTTGAGAACACCTTTTTTCTGAAGCCTTTCAATAATGAACATTGTACACATCCTCGTCAAATCAGATATAAAATTATTTACTGCATTTGCCCTTTCTAAACTTTGCAATTTGTTCTTGAAACTAAGATTAAAAAAGAAATTAAAGATATGATTCTGTGTCTTCATGTTAATTACATTGTATTTTGTATGAAAGGATCATTTACTGGAACTTTGTCTCCTGATAGTAACTTTGTTTTGGATCACAATGTTTCATCTATGTATTGCTGGTCCTCATCAGGGAAATATGTGAATTTACAAGTTATCAGATCTATTCATAAATGTTATATATTTAAAACAGATCAACGTGCCAAGTCTCCCGACTTTGTTGTGAGTCTCACAATCTCTTGCTCTCACATGTTGGCAACTGATTTCTCACACTTTCTCGAAAAGTCGAACTCCAAAAATATTTTGGAGCTGCAGAGTTGGTTTTCAAGCTAGATATCGATAGATAGCCAGCTCATTGTAAAAGTAGCCTGCAGAACAGGCGCTTTATGAGCCAAGCAAGGTGAATATGGCATTTTGTGCAAAACGCAAGATGAGCATGAGTCACGAGGCAAGCGGAGAGGAAAAATAAAGCACCCGTTTCCAGTCCACTGGTCTGGCTCTTCCAATGTTCACCACATGAACGTCGCTTTCCAATATTGGTTAATTGATGACGCGTTGTTCTGTAGAGATTCTGGCTTATTAGTCTGATGCCCAGGCATGTACTTGCAGAACCTATTCCCGAACGAAGCACAGACTATGATTTGCGCAATTCCTTTCATAAATTGATGTTGCCCAGGCCGCGTACTAACTACTTGAAACGAAGTTTCAGTTACAGCGGTGCTTTGTTGTGGAACTCTTTACCTGAAAATGTGGGAGAAATTAAATCAGTCAGGAAATTTAAAGAGCAAATCAAACATGTATTTGAGTCGTCGGACTCTCACTCGGCAGTCTTGTAAAACAGTATGTCGATAGTTTTTAGTCTAATTAATTGTGATTAGATTTTTACTCTATTATTACTGAAGATTTTACCGAGTTTTAAATAAAGAATCTACCTACCTACCTACCATCATGCAGTCATGTTCCTTTGACGATGCTTTTGAGAATCTTTTCATTTAGTTCCGAATGTTTCAGAAATAAAGGAAAAAGAAAAGAAAATTAATATTTAAATTTATTGCTTAAAAGGAAAGATATTCTTGGATTGCTTCCATCTGGGTTTGGAAAAAGCCAGCTGTTACTGATTATTACTACAGCATTAACTGTAAAAGTGTAATTTTGCGGATCCAGAAAATTCAAAAAGGGCAGGGGGACTTGCCAGCCATATGCATGTGTCTGTACAGGCATTCAAACAATGAATTACTGTATTCTCTGTTTTGTTTCAGGTCCAAGAACTCTTTTGCAGCCTACTCTTAACCATAACGAGGAAAATGTTGGGTTTGAAACCTAACAAAGTTCAAGCAATCAGTTCTGTTAGTCTGGCTGGACTTCCCACAGATACAGCTTTTCGTCAAGGCTCTAGCAGGCCTCGTCGATCATCTAAAGGTTCACTCTCTGGGTCACTTCATGGATTTGAACAGATAGAGGTATGGTCTTCCGATCAATGTACCAGGATTCACACAGTCTTGATATTAAGTCCTTGAATTTTAGGAGAAGTCCTTGAAAAGTCCTTAAATTTCTGTGCAAGTCCTTGAAAATTCCTTGAATTTTCTTCAACTTTGAACATGGTGGCCTAGAAAGTGTTTTTTAATGCTTTTCGGGTTGTCAAAGACAGAACACAATGTAAATCATAGCTCAGAGCAGTTAATGATGATTTGCATAAAGCGTTTTTGTTTTATGCAATTGTGAACTATCATTTTAAGACGAGAGAAATGAGAAATGTAGAGAAGTTGGTGGAGCAAACAGTTCAAGCCTTTAAGTCCGATTAGAACAGGGGGTTCATTAAGGTTTTCAACAGGAGGGCAACTGAGTTTGACACCTGGGCAAAGAATTGGCAAGGCCCGGAGGGCCTTGGCCCCTAGGGGGGTCCGGGGGCATGCTCCCCCTGAAAATTTTGAAATTCTGTGGTCGCAAGAGCGTGTTTTCCTGCATTTTGAAGCTGCAGACAATGACTTTCAACAACCAAAAAAGATAACTTTTCTAGACAATTTAATCATGATTAAGTGATTAAATGAAGTGCGTCAGACAAACATTTGGAGAGACGAAGAGTTTTCGCTAGAAGGTGAATCACAAAAGTATTAGTTTAACAACTTATCTTTAAATTTCAATGACTAGACGGGAGGAGCACTGTTTTAACGTGAACCCACCGAAAATTAATTCATTGTCGTAAACCATAACACGAATAAAAAATCACGCCTGGCTTCGTTGAACATGACGATTAAGCCATTCAATATATACAGGCAAGTAAATCACAAAGAAGTCTACTCACCTCTTGGCCTTTTCTCTACTGTAGGCCCTTTGGTTGAAGCCGAAAAATAATCCGCTATCGAACGCGTTCTTTTCTGGGCCGCCATGCTCACGTGCTCACAACACTAATACATTTCAGGTAGTCGTTTATGAAGCACAGTTCTTTTCGCAATGTGTTATGAGGCGATTCTTGTTTTTAACACTTGACGAACGAGGGGATTTCATTCCGCATGTAATTAAGTGGAAATTGCATGGCAAAGTATGTTTTACACTCGATAAGACTCATCAAGAAAAGGGCACTATTGTAACTTAAAACTGTTTTTGATCGTTCCTTGTAATAAAAAGAAGTTCTTTGAGATGTAAAGCAGCCAGGCAAAGTCGTATTCACAGCCGGTCAATTTGCCCGGTGCCCGGCCCTTAACCCATTCGCTCCTGGAGATTTTGCCGAAAAACGCGTTTTGAAGCTAGTCGAGTGGTTTTCTGGTCACTGTCCTGCTATAAAGAGCTAAAACTTACCACAAACCGGTTTACAGGTCGTACACTTGGCGGCCTTCTGATCCAGATGCAAAATATCAGCTTACGAAGTTCGGGCATGCGCAGAAAGCAAAATTTGGACATAGTTTTTGGGTTTAAAAGTGACACAGCAGTCTTGACTTTTACTTTCCGCTTTCTCTCCTCCCTTCTTTTTTCGCTTTTCTTGCCTCATTTTTTTTTTCTCTTGCTGGGCATTTAGTAGGCTTCATTTTGGTGGGAAGAGTTTTTAGGAAAGCTTTTAGGATCTTAGGATTAGGTGAAAGGAAAGGTAGGTGGGTAATGGAACAAGATTTTCATGGAGATTTTCAGGTCCTTGTCACGTGGTTTTTTGCTTCTTTCTCCGGTGTCCTTGACTGAATTGTGCTCATTCTGGTATGGTTTGAAAGATCTCTTCACCCTGCACAAGTTAGCGAAGAAAGTTGTCCTTGACCGTTAAAACTGATGACGTCACAAAGGGTAGAAAGGACCTGGATCCGCACGGGCGGTTACGGGCGGTTCAGGGGCGAATGGGTTAATGAACCCCCTGTTAGAATGGATTGGGAATGTGCATTTTTGTACAATCTGTGAAATTACATTCCTGGTAGATGGCCCTTGAAAATCAAATGAGGTCCTTAAAAAATGGTTGCAATTTTTTGTATGAACCCTGTGTACCAATAAACTTGTTACCCTTGTCTGTGATAAAATTCAATATCAAGTTTAATATATTATAATAATTGATCAATCAGTGACCATAAATCCACTGATTACAGAAGTATAATAATATTTGATATGATATATACACTCTATATTGAAATCAAACATTAATCTATATCCTTCTTAACACTTCAAGCTATTTTTTCTTCGTGTAACGAGCTGATGATCATGATGTTTAAACAGCTTAAACTTTTGCAGTTTTTCCCCGTAAATGGCAGTAGGAGGTTTTCATCTTTAACCAAAAGAAAAGTAAGTGTAAATGTTATTATAAACAATAATTTTAAACCGTTCTTAAAAATTTACTTTGATTACTGTAAGACTTGTACAGCAGTTTCTCAAGATGCAAACTTTTTGGATGTTTTAGCATAAGACATGTTTTGACTTTTTCTTCTGTCGTCATTGTTAAAATAATAATTAGTACAAAAACTAGAAATAAGTATAAAATGCTGAGTTATGTGGAAGGGTATACAGGGAGTGACTGCAGGGGAGATTTTTTCATTAAATTAAAAAAGACTGAAACATCACTGAAGAAGAAAAATGTAATCATAAAGAGCTTAAAAAGTACTCTTTAAATATCTGTCATTTCTAAAAATCATATCTACTGAAAATGTGAGTTAAGTGAAGAAAATAACATTTGAACTGCACTAACTGGAAATATGAGATTTATATTTAGATGTGGCTAAATTAATTTTAATTACACAGACCCTGTAAAGCATAGTTAAAAACGACACAATGCTGCCTGGTGGTCTCAATCTCCATCACTAATCATTTGTGAGGTGCGGTCTTGGGCTCTAACAGGGCTTTAGCATATTTGCAGTGCTTTGACTTTCGCTGATGTCAATCATTTCACTCATGCCGCTTTTGCTGCAGTACATTCAGCCTAAACCATTTTGACATTATGTGCAGAGCTCCTCAAGGAGTAGTTCTGCACATGTCAAGCAGGGCAAATACTTTAGCATTTAAGCAGCAACGTTTAGCGCTGATTTAACACTGTTTTGGAATATTTGAAGACTGCAACCATCATACAGTGCACAATTTTTAGCTTTCAATTCTTGATGAACAAAAAACAAAGTTCAAATCCGTTTTTCAAAGTTGGGCAAAAACGAAAATCAATAAGCAAAATTCAAATCTGTTTTTCAATGTCATGCGAAAGCAAAAAATGGAAATGGAACTTGAATTCCACTTTCCCATGCTATCAAAAAACAGTTGGCACTATAAAGGTACACGCATTTTAGTGACATTCTACTTGTCTATGAGCAATTTTTGCCTCTTGTGCAGCAGGTTAACTGTGAAATTTCTTTCATTTGGATGTAGCTGTAATATTCAGGGCTTCTGATATTTTGCACGGTCGCAGAGCTGCAAAATTCAGGTAAATCCGCAAAATCCCACGAAATTCACAAATACACACTCAAAATGCCACAAAATTTGGCAGAAATCTTATCGAATACATGTTTGTACAACATATTTGAAACTTATGTCAGCTATTGGGGGCTATTTACTTGCCTTAAACTTGCAAATTTATCTTGAAACTTTGTCACTGAAAAGTGCAAACAACATCCCAAAACTAAGGCCTGTTTCAAACGTTGTGCTACTACTGTGCTAAGCTGGCTCGAATGTAGGTCAACTGCAGCACGACACTAGCACGACTAATAGTTTCAAGACGTCTTAATTCAGTCCAATAGAACAACTGTTGCCAAAAACAAAACACAAAAATAAAGAAACAGTTAGCAAACTTTTAAATGTATTCTAATGTATTATTTTACTAGGAGTAATCGGAGCTTAAAAGAGTGTGTTCGATATGTTTGTAAGGCGTACAGGTAGCAGTTGAGGAGGAAGGGTGGGTGGTTATTGCGATAGATTAAGCCTGGTTTCCATATGATCACTACGATCGCTGTGATTGCTGTGTTCGCTGAGAAAAAAAAGTTTAGCGATCATATGGAAACCATTCTCCAGCGATCGCAGCGACAACGATCGCTGAGATAGAACTTTTTATATCTCAGCGATTGTTGTCGCTGCGATCGCTGGAGAGTGGTTTCATATGATCGCTGAAGTTTATTTTTTTTTTCTTCGCGGTCGCAGCGATCACAGCAATGGTAGCGATCATATGGAAACCAGGCTTTAATTTGATCATGGCATATTTTAAACGTAAGGATTGCTTACAGCGAAACCCGTGTATCATTATGAAAACGCTTTGAAGGCTAGTGATATCGTATGGTCCGCCTCAATAAGTGCAGTAGTTTGGTAGACTGTGTTGATTTCAGTGACTTGAGATGAGCTAGTATGGGCTGTTTATAAGTTTTTCAGAATAAATAACACAAACTTAAGATGTTCGTTTGTCCGGTGCTGAAAATATCACAAGTCATGATGAAACGGCGCCGCCGAGCGAGACAACTCTGTAGATTTACTTTGTGGCACAACGGCCGCCGGGCTACACAACTGGGTAGATTTACTTTGTGGCACAATGGCTGCTCAAACTTTTGAAAGATGAACGTTTTGAAAGATTCAGCAAACACAGATCAATAGTAAACCTTCAGCAAACTCTTGAAATATGTACGCTTAACGAAGATTCAGCAAACTTATAAAAGATGAACGCTTTACGAAGACAGAATAAAAGACCTCAGCAAATGCTCAAGGACGCACGAATCAACATGTGAGTTAGTTCGTCAAAGTAAGGCAAAACGTAAGCAAGCGCCTTAAAGCGAGGCAAACGTGTGTCGACGAAGACAAATGCAATCTCGAAAAAACCTCCCTTATTAATTGTACAGGGTACCCAATAATGCACAGAACGCCCAACACAAATTAGGGGTTGTGTTCTCGCACCTCGAACGCAATAATTTATGAATATTTATTGAGTTCAGCACGGTGGTAGCACTATGTTTGAAATCAAGTCGATCTACTACTGTGTAGCATGCCAAGGCTTGCCGTACTGCTAAAAGTAGTTGCATGACTTGGTTTCAAACATTGTGCTACTGCCGTGCTAAAGTTGAATTTAATTTGCTTAATTGAGTTCAGCACACCAGTAGCACGACATTTGAAGTGAACCTAGCAGGCGTAGATTATATTACGAAAAACTGGGCACTAGCCATGATGTTAAAGACTTTGCCATTGGTTCATTTCTGAAGCGTATTATTGTTGAAAGAGCAAAATGATGACCTCTGTTAGGAAAATGTTAAAAACGCTGGTCTGATCAGCGCAAAACCAATTGATTTCAAGCGAAATTTTCCCTGAAAATAATGACAAAATTGGCCGTTTTTTACCTATTGCTTTTCGGTGAAGTTTGCCCTGAAAATTCCCGGGAAATCAGTCCATTTTTCCGTGAAGTTGTCCCTAAGAATCCCACGAAATTTGACTTTTTTTACCATCACCTATCAGAAGAAGACGCTTAAAATGTTTACTTGAGTTGCGTGATGTAGTGCATAAATATTTCTGCTCAACATTTGTTATTTTATTATGATTTTGTTCTCTTACAGTGGATAAAAATCTCACTCTTACAATAATTATGATAAGATTGAAAAATTGAGTCAGAAAATTACCAGAATTCAAGATAATAAAAAACAATAATTAACTAAACCTCAAATTTAAATAAAAAATGGTTTTAAGCATGCTTTGAAATGATTTACAGTGTACAACAGATGGGACGTTTTTCATTAAACAAAAATTGTTCCAAAGTGCAGCCAGGCAAGATGCAACCTTTTGTGCGGCAACCTTTTTTGCCTGCCTTTCTTTTTTTTTCAGTCTATTCGTGAGAACATTATAGTCGACTCTCATCAGACTTTAATCCAATATTTCTGTACTAATGTATTTTTTTTGTTTGTTTGTCCAATCATAAACTTGTCTAAGAATGGTAAAAACTGTATAGCTAACTTAAGATTTTTTAAGATTTTTATTGATAATTTTAAAAGCAGTGTCAAACTTAGATGAGCAAAATCATGACATAAATAATATTTCTGCTAGGTTTTTAAAACATAAAATACTTAAAATGAACGGCATCAGCTTACCAACTGTAGCTTGAGTAAAAAAAGGCTCATGTTAGAAGACAATACACAAAAAGCAATTTTGGCAATTCAGTTTTTTAGTGGAAAGGTAAGTTGGATAAACAATGATATTTTGATTTACATATCCTAAACCAAGTAGTAAGTTTGTTTTCAAGTTGCTATATAAGTACACATGTACGTGTATGTAAATGTAAATGTATTTTATTTGCAAGGGAAAGAAAATGAGAATGTTTTGTATTCAATGCGGTTAATTACCATACATTTTTTGGCAGATGTAACTGTAAACTTGCATATTAAATCTTTTTCTGGTTTAAGAAGTATTCAGTGACTTCCTTGTACTGTATTTGTAAATTGCTCTTTTTTGAAACAGAACACTTCTCTTCACATTGGTTTTATATTCTTGTTTGGTCAGTTGAGTATAGTTGTGTAAGCTTTGAAAAGTCACCATCATGATAACAGATGTTTTTATTCTGAATATAATTTTCTTTTTGTACTTGTACATGTGCTAGTATGTATGTAGTGCTCACAGTTTATATAGCTGGAAAGAATGTAGTAGCTTGAAAAAAGTCTCCAAAATATATGTAGAAAATGCTTGTAAATTTGGCTGTTAACTATTCTGGAAAATGCAAAATTTATTTTTGAATAAATTATAAATTTGTGGAAACTTGATCCTTTGATATGCTAATTTGTGTCTGTCACTCTTTTCACTGCCAGTTGTTAAATAGTTTTGGTTTTTGCTTGGTTCAGAAGTTACAAGTATAATGCGTTAACAATGAGTGCTAAATGGTATTGTGAGAATTGTTTCTCACACTAGTATTGCACACGTACAAGGATTGCACACTGAATTTTGATAACTTAAATTTCTAGAAGGTGGAAAAGCCTCACAGTTTGTAACTAACTCTTCGATTTGTTGTGAATTATCTGAGAAAGTAGCTGTGGTTTGTAGTTGAAACATGAAAGAATCATTTTCACCACTTTATCAGCTTGATAACCATGGTAGCTCAGTATCTCTTAAAAGATTTGGACAGACGGTGAGTTTCTCTATCTTGAAATCTTTTTCCTTGAGGTAAAATTAAAATTCAAACTTTGGTTCACATTATAATTTTATGCATATAGAAACTGAAGATAAAAACAAGCATGGCAGAATATTGTTGCCATTGATGTACACTGTACTGTGGTTATGCTTCCTCTAGAATTATGGAATGGAGCCCCTATATTATAAAGTTGGAATGTTTTCTCTTTTTTTGGTATTGCATGTTTAGAGTTTGTTTTAAATCAGGATGTGAAATGCTAAGATCAGTTAATCTTGAATTTATTTTAATTAATGTCCATTGAAAGTTTTTCACATATGACTGGTTAGTGTCAATCTGAATGATAAATAAAATCTGACAATGTTGAATATTTCATTAACATTGAAAAGTTTGTCAAACTATACAATATGATAAAGTTAAGTTGTCCAGTGAAATAAAAAATAATTACTTCAGTGTATAAAGTCTTTTCAGCTTGGTTAAAAATTAGTAATAATATTATTTTAAGTTCCAAGCTTGAGGAAGTCAATCATTGGAAAGCGAATGATTTCAGTTTCTAAATAAGAATTTACTCTTGTTATGATTTTCCTGTTTGGCATAAAAAAATTGTGAATGAAGATTGAAACTAAGAAAACCATTTTGCATGAAAAAAAACTAAAGTATGATGCACTCACAGTGGTGGGTTGTTGTCCAATTACTTTGATGGACTGTGGCGCCTTACTTTTGCTCCGATCAGGTGACTAGAAGTTTTAGTATTTTCATAGAAATAGTAGCTGGGCACCTTGGATTTCACAGGTTTAAGTAACGGGGCCCCCTTCAATTTTTCTTAGAGCACAGCCTTCTTGTACATGTAGTGACGCACTGTCCTATTACACTGCGTCCTGTCAATGCTTAAGTCAGGACGGTATGACTAATGAATAAGTGTATTACCCTCTTGAAGTTATTCTCGTTGAATAAAAAAAGTTGTATAGTAGTTAGAGTAGTTCTCATCTTCGGATTATCGCTTATTATTATTATTTTTTGAAATGTTCATTCACACTATTTACTAACAGTACTGTATTAAAGACAAATGGTTAATTTAAGGAAGTAAGTCCCTCTTAAAGAAATTCCTGATGGCTGAGATGAGTAGAGCCACAAAACCTTATGATATACCATAGGAAATATTGCTCAAAACCGTTTAAATTTTTTTCCAGAAAAGTAAGAAATCATGGATTGCTGGTAACTTTCGGTGTCGGGAGTGTATAAAGATCATCAAAGATGGCAAGAAACTAGCCTCTGGAGAGTAAGTTGGAAAAAATATGAACTGTTTGGTCTTAACTGTTGATTTTGGGGAGAGGGGCAGAGGGGGGTTAATAGGGGAAGGGTTAGGCTGGTTCTCCATAACAGCAGGAGGTGGTACCCCCATTATTGGGTATACAGGTACATGTGCCACTCAACAATGGTACAATGTATAAGGAGGAGGGAGGGAGGGTTAGGGTGACTCGGGTTAGTCCGGGTCTCTCCCCCAGGGGGTACCCCCATTACATGTGCACATTGTATAATGCTAGACTGGTGCATGTGCCACTTACCATGGTATGCTTTTTGCTTCTAACCCAAGAATAGCATATAAAAGGGGTCCTTCAGTTTTCCTGTGGAGTAAAAAAGTTAAAAAGAACCTATTTCTCTAAAACAAAGCAGAATTCAGTAAAAAAAAAAATGTAACAATGTTTGTCATATCAAAACAAGTCAGTCTTCCAAAAATTGCATGTAGCTTGATCCTACAAAAATGAAAATCAACCCCAAAAACGACATACAGCACACCCCTTTTGTGCAGGGAACCCTTGTTATTCTTGATCAAGGTAAACCTTGATGTAGGTGAAGAATTTTTGCATCAAGTGTGATGTCACCTAATTAAACAGCAGGTTTGAGCTATTCTTCACCAAAAAATAATCATGACCTGATCTCATTTTGGGAAACAAGTTCAACCAGATTAGTGGAGGTTGTGTTTGTGGTCAAGTGGCAGTGCTCTGCCAGTTCTTCATACTAGAGGACACAAGTTGAAGACCTTAAAAAGCAAATTTTTTGCCTACATTTTCTGCTTTTATTAAGTGCTAATGGTAATAAACAATCTGTTTTTAGAGATTATGTTTGTAAGTGTGGCAGAAACAAGTCAGCTCATGACAGTCGTGTTGCAAGGGAGGACACCAGTAATGACCAGTGGACACCTGAAAGGTGTACAAGACAGCTGCCAACCAATGCTTATGGTGAGATAGACTTCCTGGGACAGGGCAAACAGGCGAAAAGATCACCGGTTAGTTTGAGTTTCTTTTTGTGTTCTAGGGTGTGGCTTTTCCTTAGGCCGTGTAACCTGTGGACTTTCTTTACACAAAGGTACTTCAGGGCAGAAATTATTGAAAGTTCCCTGTCTGTCTCACAACGTTCACTTATCATCTTTATAACTGATCATGACTCGAGTGTTTGTCAAGTTTGTCTGTTTTATCCCAGTCCCATGATGATGTGCAATGTATTCCATCTACACTTCAGTATGTCGTTGTGTCTTGTGACACTAAATGCTTACAGGGTTTCAGTAGTGTATACAGGGTGTTTCAAAAGTTTGTTCCGATTTTTTATCCGCTAAATGTCACTAATTATTAAGAAAAACCTTTTGCAAAACTTAGTGTGTTATTCATTATTCATTTAATATTGAATAACTAAAATATTAGTAACCAGAATGTCTTCCTGTATGTTTTCTGACATTTTCTAAGCGGTGAGGTATAGAATGTACAAGCTCCCAAAGCGTGCCCAAAGTCACATTCTTCCAGGCAAAGCGTAGTCACTCACTCTCTTAGCTCGTCCAGTGTTTTGGGGGCTGGATCTTTGTATGTTGTCTCGTTTACGATAATCCAGATGGTCTCTAGGGGGTTCACATCATATGAGTTTGCCAGTCGGTCCTCCTTTGGTATAGAGTTGGCAAATCCTTCTGATACCATGCTTGCATGAAGTGTGCACCACCTTTTTCTCTTCAAGGCTTTCCAACTTTTTTTGGTAACTTATCCCCATGCCGTTGTGCCCGAAACTTTGATCGATATTGTGTAGTTTAAATTTTTTACCTTTCTGTTTTGTGAAATTATTACACATATACTTACAGCTTTTTCGATTAAACATTTCTCACACAGTTTGTGAAAAATTGGCGATCCACTCCTTGGTTTGTCTTCTAAGGTCTTTACTTTTAACCACTTGTTCGGTCATCGTTCAGACTTCCTTAACAATTAGACAATTTTTTTTAATGAATGGCCATGGCCAGGAGACCATAAAAATAGATGCCTGAGCTCTAGCACAAACAGTGTAGGCCTTCATTTCCATGAAGGAGTAGAGAAAATAAAAGAAAATGATAAAAATACTAATTTTAAAAATAGAAAACCTACAAAATAGGCAGGAAAAGTATGGCGGGTAAAACCTCGTGCATTTGTACAGTTGGGGCAAAAATTAAAAAAATGTATAATTTCTTCAAATTTAGTTTGAAATTGCTTTGAACGGTTATTTAGATAAATTTCTTACATGAAACAGGTTACATTTGCCTAAAGAAGCATTAAGTGTTTTGCACGAAATACAATTTACAATCGCAATGAACTTTTGAAACACCCGTACATCATGTCCTTCTGTGTTCAAAAGATCCCATGTGGTTCGTCAATAATATAATCAGTCATTGATCTAAAACTTTAAGCAGCATGATAATCAATTACACTGAATACTGAATCCCTTTATGTGAAAACTATGTTCCTTGCACTTAAGTCAAACTACATTGTAATTTTTGTTTTATTTTGTTTGTCTGTCTAATGACACTTATTTCAAACCATTATGTTTATGCTGTAGTATGTCCGTCTGTCCCATGACACTGATGTCCAGCTGATACTGAAGTTAATGTTGGATAGATGGGATTTGGAGATTCCAAATTTGGTGATTTCTGTGACAGGTGGTGCCAAGAGTTTTGTTCTTAAGCCCAGATTAAAGGAAGTGTTTAGAAGAGGCCTGATTAAGGCAGCCAAGTCAACTAGCGCATGGATCATCACAGGTTTGTTTCTCTTTGCAATTCCATGCTTGTATAAGTACATGTACATAACTGTATTGATATAGAACTATTTATTTGTGGTTAGGCTAGTTTTGATTAACAATATACACTGTTATAGCCCATTAATACAGACACTGAGGGGTTCATGGAAAGTGTGTCTGTTTAGCAAGTTGAGTTTAAATAAATAAATAAGGTGTTAGGTGTAAGTTTCCCAATTCCAACAATGTGATGTTCACAAGGAAATTTGCCTTTTGTTTGTTCATTAGTGCTGCAGGCATATGCACGTGGTTAGTGGGAAAACTAAGACCCTGTTTACATGGAGTGGGGGACCCCGGTTTAGTGGGGTAGGTTTCTTTTGTTTTGTGTCCCCCAGAGCGTGAAAACAAAAGAAACCAACCCCACTAGACCGGGGTCCCCCACTCCATGTAAACAGGCCCTAAAAGAAACAGTTCTCAAGGGTAACATCACATGAACTATTCTAAAAAATAATAACATCAAGTGAAAAAGATTTATTGCAACTGCAAGTCTCGTTGTTGTGCGCATTAATACTCCTTGTAAACTTTATCCGAGAGTGCTTCACAGATACTACAGATATAACCTTCAAGATCAATAGTTTGGGAAGCTGACCATGAGAGTTTACAGCCACCTACAAAGATGTTCTAGAAGGTTTTGTCACGCATTCTTCCTTGGGCAACACGTGACAAGCCCCTAAAAATGTGTTTCTGCTTCCATACAGCAACACTGTAGATGCTGTCATAGATTCCATTGTCTTTTTTTAACTGATGTTTTTGTGCTGGGTTTTTGACAATAAAGGTGGCACAAATGCTGGAGTAATGAAACATGTGGGTGAAGCTGTGAAAGAACAAGAAATCACATTTGGTAGTGAAGACAAGGTCAATGTTATTGGTGTTGCTTCATGGGGCATTGTTGACAGAAAAGACTCACTGATAGCCACTAAGGTAAAACTATCATGTACTGTAATGTTGCTACAGTTGTCTGTGGACTGCTTGGATATAGTTCCTTCTAACAGCGTCAGTGTTGAAAACTGAGATACTTCAGGAGTTTGTGTACCTCTAGGGTATAGATGAGACCATGGCTGATTTTTTATGCCCCGCTCCACGTGGGAGCCTGTTCGTAGGCTGTTCTGTGCTTTTTCTCCAGCACCCCGCCTTAAAAGTCCGTGTTTCCCACCAAGCCTTGGCAAAGCCTGTGGAAGAAGCTTGGCCAAAGTGCAGAGTTATACTGGCAGCTTGCAAACTCAGCTACTTAAGAGAAAGGAATTAAAAATCGTTGGTTGTATTTAACTTCGAGTTGCAGTTTTTCACCAGATGTTCTGTTCTATGCTTTGTTTAGGACAAGAATGGTCTATACCCAGCCATGTACCGCATGGAGAATGTCCCAGGATCCAGTGGGGCCCTCTTAGACTCCAATCATTCTCATTTCTTACTGGTTGATAATGGCACCGAAGGGAAATACGGTGTGGAGATTGATTTACGGTCAAGATTTGAAGAGGCTGTGATGAAAGTTAAGACTGACTCTAGATCGGCTGCAGGTACAGTAGAACAAGTGCAAGAGCTGTGTCATGAAATTTATCAAATTTACGGTGGGAAATGCCAGTTAATATGAGTGAAACATGAATATAACCATGCAAAACACAGGTGACCCTAGCACTGTTGTGTAAGCTTCGTAATGTAAGGATTTGTATGGGGAAAAAAAGTTATTTTTGTAACCTCTCTTCAGCTGTGTGTTACTTCTTTCCTGTGTAGTCCCAAGCCGAATTATGGCCATTCTATAGGTTTTATTAGAACTAGTTTACCCATAAAATGGCCACAGATCGGCTGGGGAACCACGCTTTACAAGACTCCACCTTCCCACCTCTCCACTCCCGCCCAAGCCAACCCCACCCCACTTACCCACAATTTGGCAGTAGTGACCAGCTGTAATTAACTGTGGGCAGTACACATTTTTGTGAGATAGATAGATATAAGGAATTCATATAAACTGAACTCAACTATAAACATATCTTTTTATGGACTGCCAGAATTGTTTTTCGCAAGAACCATTATGGACAGTGGTTTTAATCTTTTTACAGGTGCGATTGGTGTACCTGTGGTGCTGTTAGTACTAGAAGGTGGACCAAACACAGTCCGTACCATGTGTGAACTGATTAAAAAGAAAATCCCTGCAGTGGTGGTAGACGGCAGTGGTCGAGCCGCTGATATGGTTGCTTATGCTTACAGCCACACCATCAAAAAATGGTGAGCATTCATAGCCATCTTTGTAAATCCCAGAGTGAACACCGAAAACTTAAAAAATTTCTAGCTCGCGCTTTGCGCTCGAGAAAAATTTTGAACTCGACTTGTGGGCAAATCTGGGATCGTTCGTTACTGGGAACGCGCCAGTCAACTTTTGATTGATTTTATTCTTCGATCAAGCAATATGTTTCTTCGGTTTTTGTTGTTGTGGTTGTTTTTTGTCTATTTGCACCCGCCCCACGCTTGATGTATACCGATTCCGTATTTCCCATACCAGTCATCGCACATGGTGCACCTTAGGGACGGACCATTAGAAAACTTATGGGGGCGGGGGGGGGGGGGGGGGGGGGCGGGCGAAGTACAAAAAAAAATTCGCGCAAGGGAAAATTAAATGAAAAAAAAATTCATGCACGCCAATTAACCCTAAAAAATATTCATGCTATGGCCTAAAAAAAATTCATACAAGGAATTTGATAACGAAAAAAAATTCCTGCGGCTCAAAAATTCCCCTCCCCCCCCCCATAACTTTTCTAATGGTCATTCGCAGCTGTTATTAGGGTCGTCACGCAACGCTCTTCCCCGCTTGGGAGGAGCGTGGCGTGATGATCCTAATAACGGCTGCGAAGGAGACAAAGATGCACCTGTTCTCGAGCACTTTTAGTTTTCTAACGTTATCTGTATTTACCCCATGCTTGTCATCACCAAATTCTGAACGTCAATGATTTATCAGGGACTTGTTTTCCCACATTGGCCGCAGCTTATGATTTTGCCGCTTGTTGCTGTTTTTTTTTTTAACTGCGCTTGAGTATATGCTTGTTTTCCAACTCACCTTTCCCATATTTTGCCCGAGTTGCATGATATTTGACCGTTTGTATTTCGTTGCCCGGACAGCAAGATTTCCCGCGCAGCTTAAAATGTTTTTTTTTTTTTTGTTGGTTGAGTTTTTTGGCGTAGCGTTCTGTTTGGTTTACACTCTTACAATGTGAATTGTTTCTCATAATTGACCTGAGGTGTGAATTGTCTTTTATTTATTTTAAACAACCTTATCATTTGGTGTTAACTACTTAGTGAAGGAAAAACCGCTATCAACATCATCGACCCAGCGTTTGAAGGCAATGTACGAGCCAAGGTGGCAGAAGTGTTCCCCTTTATGAAGCCGGAAGATGTCAGTAAACATTACCAGATGATTGAACAAGTGCTCGAGGACGAAAAAATGGTGAGCAACTTGTACATGCAACACATAATCTTGAGATTCCTATGGTACTCAAGGGTGACCTTTCGTGGTACTCATTTCGTCGTACGTCTGCACTTTTTGCGCCATCTTGAATAATTTATCTCGCCGGGCACAATTATACAATTAATTTGACATACGATCTTAGCAATGGTTGCGTGACGCAATGGATAATGCGTTACCCTTACACGTCCAAGGTCTTGGGTTCGACTCCTGGCGGATGAGACTTTTTTCTTTTTTTCGTAGTCGCTTTGTTTTGTTTTGTTTCTTTTTTAAAAAAACATATAGGAAGCGTTTTGCAGTATCAGTTTATTAGGAAACAACGTTACATTTGACAGTAAACCTATAAAAGCTCGAACGCACTTCCTAATCTGAGATTACTACTAGTGTAAACATTTTGAGAAAGACTCCCAGTAGGCTGCAGTGCAGGTGTGTTTTGGGCGGGCGAAAACTGCTTGTTTTTGTTTGTATTATTGTAGCCGCCATCTTTGATTTAAGACAGAGGAAGTTTGGGGAGAGTAGAAATAGCAGCATGGCGCTTTCGCGAGCAAAAAGACGGAAGGTTTCGCGCAGTTGGTTAGTGCGCAGCCTTCTCTGCGGGAGATCCGCAGTTCGATTGTGACGTAAAATCCTTCTTTCCACTCCTTTCCTTTCCGTGTAGCTTTAAGTAGCTTTAAATACCCGTTAAACGTAGCCGCACTGTTGGAGAGAGGGGGACCGGGGGGGGGGGGTAAAATGAGCGCACCATCGGTCTCGGGTTTGTTGGTCAGATGACCATTTCGAGCTACTGACGTAAAATAAGGACTCTTTACCTTCGCGCGCCCAAAGAAAACGCTTGCACTGCAGGCTAGACTCCCAATGCGAGTCACACCTATGACCTTCTTGTCACTAGTCCAGATGCTCTACCACTGAGTTGCAGGAGACTCGTACGAGCTAAGGCCACTAAACTATGTTCATGTCATATTTTCTTGCAATAATTTTTTATTCAAGAGAGACATGAAGATCGTGGAAAAGTTGGATCATTGTTTTGGAAAAGGTTTTATTCGGGGCTCCAAAAATACTTGAATTCCATACAGCTTGTCCTCTGGGCAAGCAGCTCTCACATTTTGTTTGCTTAGGACCACTTGGCTTCTTACTTGTCTTGTTAATGATTTTGTTAGAGGATGTCTTGCCTGCACTCTTGCCCATTGGGCAAGTGAGCTACAAAAGTTACTCGCCCAGCAAGAAAATCTACTTGTCCCAGGCTAACGGACGGGATTTTTTTCAAGCCCTGTTACTATGTTAAACTCATGCTGTCGCGTTTGCTTCAGATTTCAATATACAGGCTTGACGATGAGACCAACACAGTATCTCAGGAGATTGATCTTGCAATTTTGAAAGCCCTCTTGAAAGGTATGTTCAGCTGAGTTGTTCCTTAGTTTGTCTGGCTTCATGTCTTAGAACGTGAATTAATTCTTTACCCAGTTGGTTTTTTCGCTGATGCGTGCGAGGTGCTTTTTCTTGAACGTAGGTTAGAAAAGGAAGTGAGATCCAGACAGAGAGATAGCAAAACAGGTTAGAAGTAGGTTATTTAGTTAGCGTGGCATGGTACCTGGTGGCTGCCATATAATAGGCAACCTAAAGCAGCTATGTCACGAGGATATCGCTGTTTTACGTATTTACATTCGGCTGAGCTAGACGTAGAGGCAAATGACAGACAACGTAAATACTTTCCTATTGGTATGAACACACGTGAGCCGCTATGGCGTTAATTGACTCTATTGTTATTGGGTATATAAGGTTTTGACAGTTGTAATGTATTCATCTCAGCTCTCGAACTATCAACTTATATTTTTATATCTTACTTTATTCATCTATCGATTGATTTTTTACCTTTAACCCCCAGAGGTTGTGCGACCTCATCGGTTGGGGAATATGTTCCCAATTTTTTTCCCTTTGGGTTTTTGGGTTTTCGTATCAGGCGGCGGACGTGAGCAGTTTAGCCTGAGTGACTTTATTAAGGAATATTTGTCTACCATTCTTTAGTTATGATGTTGAACTTTGTATGTTATTTGGACGGCAATAAACACTCGGGCTCACAGTTCGAGCTGCTCACCCAGTCCCGTCTCTTTTTCGTGAATATAAATAGGAAGGTTAATTCTTTGCCGAAGTCATTGCTTAGTACCTATACTCATTCAAAAAATACTCATTTAGAGTTATGAAGAAGATCTGAAACAAATTTCGGGCCGTAACCATGATAATTTGGGGGGGCGGGATTTTTGTAGGCATAGCAGTAAAACGCCGACTTTTTCAAGTCCCAATCCATGTCTATCCTTGCCATCCGTAGCAAAAGACAGAGGAAAAAGTTTCAGTGCCTAAATATTGTCTTACAGAACAAAGCTGTACCATTATTTTTGTTATTCAGTTGATGCGAAGATACGTTTTAGCAAGGATTCAGCAACGATGATGGCGACGGCAACGAGAACGTCCAGAACGAACTAATATGTTTTGTAAACAAAACAACAACTCTACCCATACATTTTTTGCCTTCCGCTACTCGAACTTAGCCTGCGTCGCATCGAGTTCTCTATCTAGGTCTCAAGTGACAAGTCTAACGACAACGCGGGCTAGCACGACTGTGACGTGAAGTTCTCTAATAAACGTTTAGGTTATGGAGGACGCAAACACTCGACGACCTATTTTAACTCTTTCTTATCTTGGGCGCATTCGGTGAGACTGAATTTATTTCCAGATAAGCCATCTTCAATGCAAATATATGTACGCTGCGTAACAGGCGCCAGTTTTTCAGGACATGTGGAGCAGGCATGGCTAATGGCGACAAATTCGTGTTATTAGAGACACCTTTTAACGCTTTAATCACCGCCTTTGTTGCTAAATCTGTGAAAGCGTCTGGGATAATCTGTTCGTTACAACGAGGTACATTGGGGTCCTGTTTCGCACATTTTGATTAAACTAAGCTGAAGAACATCGCTTGTTATTAAAACAACTTAATTAGCTTGATGCTAAAAAACATCTTCTGATTTTGACAGCAAACAAGTCCAGTCAGTTGATGCAGTTAAATTTGGCGTTGGCGTGGAACAGAATTGATGTGGCCAAAAGTGAAATCTTTACAGACGAAACACACTGGACGGTAAGTTCTACACTTTGTTGCTTTCATTCTCGTGCAACGTTTCGCCACATGTAAGGAAACCCAGGAAAAGTCTTGGATCCCGGATTCCACGCCACGGATCTCGGATTCCAGGTACTGGATTCCAGTCTTTGTCAGTGGAACTTGGATACTGGATTCCAATCGTTAGTGGGATTCCGGAATTCCTTGATTCCAAAGCCCAGGATTCCGAATTCCACAAGCAAAAATTTCACGGATTCCTGTTTCCTCATTCCCTTACATGGGGTGAAACGTTTCTTGGTTGAATTCAAGTGAACATTTTTTTAATCGTCTCTTGATATAGCATGCAATTTGACCGTCACCCGGCTGGCTCAGTTGGTTGGTACCCTACTGGGGAGGGGTACGCCGGGACTCAATTCTCGACGTGACCAACACTCAGGATCTTTATATAACCATAGTTAATTAAAGTGGAATGGTAGGGAAACCCTTTGTAATAGGTTTTTGTTAGCTTTTTTGGACCTGACGTGCACAACGTTCAATAGCATTCCTATCATTTTGAACTTACTGACCAATAGAAACATTGCATTAATTTATTCAGTCATAATTTGTGAACAAAAAACAAAGGATTGTAGACGGTCAGGGAGCTTCCAACATAAACTGCAGCACCGTTGTTTTCAACTTTGATGTTTGCCGGCTTTCCTGCTTTGACTTGTGCGATTGGTTACACCATCTGGTGTCTTTTCGGATAAGGACCAAAAACCATCGTGTGCATTCACATAGCCTGGGAACCGGCCCCGCAGTGGGTGGAAAAGGCGGCGTAAAATGAAAGACAGGCGAGCGGATCGAGGCGAGCGATAGTCTGGGAAAGGGAAATGGTGGCTTCGCTCGCCTTTTTTTTTTTTTTTTTTTTGCTATTTCTCTCCGTTTTTTGCCGTTTCCCCGTACTGCGGAACCTGGTCCCAGGCTAGCATCCACAGTTACTATGAATCGTAAAGAGTCTTGAATTCTTGAAAACGTCTTGAAATTTGCAAAGTAATGTTCCAGACCTGGAAGAACATCCAGGAAAATAGCGATAAAGTCTGGAAAAATGGTAAAAAGTCTGGTGCTTTTTTCAAAGCTACAACTAGTGCATAGTGAGTGAAGTTTTTCCCGTGGTCAAATCTTATTCTATCTCGCCCGTATCCAAGATATTCACGTTGCACGGTGGTTACTGTACGTTTGCTTGCATCACGAAAAAGCTTTGTTCCTATATTTTTCAAGGTCTCTGTTGATCAGCTTGCTAGTCGATAACCCTGAGTCTGGAAAAAGAAATCATCGTTTTGGAAAAAAGTCTGGAAAAAGTCTTGAATTTTGGATCCAAAAATCTATACCAACCCAACCCTGACAGTACTTACTCTGAGACGTGAAAGAACCACCAAGAACATAAACCAAATGTCTGTCGTAACCCCTAGTGTTTATATCACTTTACCTTCTCTCTGTGATGCATCGATAGCTCATTACTTCATTTGCAAACTTCAACTTGCGCCTACAAGCATTCGGACAAAGTACTCCACGCAGTGTTGTAAATTATCGCTGAAAAGCCCCAATTGTAGATAATAAGATATTTTATTCGTATTGATTTGACCTCTTATTGAGGGTGTTTCTATGAAAAAGAAAGACGATCGCAACCCAGGATTAAACCCTGACCTTTCGTATCCCACTCTCTTTCCCTTACCACTACACTACCTCACTGACCCGCCAAAATTCCGAAATATTTAAATAAATAAACTAGCGAACTGTCTTTCTTAACTGTTACATCAATAACAGGTGACCCTAGCCCTTTCCATAACTTTTAACATAAATTCAACTTGGGCTTCAACTTCGTTATTTGTAAGACTATTCAAAAACGTATTATTTGCCTTAAGGTTGATTTCCACTGACGCGTTTTTGGCTACGCCCGTTAACGCACATAGATTTTAATTATGTAAATAAAATAGAGGCAGATAAAACGTGCTGAGCTTAAACGAGAAGTTGAGCGAGGTTTCATCCTTTACGCTTACGAGCGACCTTTCATGCATTGCCTCTATTTTATTTGCGAACGTAAATTTTACGCACGTACAAACATAAAAATTACGCGACACTGGAAATCATCCCTTATTGGAACTTAATCCAGGGAAGACATTACATCCATAATGACTAGGTTTTTAATTAGAAATCTTCTCTTTCTATTATTATTATTATTATTATTATTATTATTATTATTATTGTTATTGTTATTATTATTATTCTATTTATTTATTTATTTATTTATTTTTCGTGGCATGTCTGTAAAGTAGCTAATTAGCTAAGATCATTGACCACGTTAAATAAAGGGTATTGAATTGTTTTGTATAGTGTAATGTTATGACTTAAGGCTTGGTTGGCAATGGTGGAATCGACCTTTTACGAAAGGGAAATAGGCTTAGCAGCATTAACCTGTTACTTAAAGTGGCTGTTTCTTTGCTTTGCTGTATGTAGACCGAGAGCCTGAGGGACCCCATGCTGGCAGCTCTACTTGATGACAAGACGGAATTTGTAGAACTCTTTCTAAGGAACGGGCTGAGCATGAGGGAATTTCTTACTCCTCAGATCCTATGTCAATTGTATACTGGGGTAAGTACCTCATGAAATAACAGTGAGAAATTTAACAGAAGTCGCAGGGTATGCTTAAAGGGACAACGGAGCATCAAGGTTGAAGTTAAATTGCTGAAAAATGAAACGCTTTTTATTGACAAAGTATTGCTTGCCACATAGCAAATTTGGAGGATCCCTTGTCCACTCTCTTCCAGCTTTACTGAGATGCAATCCAATGTTTTTGCCCACCGGTGCTCCTTGTTGACATTTCCCTATTTCTTGTACTGTTTTAAACAGTTTTTAATTCTGATATAAGTAAGGCAAAAATTGAGACAATAGCGTGTCCTGACCCTTTTATTAGGCTATGTTCGTACTACACTGGGTATTTTTTCACGTCTACACGTAAAGCTGTCAGATATAGCGTAGACCCAGCCTTAGTTTCCTTCATGTTTATTTCTTGAGAAAACACTTAATCAGTTTTATGCAATAAAGGGATCAGTAGAACATTTCGGGGAAACTTTCCACCCACCCCTCCGCTAACCCAACATTTTGCCCTACCTGAAACGTTAGCGTTAAATGTGGGATAGGGGAGGGGTAGGTGGGGACAGTTTTCTAGAATCGTCAATAGTGACTGATCGGCGTTTAAATTCGCTTTTTCAGGTTCCAAACAACAGTGTTATTAAGCCGCTGCTTCAACAACAGTTGGTTTGTTTTGTTTTGTTTTTGTCTTTTGATTTTAAGAAAGTTCTAAACTGTGGCCATTCTTCTTTCTGTTTATAAAGCTGAACCAGGTTGTTCGTAGGTCCTGGTCGTAGACGTTCTTTGCCTAACATATAGCCATTCTTCGTTTTTTAGAGTAAAAAGAATGTGAAAGAAGTTAACATGTCCATTGTTGGTGAAGTGATTGAGAATCTGATGGGAGATTCGTATCATAGTCTCTATCTTCGAGATCCACGATACCTTCTTTATACTGAGAAATCCCGCAAAACTAGCCTGGATACATTTGTTTTTGGTAAGTGATACCGTTACATTACTTTAAGGCAAATTGTACCACTATTCCTTACCTTCTATACAAAGCTCTCATTGCTTAGATACTTTCACCTTTTTTAATATAATTTAATGAATGAATTAAAAACATCTAAGTTCAACCATGATCATATGTGTGACAGAAATTGGACAATGTTTGTATAGATTTGAGTAGAATTTAAAATGTCTTGTCATCTCTCCAGTTGAAGAGGAGCTCTCTCTTTTTGTTGTTGTTGTTGTTTTTTTTTTTTTTTGAGGGGAGGAGGAGATTGTACACATGCTAATCTTTCTTAAACTGGCCATGATTTCCACCTCTTCTATTTTTTCAAAGGCAAACTCTTCCTTTTATTACCTATTTCATTGAAAAATTACTGCTGATCGGTTTACTTTCTAGTGAACCCTGTTCAGACCTTTGATCCGCTTAAGAGACCGTTTCGCGACGTATTCATCTGGGCGGTCCTTAGTAACAGGATAGCTATGGCTAAACTGATGTGGATTATGGGCCGTGAACAAATCCCAAGTGCTCTCATGGCAACCAGGCTTCTCAAGTCTATGGCTTCAAAATCAGCTTCTGATGACACCATCACAGACATCAGTGTTGAGTTGTGTGAAAGTGCTGCGTGAGTATCATACAGGGATGAATGCGCCGGGCCAGGGAAAGTTCATTGTAAAATTGATCAGGATCTGTACTTGTATGGGTATTTTCGGGATCCGGGGTTTGACCAAAAAACTGGGCGGGAACAACAAGTGTAATAACTGAACCTAAGTATACCTGCCAACTCTCACGCCTTAGGCGTGAGTCTCACGCCTGCGGGTTGAAAACTTCGATCTCACGCCGGCTCACGCCTGCGGGCCAATTTCTCACGCCTGATTGAAAAATGTGAGTTGTTGCCGTCCTGCTTGACACAATTTCCAAAAATATGTTAACTCAGACCCATGTAAGGAACGAAAACCATGTGTAAAATGAATAAATGGCAATACCTTCCTCGCGATCTCTGATTTTTAAAGTGAAAAGCACTGGGAGCGAGCTCGCCTTTGGCAGACTTCGGCAGACTTCGGACGTCTTCGGAAGACTTCGGACTTCTTCGGGAATCTTCGGAAATGATCGTGTCGTCTTCAAAAATCCCAGCACTCCCAGGATAGAAATCTCACGCTTATATCTCAGAAAAAGTTGGCAGGTATACCTAAGTGTTATAAAGTTCCCATCTTTAATAACATTTGGACCTAAGCGTAGTAAAGGTTCTATCTGCAATAACGTTCGGACCCAAGTGTAACAAAGGTCGCATTTGTTATGCTATCACGTTTTCCCGTCAAAAGGACGCTGAATCACGCAAGTGCACTCCTCGTCTTGGAATCTGAAGGGTTCTAATGTTGTAGCGTGTAGCTTTGTCCAGCAACAGAACGGGAACGTCAGTTGACAACGGCGCGCGCAAATCAAACAACTGGCTTGACCAATTGCGGAGCGGCAAATTGAACACCGGAAGTCGTGTTTAGTCTTTTCCACGCGCTTTCCCGTTGTCAGCTGACGTTCGCGTCCTGTTGCTAAATCAGCCTATTGCAGACAATTTTGCTCCGTGTGCCTTCGCCGTATTGAGGTCCCTTGACCTAGCTTATTTTGTCTGTGTCAACCTTGTAGTGAATTTGAACAGGACGCAATTGGCGTTCTACAAGAGTGCTACGAAGAAAACGAAACCCTGTCACAGACCCTGCTGGTGAAGGAACTGGAATCATTTGGTCATCTAACAGCGCTCGATCTGGCCGTGATGGCCGAGGATCAGAACTTTATTGCGCATGTCAGCTGTCAAGAATTACTCACCCGACTCTGGATGGGAACAATGGCCATGAACACAAGGTGGTGGAAGGTAAGAGAATTGTACTTTGTAATCCCTGGTGGTTAGGGTGGGGTGAGGTGGGAAATGTGATTGGAACTCTATAGGATTAGAAGGGGGTGGGTGAGTAGATACCACATGTTACTCACCCGACTCTGGATGGATACCATGAACATGAACATACGGTGGTGAGAATTGCCTTTGACAGTCCCATAGGGGTAGGGTTGGGATGAGGTAAGGTACGAGAGTAGGGCGTTGTCGTGCGGTAGGGATGAATGGGTGGGTATCAGCTGTAATTTATTTTAACTACACAACTTCGGCTGGAAGATTAGACACCTTGACCACGAGATCGTGATAATGAATTGTGAGAAAACTGTACCTACCTTTGGGAATACGGTGAGGTTAAAAGGGGTTTGGATCAGAGGGTACCAAGAGTTAGCAAGTAAGCTATTAGACTTAAATCGAAGAAGTGTGAATGAAGTTAGTTTAGGTAATAGCATGATTTGTAATGATATTTGGCATAAATACCACGAGTGATATTTCAAAATTGTTATACGTAATTTGAGACAATTTTGAAATATCACGAGTGGTATTTATGCCAAATATCAGTTACAAATCATGCTATTATTTGTTTATATTACTACCCGCAAAAGGTTTGTAATTTTCACATGTAGGTATTTCAAATTACGCTGAAATACTACTGCTCTAAGCCAATCAAATTGCAGAAATTTCTCCTGTAGTAGTATAAATTTAGTTATTTGTTTTCATTTTGTTTATTTATCTCGCTGTCAATGTCATGAGCTTCCATGTACTGACCGTTCCTTCCCAGATTAGCTTGCTAGAGGCAATTATATCAATTAAAGATAAAAGATAAGAGATTAAACTAGCTGGATAAACTAAGTAGACTAAGTGCACTTTCCATTAATTAAAAAAAACTTTAACCTTTTAACCTTTAACGGCTGTCTGTTTTGTCTCTTCCAGATCATCATCTGCACTTTTATCCCATTTCTCATTTTCCCACTAATTTATTTTGTTCCTGACGAACATCACGAGCGCGAGGCAGCCGCGCGACGCTCGCAAAAGAGTTTGAACAGTAAGAGTATAAGAAACGTGGGGAGAGGAAGTCAAGAGGGTATAGGAGCCGGGCGGGAACGAGCTGATGGAGGAATAGGAGGAGGAGGAGTTGAACTTCAGAAGATTGACACCGCTAATGGAAACGCTGTTACTGACGAGGAATCTCATGTAGGTTCTGATATTGAAGATGTCGTGGACTATATTCCAGGTGAGCGAGCCAGGTCCGAAGAGATCCAGCACAAACTGTCGAAACTTCTTTCCCAAAGATTTCCTGTTTGTTAAATTCAAATTTTATTTAAAACGCCGTGGAAATGAGGGTCGATATTATTTTGGGTAAAAGGTTTCTTTGATGCTAGAACAGCCCCCTTCCGTTCCCCTCGGGGGACGCTAACGTATGCATAAGAGCACCTTTTTCACCTTTAAAACAGCAATTACTTACACATGGTCAATGTTTATGATGTCTCGAGCCTCGGTTGGTGCTTGCTCTGCGATAGGCGTTCGTTTCCGCTTGTTGCAAAACATCCCTTTTGTTTTCAATTCTCAACTGTATTCTTGTTAACCTACAACAAATACTGTTAATACTTATAATATTGCTATGAAAGGTGTGTAACTCTTCTGCTCCACTCTCCTCTGTTGGTTTTTCCAAGATGACTTTGTTTTCCTTTTCATTTCAGAGCTTCACGATGATAACGCCATGGAAGTTATAATGCGATCTAAAGACATGACCATTTGGGAGAGAATTGATTCATTTTATGCCGCGCCCTTTACCAAGTTCATGGGCAATTTGGTAACTGCTCTAATAATTATAATTCTTTTTGTTTTTGAAAATACCGTAAACTGCCGCTTAAAAGCTTCCCCCCTCTCCCCTTCTTATAAGTTCTCCCCTCCCCCCCCCCCCCCCCCCGTTATAGTCCCATCTACAAAAATTCACATCCGATTATAAGACCTCGCCCCCTCTTCCGGATATAAGAGAAGCCCCATCTAGCTTGTAATGAAATGAATTCGATTTATTATGAGGTCTTGAGGCATGCTTCCGCAATAATTTTCTGTTCGAAGCCTTACAAACAAAAGGAATATATAACGTAATCGCTTTTTCCCTGTTTTCAATTGAAAATACTACAAAACTGACAGCGTTGATGTCTCCTGTTTTTTAAAAAAGGTCATAAAAGTAAAATGTTGTGTAATTTCTTATTGATGTCATTCGATGTTATTATTGCAGGTGTCTTACATAGCATTCATAGTGCTTTATGCTTACGTCATTACACTGTACTTCCCTAAGTTTGACTCTAACGCGACTCTTGGTGGTCTGAGTGTGGTGGAAATTATTCTTTACTTTTGGATCTTTACAATCATCTTAGAGGAAATAAGACAGGTTTGTGTGCACACTGTATTGTGTTCTTACTCTATTGGTGTTTACACTACATTATTTTCACCCCTATACTGGTTAGCTGTTGCGTCGATTCGGAAACCATAGCGAATACCGTATTTACACGAATAAGCGCTCGGCGCTTTTCATGCCTCAAATGCGGCGCTTATTCGAGGGCGGCGTTTAGTTGAGGACGACGTTTATTTGAAAGTTGGACGCGACAAAGAATTGTTTTAAGTGCGGTAATATTATTATTAAGAAACTTCAAAGAAACTTATTAAGAAACTTCAAAGAGTCATGAATGCCAGTGCTCGATTGGTTTACTGCGCGCCTAAGTATTGTCACGTTACTCCTTTGCTAAGAGAACTCCACTGGCTACCAGTGCGCTTGCGCGTAGATTTTAAGATTCTCCTTGTTACATTTAAGATTCTTCACGGTGTTGCGCCTAGCTATCTTAAGGATCTTGTCTCTGTCTTACCGGACTCACGTTACCAACTACGCCGTAACAATAATGGTATATTGTTAGAAAGACCTCGGCTAAGAACGAAGAAGACTTTGGGAGATCGCGCGTTATCGATGGCTGCCCCCTTTTCATGGAACAGTCTTCCTCTGCCAATAAGACAGGAAACATCAATCGACTCTTTTAAACACTCTTTTAAAACATATTTATTTAAAAAGGCTTTTAGTTAGATTATTTATTGATTTATTTTTAAATATTGTAATTTTACCGGGTAATTTTACTGGTTTTTAATTTAGTTATTAATAATATTGTAGTACGCTTTTGAGTATTTTTATAGAAAAAGCGCAATATGAGTATTAAATATTATTATTATTATTATTATTATTATTATTTTTCGTATTAAACTAACATTAACGTATTTTGACTTCGATGTTATCGGGCCTCGGCGCTTCCTTTTCGTTTCGTTTTTTTTTTCTTTTGTCGCAAATGCGGTGCTTATTCGAGTAAATCAGTAGGTCCACTGTTAACACACAAGAACGGTGATTTCGGCATGATTTCTGTAACGAGGCGAAGCTGGGCCGCGCCGATCTTGAAGGTAGATCGTCACATATCGGATAGGTTTCTTCCACTCTTCTAAAAAATCGCTGCTGAATCCAAACTAATAGTTAAAGGCAACTCACAAGCGACTCATAGACGTACATATATTTTTGGCGTTTTAATTGAAGTCTTTTTCCTAATGTGTGTTTTTTTTTTTTTTGCAGCTGTTGTCTCAACAACCCAAGAGCTTTGGCGACAAACTGAGCGTCTATTTCAGTGACACGTGGAATGTAGTGGACACGTTTTCCCTGCTTGCTTTTGTAGTTGCCGTCTTCCTGCGTTTTTTTGATTCAACGTTTGAGGCTGCCCGGATAATTCTCTCCCTGAATATTATTGTATTTATTGTGCGATCGCTACAGATTTTGTCCGTCAACAGGCAGCTCGGTCCCAAACTTGTCATGATCAGAAAAATGGTAAGAATACATGGACCAAACGAATTGTGTCAACTTAAAATGTCTGGTTAAACTATGCCTTAGGATTCATTAGTCATGGTGTTTTAACTTACGACGAAATTAGGCAGCGAGCACTCTCTCTTTTCTTCAGATTTAGTAAGGGGAGGAAGCGCGCGAGGAACGAGGGCGGCAGCCCGCACGTTGTCATTTTCGTGTCCCGCGCGTTTCGCTTGCCTGACTAAGAAAAAAAAAGAGACAGTTCGTAGTCTTCGGCACAGGTGACAAGGGGCTATTAGGCAGCACTTTTCCATGGTAATGTTGATTTTTCCTTTAAATCTTAAGAGAAATTCAGAGGAGGACTGGTTAATAGACGTCGAATAAGCCGTAAAGTAATTTAAGGAAGGATATGGGCGGATGGTGGGGCTTGAGGGAGGGGTCCAAACTTCCACACTTCTTCGTTGTTCACACGCTTTCATGTTTTCTTTACATCGCATTTTTTCATTCTTTCGTTGGATAGTTCGTTTTTGTTCATTCATTCATTTATTCAGATGCACGAATGAAAATACAGCGTATACGTTATGGTTAAGAGGCGAGGTGTTTTGGAAACCTTCGTTGATAAACTTACTAGCAGGTGAATGTTGTATGCGATCATGCCGTTGTAAAAAATCTGTGTTCTGTTGGCCTCATTTGGGGAGAGGATTAGGAAGCCCTGGGGCCCATTTCTCGAAAGCCCCGGTAACGTTTCTCGCCCGAAATCAAATTTTCAAATCGAAATATAAAGAATAAGAGCGCGGGTCCTGGCTAGCAAACTACTCCATTTTGTTCCATTAACTGATAGTTTTATCATGTTAGATGCAAAACTGCTGAAACCTCTACCTTGCATGTAAACAACAACCTTTAATTATCGGGACTTTCGAGAAACGGGCCCCTGGTCCCATTTTTCCTAACTATGGGGCTGTGGCCCCAGTTGTTCTAAAGATGGATAAATAACGCAATTGGTTTTCGTAACTCTTATCCACTGGATAGTGATTTATCTGCTGGATAGCGCTATCCACCTTTTCAACAACTGGGGCCTGGTCTTATTGTGATATTGACAGTCATGTAGAAACGGGTTTTTTCATCTTATTTTGTTTTATTCTTTCTCACGGCAGTTGGAAGATTTAAAACAGTTTGTGTTCATCTTGCTCATATTCATCATTGCCTATGGAATAGCACTGCAGGCGGTGTCGTTCCCAGGCCCCGGAAAGTTCCAAAGGGGCTTCTGGGAAGTCTTACGAGGAATAGTAGACTTACCTTACTGGCAAATGTATGGCGAGCTTTTCCTCGAGGAAATATCAGGTAACTGTCCTGGGTGTTGCCGGTCGGGGTGGGGGGAAGGCGAGAGGGGCGCGCGGAGGGTAGTGCTAGTATCCTGGAATTCCTTTATTGAAGGTTGTTCAACAACAACTGCAACAATCAATATTTATTAGTGCCCCGGAGAAAAAAAAAGAGGTAAATTATATGTTGACAATTAGCAAGATAAGGAGCACAGCCACTTAGAAAAAGCAAATGTTAGTCGTGCTAAGTGGCTGGCCCTGCGTAGAAAAGTATTTACATATGTGTTAAATAAAGAAATAGACACGTACACATACAAAAAGAAAAAACAAACAAACAAAAACAAAAAAAATTGCTTCAACCAATCAGAAGCCCTACCCCGGCGTATCTGGGCGTCCCCTAATGTCCTCTGCTTTCTCAGGCTTAATTTTTTTGATATTCTGTTTGTCTTATTTTAGGTCAGAAGCCCATTGAGTACGCTGAAGTCCACCCTACTGCCCAATGGCTATCTCCAGCTCTTCTGGCTGGATACATGTTGTTCACAAATGTTCTTCTTCTTAATCTTCTTATTGCCATTTTCAGGTAAGTTTAATTTCCCTCGTATGCACATAAATTATTAAAAATTGCCAAATTACCAAACGATATTAACACAACTCAGATAACCAGAGGCGTGTCTCAGTTTCAAATGGTTATTCACACTTATTGCAATTATATTTACATTGATTAGACAGTGACAAAAGAATAGGATAATGCCTGAGCTCTGAGGCCTTCTTAAAAACAATGACCGAGCGCCAGCCGCAAGAAAGTGATGAGTATATGGAAATCGTGTACAAGAACTGTTGTACAAAGAATTAAATGTGTTTCTCAGGATTCCTTTTCTGCAAAAGTTACATCAACAACTGCCATGATCGTCGTGGCGTCTTTCGTTCCCCGTTTCGGCTCTTTCGAACGTAACCCCTTTTCCTCCACTTCTACGCGTGCCTGGTGGTTAAGTGAAAAATGACAAAAACGACTGTACAGAGAGGGGCAACGCCTAGTGGACATGATTACCAACTCTGAATATTTCTTTAATTTCTAGTTATACTTTTGAGCGGGTTCAAGAAGACTCAGATAAAGTGTGGAAGTTTCAGCGTTACGAACTGATCGCAGAGTATCACGGCAGACCTCTGTTTTTTCCACCGTTAATCTTCATCTCTCATATCCTGCTTTTTGTACGTTGGATCTGGCAGCTGTGTCGATGTGGCAATCCACCTTCTGGCAGCTCGATGAGTAAGTTGTCATTTATGTTTCTGGGAAAGTGCCCGCCCACCCCTCTCCTAAATTAACGTTAACACTTAGTTCTCACTTGGGGCAAAATGTTGGCTTAGGGGAGGGGTAGGTGGGCAGTTTCCCAGATACCTAAATTTGATCCGTAAATTTATCCTAAAGGCTGGTTTTCACTGGCGACGGAGTCGGAGTCGGAGTAGTAATCAGAAGCGTAGAACTTTATGATCTAGTGAAAACAGCATTCTGCTAAATGTTCACAACACTTGAACGGTTGTTGGTCGTAAAGGATAGCGCTGAAGTTCACCGTGAAACACATTTGATCTTGTGTTCAGAACTTTCGCAAAAGTACGCTTTGCGAATTTATATAGCGCTGGACCGAATTTCTCGTATTGAAGGGTTATGTTACTGATATGAATCTGATAGAATTTTCCTCTTCTTTTCAGAAATCGCACTTACCGATTACGAGCAAGAGCAGTTGATGAACTGGGAGTTCCAAGGTGCGGAATATTACATGCATACGAAAAAAGCGGAGGAAAATAACACTATGGAAAAACGAGTCTGCACTTTGGGAGACAGGTATTAACCTTATTCAACAAACCTGAAAATAAAAAAATTAAATAATAGTTGTTGATTTAATGGCCATAATTCCAGCTCCTTTTGAAAGTACATTGGTTACACTGGCACTGACTACTGTCACTACTTTACAGGGGTTTCTGAGTTGGTTTCTGCATCAAAGAATAATAAATAAACAAACAAACAAGTAAATGAATAAATAAATAGGTAGGTAGTGGCAGAAATGTGTCATTATATGCCTTTCAGGAATGTCTCGCTATTTAATGGTATCAAAATCCCACAAGATCCAAAATGAGAGATTGTCATGCCTGAAACGTGGTTTTTCAGGGAGAACTTAGTTGATTTTACCAGGAGCCCTTTTTTTAGCCAACAGCACCTAGGAAAAATGAGGGGACTACCCGGCCCGGGTGATGGTAGAAATTCCTGAAATTCAGTTTTACGCACTGAACGTAACACACACCATTCTGACTGCATGGGCGCGCAAATTTCTACCAGATCTTTACGAAAGAAGCCTGCAGAACAGGTTTTTCGCGTTGTTCAGGCCAGCAAAGGCAAGCAAAGGCAGGCGCGAAGCGAGCGAGGAGCGCGAGACCTCTATCGCATGTGTCTCGTGCTTGCTCCACGCCAGCTTCGTGCTTTGTTCGCCCAAAAAACGAGAAAAAATAAGCCCGTTCTGCGCTCTATCAGGAAAGAAACCTTAGTTACCTTTGATCATTAGGCTAGATGATGCGACAGCGAAGCTTGATCGCTTGATGGAGTGTGTCCTGGATACTACAAGCGCTGAAGACGCCGAGGGATCTCCTACAACACCAGCAACTTCCCAACAACCAACTTATGAGTGGCGACCGCCGACACGTGACGTCGGAGGATTAGAGAGGAGACTGGCACGAATGGAAGAAAACGTTGCCTCCATCTTTGAAACTGTCAAGACCATGGTTGATTTACTTCATAATCAGAGGGTAGGGAATAATTATAGACTTTGGTTGCCAGTATAGCTACTGAGCAGCGTAGCGAAAAGGCGTTGGTTTATGAGTGAAGTGAGAGTCGAAGCGTAACGCTCGCCATGAAAGCTGTATTGGATTATGTTAATCATTGAGAAATTGAGCGCTGTGACTACCAAAGACATTGTTTTGGACCCGAAGATATTTACTTCGACCCCTCACTACAGACCTTCCATTTAAGTTTTTTTATAACTTAAAAATAATAGTTTCAACGTCAGTAATGTTTCCCCTTCTTTAAACTCCTTCCATGCTTCCTAACTAAATGTGTGATAGCGTTTAGATATCTAATCCAGCGGTGGTGAGTGGAATTCTCACCGGGGTGAGTGGGGTCAAATGTTGTTGCTTTGATTCCTATCACTGACTTCACTTTTCGCTATAAAAGTTGTAGTTCAGTAGGAATTGCTTTGATTTTCTTAGACTTATGAGCACTTACGAAAAATACTTATAATGGTAACAGAAAATAATTTCAGGGGCAGTCACTGGCGCTTCGCCTAGATATAATATTTTAGTAACTTGTTTTTCTTACTTTGTGTAGGTTGAAAATACATCTTCGAATCCCGTGGGTAAGTAACAGCAAATGTCGTCTGTGATTTCAGGTTGGGTTATCCGATGTTTTCAAAATTCCCTCTTCAGAGTCCTTGTGGCTGCGTGAATGGTGACATCGTGTTCCTCCGCCGTTTTAGTTTCAGAGCCTTGGACTACGAGGGTGAAATTGAGTACAAATCTCAAACCAAATTTGTACGCATCGTTACAGCTGTTCAGGAAGGATCTAAGAGGCTTGAATTACATAAACGACTTTTCAAAGCAGCACTCTATATTTTTAGAGAATAAACCGCTTGTTAAAAATATGTTATTGGTTTTATCCACATTTCCGACGTTCTCTTTTCAACGGTATTTCTTCTTTTGGGGGGTATTGAATTAGTTTTCCTTTAATACTTGTTTTTCTGTTGTTGTTGTTGTTGTTGTTTTTGTTGCGCTCGGAACACTCCAAACACTTATAAAAATACTTCTTGTTGTTTTAAATACTACGAGAAATTTCTGAACCCTAAAGATGGGAGGCAGCCTTCGTTGTCATCATCTTTCCGTTTCTCCGTCTGGCAAAGAAAGAAGCCCGTATTTGGTAATTTTTTTGCTATTTCTCTTGCAGACCCTGCGCCTTCAAACATTCTTGATTTGAGGCCAGTGGCAGCAGCATTTGTTCATCACAAGGCGCGAGCAACACCCTACCCACAATGCGCCGCGAAGAGATTCCCGGTCCCGGATGAAAACGTGCCCTGGGAAGTAAGTGAATATATGTCCGAGGAGAGTTGCCGCTATTAATGAGCGGAGAAAGGACCACTTCGAATGCGTCTTTCCCGTTCTTAGTAAATACTTTTAATCTGTTTCTTGGCAGAGTTAAACCTGCGTAGCTGTACTATCTCTTTCCTTTAGCCAAGCGGGAAAAGGGCGGGAGACAAACAATGGCATGGGGAAAAAAGAGCAAAAAATTATTGATCTCCCAGATGTTAAATGGGCTGCAGTGTCACTGCTATCTAGTTCAGTGTGTTGTTGTTGTTGCCAATTACGCTTTCTTATGCGTTATGGAACTTAACGTTAACGAAGAAATTACTTGTAAATGGTAAAATCACGGCTTCTTGTCCAACAAAGATACTTCCTAAGCCTTATATCAAACGTTTCAAACAACAAAAATGAACTCAAAAAAAACTGTTAGGCTAGCAGTTTTTCAAAACCTCACAATTTTATTACGTGTTAATCTTCTTCAAGTTTGTCCGTCCTTGCCTACTCTTTTCTGTGCTTTGTTGTTTATACCTTCTTTATTGTTTTGAGCGATTATTTTGTATTCAATTTGTTTGCAGCTCCTATTGTTAGAATTTTGATAAATTTCGTGACACAGCTCGTTTAAAGAGGTTGTCGAATAACAAAATGACAGGACTTTTGCCCGGGCCATAAAGCGTGGTCGTGGAAGGTGGTGTTAATTTGACATTACACTTAATTGATTTATTTTTCATTTTGTGTACTACCAGGTAGAATTTCCAGAGTACGATCCTGTAAACTACACTGCTCCTGTGGTGTTGAAAAAGCCCCCATGGGCTGACACTGATTTAATGAACATGTAAGTCTGTAAAATGCTTATGACAACTGTAGATGAACCTGTTAATTAATATTTTATAACACTCTTCCACGATTATTGTTTTCAAGTTTTGATGAAGACCAGTCAGCGAATATCCATTGATACCGCTGGCAAGAGCGCCTTAAAATTACGGAACGTACCACGTTCAAGGATGATACGTTAAACGTGAGCGAAGATATTGCTCTACAAACTCGCGAAATTTTACAGACGTTTGTATGTTGGGGGCACGAACTTGCCGCGACCATGGACCAACGTCTGTAAATCTTCGGCGACTCTGTAGGGCAATATGTTCGTTATCCCGCTGAATATTACCTTTATTTTTCAGGATACCTTCAGTGCGACCGCCGCTGGCGTACAACAGGCTTGACGAGGAACATCGCGTGAACCGCGCAAGTCACATGGGTCCTTACCGCGTCATAGACGGACTGCCGCTGTAAGTGTTCTTACTTAGAGTGGTAAACTCGTTTATCGTTTGCCTTAAGAAAGTCACTTTGTCCTTGATCCCGACGTTTCGACTGCGTTTTGTCATTGTAACAACTGTTCTATACAGTCGGCCACCTATCCGCAAAGGCCTCTGTTTTTTGTCCCGGCGGACAGTCCATACATTAACTCTTGTTTAAACCTCTCTACAACGGCAACGGCCACAAAAGCGTGTCACCAACTGCCAAAATAACCTCTCTTTAATCTTGTCTTTTTCTTGAGTAAGGAAGAAAAATGAGACTGCCTAAATCGCGTCAAACCCTTTAAGTCAACGAAGCCCGGTCTTCTTGTTTTCTCTCGTCAAACTGGTTTTCTGTGTGCGAGCATCCGTTTATTGATAAACCGCTGGTCATAACTGAGACCGCTGTACCAAGCGCATGCGTACGGATATTAGGCCTGGGTTGGAAACTGTATCCCGGCAACATGCAGCACATGCTCAACAAAGATCTAAATTTGATTCATGCAGAGTCTTTCTCGTGTAGGCCAAAATCGAGCAAGTGAAAGAAAGGCTCTGCTAGCAGGGTGCTCCATCCTCTGCAGTATATTAGTAGTCCATTTTTTTCATAGTAAAATTACCGCTGAATATAAGCACCAATGGCACATTAATAAAGATGTAGCCTCGACCTGAAGTAAAATTTTCACAAATATCTGTAAAAAAAGAGAAGCTGAAATGTGAAATGAACAAAAGACAGAGTATTGCGCACAGCTCATGTGTTTATATTTTCACCTCAGTTGGAGGCTGACCTTGTAAGAATGTGTCTTCAGTGCATATATTCAGCGAACTGGACCACTGGTTGTTTAAAATTTGCATAGTCACACTTTACGATTAAGATTATACGATGGAATGCTGCCTTCTAAATTCAACCTTTACAAGAGGACTAAAATACCTGCTGTTTTCTCTCCCCAGTAACCCAATGGGACGCACGGGCATGAAAGGACGAGGACTCCTGGGACGTTTTGGTCCTAATCATGCGGCTGATCCCATTGTAACGAGGTAAATGAAATCTTTTTTGTTTCCGTGGAAGCTGATTACAATATCTTTCAAATCTCATCATCATTTTTATTCCAGGTGGAAACGAACCAGTGGCGGAGTCATGCTGGATGGAGGCAAGAAAGTTCTTGAGTTTGTCGCCATTCAGAGAAGGGATAACAGCCAGTGGGCCATACCAGGGGTAAGTTTGAATTACTGCAAGCCATCACGTGATCACTCGCTGATTGGCTCTAAGGGCTGGCGCCCGAACTTCAGCTTCTCAATCCTTCTACGGTGGTCAATCTACTCTATTAAAGACCTTTGGATTCGAGGACGAGAACGACTTCGACTTGACTGGAGGTTTTTTCGCGTATTCCTACGTACTCGTCGCAGTTCTCTTCTTGGAATCTAAAGGTCTCTATATATAAAACCTTACCATATAAATATGATATAAATACTTAATTATCCTTTACTTCATTTGGAGTTGAAGAGCCCAGAGAATATCATTTTAAAAACTACGACCTTTTTAGCGCACTGCAGTGGCTCTGCAGATGCATTACAGGTCACGTGATAACTGGACAGCGTCGATGTTGTGTCAAATTGCATCTTGGGACGAATTTTGACCCAGTTTCCTCCACAACGAGGTAATATCCAATGAAAGAAGCGACAACATCCCTAAAACAATTCCAGAGTGCAATTCGACACAGTAATGACGCTTTCTCAAGCGAACGTTCTGTCAGTTTATGAAATATCCACTCAATACGTTGTAGAAAACATTTTTCAACTTTCTAAAACAACCTTAGGCGCTTGAATGGCGATCACATAAGTCAAGGTTGAGTGACCCGAGCCGCGCCCATTCGTTTGTTTGTTAATATCTTTTCTGCAATTCTTTTACAGTGCGACTACTGTAACCGGGGCCAGCTAGACAAAGTTGACCAATCGGATTACAGGAAAATAACAATACATTCCGAGAAAGTTAGTTGTTAATTATAGTTACCGCGAAACGAAATAAACAGCATGGATCGAAATCAAACTATAACAACCTACAGACTTGTCCTTTTGAACTAAGCGCGATGAGAAGCGCTTAGAACAGCGATGTATAAGCGCTATATAAATTGCATCATTATTATTATTATTGAACTAGCTGAGGAAAGCCCGTGTTTCCTGAGAGGTCCTTCAGACTGTGTGACGGAGGCGAAAAATGTAAACGTTTGTTATAATTTTGACCTGAGGTAGCATATTACTGCAAAGCGCGACAATGGTAGCGAAGAAAGTGCTTACAAATGACAAAATAACGGCTTGTCTCAAACAAATATGTCTCCTGTGTGTTATATGTGGAGTTTCTAATAGAAATACATTGTCTGGTGAAACATTTTGCTCTCTTGAAAAACGTTTGCTATCAATATATAAATTTTGTGCTTCGAGTAACTTATTGTTTTTTTCTATGACCTGCTGATTGGCCCACAACAAACTTCCTTGGAATGTATTGTTATTTTCCTGTAATCCGACTGGTCAACTTTGTCTAAGTGGCCCCGGTTACAGTAGTCGCACTGTAAGAATTAAAAGGGAAAAGGAAGTTTCTTTTTGTAGGTAAAAGCGGAAAGCGCTCTTTGGCCTTGAAAATAGTATCTGTGGCTCCAAACTTTGAGTAAGCTTGTTTGCAAGGCTGTGAAAAGCATAAGTTTGTGTGTGTTTTTACTTTATTGTTCAGGGTATGGTTGAACCAGGCCAAGTTGTGACCCAAGCCTTGAAGGCCGAGTTTGGGGAGGAAGCGATGGCAAAACTTAGTGTTACTGATGAGGAAAGAGAGAAGATTAGTGTGTTAGTCGAAAGACTCTTCAAAGAAGGAGTTGAGGTAAGTTGTGGCTCAAATGATACTTAGATAAAGTCATAAAATTAATAGCATACTACTTTGTATGTTACTGTCACTCTGAATACAATGCACGCCTACGATCAGTTTTTAAATGTGAACCAACCACACAAATGATCGTAAAAGTAGGCCTGTAAGCAGTGATGAATAAAGTGTTACAAACAAACCCGGGAGTTACAGTTAACACTGCTAATACGAACCTGTTGATTAAGAACCTCCTGGCAGAAATTCGCCACTTTAATATCCCAAAAAATACAAGAACCTGTTTAGTCAAGCAAGATCAAGCAGGTTCTTTTATGTGGGTTGCAGTTAAATTATGATAAACAATTTAACAAAGGAGTGTAACTTTGAGTTGTAAATTTAAGTGTAACAAGAACATACTGTACTAAGCTGTATATAAATTTGTCAATCCGGTTTGTTAGAGTTATGATAATGCAATTGTGAATAAATAGAAAGTTTATTTATTTTTCTGGTAATCAATAATCTATTATCTTCTTCATAAGAAATAAGAACCTAAATTGCCTATAAGTACTCCAAAATACAAGAACCTGTTTTGCCGCAGACTTAAAAAAAGGTTGGTTGGTTGGTTGTTATAAGCGGGAGTTTACTGTATTCCTTATAATGGCCTATGCGGGGAGGCTCCGCCCGAAAGGGGTACCTTTTACAGGCTTCGGGTATATGAAAGGGTGGGGATTTCATAAGTTGAAGTATATAAAAGGGTATAGGAAAATGTGTCATTTCGGTCTGTCAAGAGGTCCAAAAGGGCTAACAGATGTATTTTATAGCTGTGAAAAGTCGAGAAAATGTTCTGGTTTTGTGATTTATTCATACCGTGGAGTTCCGAAAATAAGCCCCTTCAAATATAAGCCCCCCAAACCGGTAACGCAAAAAACCCTCCGTTAAATCGCACCTCCAAATATAAGCCCCGGGGGCTTGTACTCGGAAAATTGCCCTCAAATGCAAAGTAAAACAAAGAAAAACGGTAGATTTCCTTCCAACTATAAGCCTAGCCCAATCGATTTTGAAACGCAAATTTCTCTCCTTAGATAAGCCCCTCCGAATATAAGCCCCTCCAAAAATGAGCCGCTTAAAAAGGGCCTTTGAAAAATTTAATCCCCGGGGCTTATTTTCGGAATTTTACGGTATTTAAAAGACAATGAATTTACGGCAGTTTAAAGGGATGGAAAGTTCTAAACTAGGCATGTCAAAAAGTTTCATTTGTCAATAGAAGGTATGCGAAAGGGATGACTTTTCTATCAAAAATGGTATATAAAGGATAAAAGGTTGAGCCTCGGGGCAGAGCCTTCCGTGTAAAACTCTGTTGAGTACCTCCCCCCGGGGAAGACAAACGAAAGGTGATATCCCAAATCGAAAATTCCCTTGCATGCACAACATAACGCGTGACAGGTATCATGATGCTTTTGCAGGTTTACAAAGGTTACGTAGATGATCCGCGAAACACAGATAACGCTTGGATGGAGACCGTGGCAGTGAATTTTCATGATGATACAGGAGAAGTGTTCAGTGAATTTAAATTGCAGGTGAGTAACCTGTTCAGACTGTTCTCTTGTGAAGTGTCGAGTAGCGTGTCTGTAGACATACACGTCTGGTTATATAGTTTGTGAAGAAAACGTCTTTCTCATAGCCTTAAAAAATTGTGACAAAATTCTATTTCTTTGTTTGTTTTTTTTTTTTTCGGTCCACAGGCAGGAGATGATGCGGCTGCAGTACGCTGGCAGAGAGTCAGCGGTAACATTCCGCTCTTTGCAAGTCACGTGTCCATTTTAGAGAAAGTAGCAAAGATGAGAAATGCTGCATTTTAACCATAGTTCTCTGAAAATACAAGGAGTTCATAAATAGCCGCCTCCTTATTAAAACCGTACTTTTTATACAAGAAAAAAAAGGCAGCCGAACCAATACGTGGTTTTAAGGGCCTTACTAAGCAAACTAACTCTTTGCTACCTCTTTGCATAAAATAGAAAACATACGTTGTGGACGCAAACTATGGTCTTGGAAGAACAAATGTTATTTTGGCCCGAACCAAAAGTATTTCATTACGACAGGGAAGCAAAGATTTGCATGCGTGACATTGTTTCTTGTGCGGCTAAACTGCTTCCCATGACTGTTTCCTCGTTTTGCCATAGCCTTGTTTAAATAAAATGATAAAACAGTTCACTGTAAATCAGAAAGATCTGTTTTAGCCCTTAAAATGGGGCCGTTTCGGTGAGTAAAACACAGTCCTATTTTCGTGGTCTAATGTGGCTCCCTTAATCAGGGCTAATACAGTCCAATCACTTAGGACTAATTTAAACCCATGGGTGGAAATGAGACCCAGCTTGGGCTGGAATAGGCTTTTGATGGGGCTGTTTTGGCTCAAATGGCTCCATGAGGGGCAGAAACAGACCTTTTCAATTTTCAGTGAATTTGAAGAACGAACAAATTACATCATTGCGGTCTTATAATAGAAGCAGTGAACGGAGAGAAGTATCTTACACGATGAAATTTAATAACTCATTCAATAACGCACAACATGAATTATCAATCCGTCGGGTAGTGTACAGCATTCAAACGTTCAAAGTTATTTTTAAAAATGTTATTTATTCACTGAATGGTCGGTCTGTACAATTCACTGTAAGTTCATAGGTTCGTGAGAGTATTGCATTTTATTAAGACGTTTTTCCTCGAACTGGAATGTCCTATCTAATTTTAGAATAGCAAACACTGTACATTTTTGTATGAAAAGAGTCACTGAAGAGTGAAAGTATTTAAGTACGTACGGTTTTTTTCTGTGTCCTTTTTCCAATCCTTTAATGTCAAACACCAATTTTATTTTCTTTTATGATCACTCACTACTGTGTTAGAGATTTTTGCCATTTGCGTTTCACTGAAACTTTTCCTTTCTGTGAGATTTTCTAACATTTACACTTGTCTATATTTGTCTCATATTGCACACGTGTTAGTTACGATAGACTATTTTTCTGACGAAATTACTGATTGTATCAACAACTCACCAGGGCGAAATAAAACATTAACTTTTCTCAAGTTGTTTGAATTGTCTGTGATGAGAATAAAACTTAAATACAAAGGCGGTTTTGGGATTGCACCGTGTCTGAAAATTTGAAAAGGGTAGAAATATCGAATTCTACCTTTTTTCTGGAAAATTAAGCCCATTTTCCAATTTTTTTAATAAAGGTTTTGAGATTAAGTTAGCAATTATTGGTACAACTGTACTCGTTGTTCGAAGGAGGAAAACCTTAAACAAAAAAGTGCCGAACAGTAAATCTTGGCCAAATCATTTTAAAGAGACTGTTGTTTCCTGATCGATTTAGGCCAGTCCGCAGTGAAGAAAGAAAGGCTTGTCCCACCATAGACATGAGGGTTTTTTTCCTTTCTTTTTTATTAAAGTCAGCGAAAGTCAGTCAAAGGCGCTTAGAGTGTTTCAGCTCTTGCCCCAGCTCTCGCTCTTCCGTCTTTCGCACCGGAAAGCTTGGTATGCAGTCTAAGGCCCATTATCCAAGAGCTTCCACTTTGTTTATAAGGCCCGGGTCAATCCTAGTAAATCACAATCTCGTCCCCAGAACCTAGGTTACCGATAAATAGCCACCTCCACTTTCGGTGAGTAATTATTATTTAATTTACATGTAACGTGGATGGGTAACATTAGTTGTCGTGGCGCAATAGATAAGGTGTTGACCTTACCCAATGATGGGCTAGGATGATTTTTGTTTTGTTTTCTAAGTTTTGCTTTTTTTTGTTTTAGATATTTTTACTTTTTAACAGACTTAGCCAGCTATCATTTCCAAAATAATTAATCCACGAGTTGTGGATCAGTCAATTCCAAGCGTACCCATCGCCGCCCCCCCAAAAATAAATAAATGAGAAAGTTGTTTAGATTTTAGTTTATAATTCTGTTATTGATATTAATCAAATGGATGTGATCTTTTTTGCAATAAATATAACTAGCAGCTAGGGGAGATTTGCGTAGGGCACATTACGCGTTTGAGAGATTTCCCATAAATATGATAGTTGCAGCTTATTTACTGGAAAACACAACTTTGGTGTTGTCCCGGGGTGAGGAATTTGCACCCTATTTTTAAGCCCCACCGAGGGGCATTTGCAACTTTTCCAAAACAAAATGACAAATGTCCAGGGGATGGGCACGCTTGGAATTGACTGAGCCATTAGACATAGGCACCCTTTGATTAAAAGTAGCGCCATTAATGTAGTAAACATCAAAGACTTAAACACAACACTTGTTTTGGAACATTTATCTCGTCAATATCTTCATAACGCAAACAAACAACCAGAAATATACAATAAATATTTATAATGCTGCGGCATAACTACAGAATACAGGCCGGGCAACTTAAACTAGCTAGGGTTACTATACAACTAAAAGAAATTCATGGGAAATGGCAGATATTTCTAAACTTCAAACTATGATTTTCTAATCCACACGCTGCTCTTTGCAAGGCGTACAGTTAAAATCCGCGAGTATAAAGAACCTGAATTTTCCCAAGTTATCCTGAACAGGTTCTTACATAAAAGGTCTTTAGCGCAAATTTAGGTTCTTAAATAGGGTCTTCCTTTCTGAAGGAAAAAAAACTTTGTAGCTAAGACTATTTAGCGGTATTCAGCTTATCACCTGTCTCCGAAGAGGTTCCTGAATGTTGACGTATCTTATTTGCCACAGTGTACAAAATATTTTAGAGAATTTAGAAAGTAAGAACCTGTTTCAAAAATTAGGCTAAACAGCTTCTTGTATAGAGGGGGCCTAACTGGCAAATTTTAGTCTATCAGGTCCCTCAAAAAAAAACTGGCTCTATTTTAATACTTGCGGATTTTTACTGTAGCACATACAGCCGTTTTAAGGCTTACTACGTTAAAGATACAGAAAAAACTTGCACGAGTTTAAATACACACTATTATCTTTCAGCAAATATAGTGTTTTCCAAATTTCCTTAAGCACCAAGTCTTAAAAATTCCAGCACCTTTGCCTTACACTGTAGACGGGAGTATCATAGGCTTCAATGAATTTGGAATCTTGGGTGAACATAAATTAACATCACTGCACGAAAAAAATAACTCTAGAGTCAGGGGCGAATCTAGGGGGAGGGTGCAGGGTGTGTGCACCACCCCCCACCCCCCACCCCCCACTGAGATGACCTGCGGTTTTCTAATACAACTGGCATTCTGCAAAAACAAATAAAACCTATGTGGTTTATTGGTGTTGAAGTAGAGCAAGAGACGAGTGCACTCTCTCCTAAAAAAAATCCTGGATCCGCCCCTGAGAGTACAACAAAAAGAAGGTATTTACAACGGTATTTAGAGGTAAAAGGTAACAACTACTGTCAAACATTCCTAAGAATAGCCCCCACTCCCAGAATTTTGCTATATTTGTTTGTAAACATCATTTTTTGTTATTCGATTACACGTGCCAATCACCGAGACAAGAGAAACTTTTGTTTCAATAGCCAATGATCCTTTGTTTGGCACAGTAATAACAATAGGTGACGTAAACCCAAATATCGCTATTATTGGGGACGTGGGCACTAATGCAAGGAAGTGTTTTTGTCTTCTTATAACTTTTAAGAACAGTGGTAGAAGAAATTTCCTTAATGATTGTTTCTTGGGTCAAAATGTTTTCACCTGGGTTAACCATTCCACACTCAAAAGTCAATGGTAGACATATTAAACACAGACCCAAAATTCTTACATGTGGCCACTGAAATGAAAGCTACTGAGCAGTACTTTCCTGTGGTACTGTTTATTATGCTGTACAAGGTAGTTCTAACTTTCGAGTCTTTGGTTGAAATCCTGAAGTGTGACCATTCAAATGAAAGCTACTGAGCAGAACTTTCCTGTAGAGCTGCTTACTATGTTGCACAAGGCTGTTCTAACTTCCAAGTTTGTACATGAAATCTTATTGTTTGACCATTTAAATGAAAGCTAGTTTGCAGTACTTTCCTGTGGAACTGTTTATTTAGTAAGTAGTTCGACCAAATCCCATGATGTTACCATTTAAATCAAACCTCTACACGAGCACTTTTACAGGGTATGCTTTGTTTGTCAGCACTGAAAAAAAATTTGATTTTTTCTTCAATTTTGACTCGGTACCTTCTGGGAGTGAAAGAGCGAAGAAAGGTTGTAGTCTGCTAGTAGTTTCTATTCAGTCGGTTGAATGCCCAGCTTGTGCAGCAAAGGCAGGTTTAGAGACAATGGAGATGGAACAGCTGCAATAGTTTCATTTTTTGCCTACTCGATATGCTTTTGTCAATATGCAACAATACTAAGGGACTGCTACAGGTCTTGACTACTAGAAAGCTATTGCTCTGGCACACACCAAACAACTTCAATGTCTGTGCATTGGTTTGTCTTATGATAAATAAGATATCTTGAACTAGATAACTTCTCATGTACAGAAGTACCATAATTAACAGAGAATTAAGTCTAGCATGATCAAAAGGCAAATTTACATTAATTTGAGTGATAGTTTATACAGGCAGGGATGCACTCTAGCTGCACCCACTGGTGACGTTCAAGAAATCTAACAAATCTCAGTTTTGTACAAAATTAAAATGCACGGTGCCTTGCAGAGGTTTTCACATAACTCTGATAAAAATCTTTCTTACAGCACAACCTTTGCATTAGTAAGTCTTGTGTGGGTTTGTTTGATTTCACTTTGGCTACTTTAAGCATGAAACAAAAAAAAAACAACAACAACAATTTAAAGACACCATTTACCATTTTTACATAGACCATAATGCACCTTGTTTACCCCCAAAATTTTGCATAACCACTGTCTCCAATTTCTTTGTAATGACTGTGATACCCTGGAGGAATTGGAAACAATAGTTATGTCCTGTTTTGGGGGTAAACAAGGTGCATTTATGGACTCAGTGAAAATTGTGAATTCTAAAAAATAACCCAGGTAAAATTTAAAAACTTGAAAAAATTTACAGTTTCCTTTTTTTGGCAATGTAGCTACAAGCCTAACATTATCCAACTTGGTGGTAGCTCAACAAAAGGAATGGTCTGCTCTTTACTTTTTCTGGTTTGACAAAGTTTTAACATAATGGCTGTCTAACATAGACATTATTGTGTTAAAAAAGGATCATGCATGATACTCTACATTACATACTGTCTTTCTAAAGTTACCAAAAAGGAAAGTGTTTTCCTGTTTAATCACTGAGCTGCATCTGACAGTTCAAACATGTCTTGTTCCACAGGTTTTCTGATCCATGAACCAAGACCTTGGCCATGGAATCCTTTCATCACAATCATTTTTGCTGACTGATAGTCCACCGCTCCTTCTTTTGCATCATGGTATGAGAGCGGTACCTGTTCTGCAGGCTTGAGCTTCCTCCAGAGAGATATAAACCGTTTAAACAGATTCTGTTTGCAAAGTCGCGAGGCTACTGGAACCTCACCTACCTTTCCTCTTATGGCATTGACCAATTCAAAACCTTCATCACCTTCACTCCAATTTACACTGGTATTTGGAGATTTGATGGTTATCCTCGCTTCTGGGGCTGTAGTACCATTCATCAAAGGGCGGCTCTGTTTGAAAAGTGGTGGTAGTCCCTCCAGATCACCAAGCCTCTGGTACATTGCTCTAGACATATGTTCATAGTGATACAAGCTGCCGAGAACAATTGACTGAAGATACACTGGCTCTAGGAAGTGGCTAAGGAGGGATCCTTGCACTCCAATGACATTCCATCTGCACAGTTTGTCTGAACAAGACATAGTCCGCAGACGTTCTCCCTGAAGGACACCATCCCATGTTTGAATGGTTGTGCCTCCATTGAAGGCTGGAATTGTACCTGTCAGAAAGAAAAAAAAAAGAAAACTAAGAAGAAACTCTTGGTGTTGAAAATAAAAACTGCAAACATGTTGTGAAATGCTGTCCTAATTGACAGGGATGTCACTAAGATTTCAAGTTGCCAGGTAAATACAACAAGTAGGCTGGGAATAAAACGGCTGGGAAATTTTTCTTCTATTTTCCGATGAAAGTATCCGGGGGACACATTCATAGCAGCCGGGGGAAGTCCCTGGCCCCTGCCTCTTACTGACAGCCCTGAATACATGTCTTCAAAAAGAATTACAAAAAATCTTTGCAAATGCAATGTATTTTATGTATTTTTCCTCAAAGATATTAGTGCCTGTAAGTTCCTCTAAAATTTCAGAGTAAAATAAAGGTTGGTATGTATGTAAGTACATCGTCCAATCACCCTGAGTTTGAATTTCATTATGGGGAGCTCCTCCTACAGTACAGTCAATTCCCTTTACAGCGGACACCATGGGGACCTCAAGTTAGTGTCCTCATCAGCAAGAGCCTGTAATAGCGAGAGTTTATTTCAGTCAATCATCCGTTTTATTTTTGCCGAGGATGTAGCTGCTGTCCGTATTATATAGTATGGTGTCCGCAAGGCAAGAGCTGACTGTATTCTGCAGTAGGTTTTAGTGGGATAAAAATGCTCCTTATTTGATTGTCAATGTACTTAGCACAATATTGAGAACTTGGTTTTTACATCTCCTACTGGAGACAGAGCCGCCATTTTATCTGGTCATCTGAGCCTCGCAAAGGTCTAGCCATATGCAGGTCAAAGGCAAAAGATCATTTCTCAGTTAAGCCCCTGAGTAATGGACTGAGTCTAGGAATTGACCTACAAACTCCTGGGCCCTGTTGTTCGAAAGTCGATTAGTGCTTAATCCGGGTTTAAATTAAACCCGGGTTTCTTTTATATAGATATTGAAACCAAAATAATAGTTATTACAAAATATTGGGTGTACATGTTGTGGTTACTTCGGCGGAGCACGAAGTAAAGGATTCGCGATGCTCAGGAATGTATCAAAGTTGCAATTTTTTGACAAGACTGGGCAAGCAAAGTCTGTAGGTTTTCAGTTCTATTCGGCTATTTGACGAAGTGAGAGCCGAGTTAGTTCGAGATATGTCGAGATCACTTCGATTTCTTTGATTTATTCTTTAACTTTCTCGAGGAAGAAAGAATTATTATTTTGGCTTTCCCGGGGTTTGAACCAACTCACCTGTGTGACCCATCAGATCAGAGGAGACTCTAAGTTGAGGGATCAGCCGATTGCGCTACTGTGACCCAAGGTAGTTTGGCATATGAAAAATAGTTATGAAATGATGCACTAGTCTCGGGACAAGATTGGGCGTGCAAGTTTGTGACTTTTCGGCTTGTTTCAACTATTTCACGAAATGAGATCGGACTACTTCGTGATATCTTGAGATCACTTCGAGTTTAGTCACACGAGGAATAAATAGAGGATATTTCGTGGCCACGCACAGACACGAAATTTCTCTTCGAGTGTTGAAAAACATTTCACGAGTGAGCACTCCTTTCGAACTGTTTTATGATAAATTTAAAGTTACAAAATGCTGCACAAAGACATTTTGTCTTTGCTGAGTGTCGCGTAGTAAAATTGCTTTCATGCGTTGCGTGACTTTCTCGAACGTTCTCTACGTTTTTGGATTATACATGAGTAATTAATTAGGGCATGTTTACATTTCAGCACGAGTCAGCAGATTTGCATCAGTTACTGAAATCATAAAATATGTCGAAAAGCTACTACTATTCGCCTGTTTAGTATTTTCTAGAACCTTATGTCAAACGGTATACAAGTTCCAAGCGAGTTCTTTTGACGATCTAAGTTTTTTCCCACAAGCTGGACTGCTGTGTTTAGGCAAGTGTGACGAAGGTCGATTTTCAGGTTCTGTGTTTACAAGTTCGTGGAAGCCGTAAGATGTCTGAAGTTCAAGTGAGAGTTTGTTATTATTGGTAGAGGTTGTGTAGTTTTACTCAAAGTTCAAGTCAAGTTTGCATTGGTGGATGCTGTGTTTTAAAGCTCTGTAAAGGCTATGTTCCTTTGGTGTTAAACTTCCTTGTGTTAATCCGACATCCCTGCGTGCTGATAGTCAGTGAATAATTATCCTCAAAACATTCGAACTCGTGACTTTGAGTTTTAGCCAATTCCATGCTCAACGAAATTGACTCCTTACCCATGCCTTACATATCTTTAATCAGTACATGAGACTGCTATGCTGTTTTTGAAGCCTGATGTGACTAAGAAAAATAGAGAATTGTTTTTTTAAAAGGATTTGCATGGAGTCATCAGAGCATAACTGGGCTAATACCTCGGAGACAATTTGTCCCGAAATGCTAGTTTTTGGCAAGTAGGCCTCTTGGATGTTGCTCTTTTCAGAATATCCTGACAAATCCCATAATTTCACAAATTAACACCTTACTCTTACCACATTTGATTTCTTACTATTCCTCCGCATTTACAATTAAGTAGTTCCACAACCACGACGCCGAAGTGTACGCTCCATAGCGTCTTGTTTTCCTTTGTTTTGGGGTATGATAGTTTGAAATAAATGAAAAATACATTTTAAACCAAGGATAAAATAATATTGAACCACAACATATTACATGGGATCTGATCAAGGCTGACATTTTGATATGCAGTGGTATTGTGTAATCTGTGCGTCATGTGAATTTTTACAGATGGCTATAAAAGCAAACCATTTAGTTTGTTTCATTTACTGCAGTTGAGATGAGACGGTCATTGAAGTCCATGAGATCTAGAGAGCAGAAACAGCTGTGTATTTTCTTAGTTTCTATGGCTAACACAAACAGAATGAGAGTAGTTCTGTAGTTCAGCTAAAAATTTGACTCTGGATTGTTACAAAACAAAATTGAATATCACAACATTTACAATATACTTCTGCAATGTACATATCAAGGAGTACAGGGAGTTAATCCCATCAAGCATGTAAGATCCAAGTGTAACATTTTTTCTATGATTCGTTTTGGCTTTAATTGCGTACTTTAATTAAGCTTATAGTTTGTCACTCTTTGTTTAGTATCTTTAAGCAAGTTTTGGAGTTTAGTTCTTGTGTTATTTTTCAACCCCTAGTTAGCCTCTCTTTACATCTTTCATCTTCATTAACATCTTTTTTTGTCAGCTTCTTTAGTTTGCCTTTCTGTATGTTCCACATATTCTACCGTAATTTACATCATAGTTCTGCAGTACAGTTTGTTCAGTTCTTTTTGGTCCATACTAACCGTAGTTCTGTTTAGTTTCTTACAAGTCTCTTTGCATTACTAAATAATGCAAATTTTGCAGTCCGCTTCACAGCAGTTTTCTCTGGTCGAAACAATGTCAGTGTATTTTACAGTCCTCGCTTTTTGCAATCTTCGCTATTTCCTTATTCTAATTTTCCTTAGTCGCTACTTGTAAGTTTTTGCTCTTTTATCATTTTAGTTTCCACCCACTCAGTTTGTACCTGCTCATTTTGTATCCACAATGTTTTTATCCACTCAGTTTGTACCACACATTTAACTGATTTCAAGTACCAAGCATGTTGGTTACAATAAATTTTCATTCGAATTTGGTTTGTGGTGTTGATACTTAAGCCCAAGAGACTTTTACCCTTATTGCAGTTTCATAATCATTTACCATTTTGCAGTATTTTTTGAAAAGTGAGAGTATTTCACCTTGTTGCCAAGATTTGTGGAAAATAATAGCTACAGCTCCGGACAAAATGTGTTGTTGAGACACAATGCCTATTTTTTTTTCCTTTCATTTTTGCAAAAATAGAAACTGTCACCAAATAAACAAATGCTTTCCCTCACCCCCCCTCCCCCTTATCCAATGTTGTTTAGAGAAACACAAGAATTAAAAACATCATTGAATTGGGGTGGACTTATTTTTCGCTGTTTAGAGGAAAGGGTACTATAGCGTAAAGGTTAGAAAACAGACTGAACCGTCCCCGCAGCTTTATCCCAAGTTGTAGCTGTCTCTAAATGTTATGTCAAAATTTAACACAGCATAAAGAAGTTAACAAACCTTCGCCATTTTCCAGCTTCACCCGAAGAAGGCCTCTCTTTTTCCTTCCTGGATGTTTATCACCTTCACCGGAAACTTGCTCATGCGGAGAAAAGATACGTGCATCACCACATGGTGAGGTGTTGATATACAAGTGGAATTCAACATAATCTCTTAAGCCATACAAACCACTCTCTTTTTTCTCAAAAATGGACTCTTCCTCATATCCTTCAGCACATAGTTCCAACTGAGAGAACAAGAAGCGCAGAAATGATCTTCTTGCAATGATTTCTCCATGGCAATCATTCAAGGCTAGTCCTTGATCGCTTATGTACTCTCCACTTATAAACTTGGTCCCCGTACCCAGACTTATCACTTCGAATTTTTGAGAACTGTCACCCCGGCTTGTCATTACAACTCCAGCCAAAACTTTTCGCCGAATTGGCTCCTGTCCGGCTGCTGACTGCAGACTCTGAAACTTTGTTAACACAGCCTCCGCAATTAGATCTGCAGCTAGTGGATCTAATTGTGCGGAGGGTGGAGGTCCCAAGTATGTTGGTTGATATCTGGCTTCAGATTGTCCAGTGAAGGTGTAAAATGTGCGGATGCTATGCAATGCAAAGAGAGCTTTGGAAGCAACGTTCGCTTTGCCTTTCTTTTTACTGCCACCCATGCCAATAAATTCCTGTCCATCAACAGTGACTTTAAACTTGAACTGTTTGGCATTTTGATCACCCTCCTCCCCAAGGAATTCATACTGGGTGCCAGGATGAAATTCGTTCAACAGCATTACTGGATGTTTCCCTGTATCAGTTTGCATCTGGGGAGCTTTGGTTCTGCTTGATGGCATAGATACATCAGCTGCTGGACGCTCAGTTTCGCTCTCTGGCATGGGCTGATCGCCATTTCCAAAGGTTTTCATGAGCGTTCCAGTATTATCCGAGGTAAAATCGGAAACAGAGGCAAGACCAGCTTGCTCTTGGCTTTCTGCACGCAGCTGCTTAGCTGGCGTACGCATCTGAGTAATAAAAGAACCCAAAGCATTTTCAGCAGCATTGTGTTTCGCTTTCTGTTTCGAGGAGCCCTTTCCTTCGAATGTGTGTCCATCTACAACAACCGTCACTACAAACGTAGGACAATGTGTAGGACCTTCTTGTGAGGTGACTTCATAATTCAAACCAGGTCGTATCTCGTTAAGTTGCATTAAGGCGTTTTTAGGCCCTCTCTGGACGAGGCCACTAAGATTACTACCTCTTCTTCTATTCGGTCGCCGTTTCTTTTTAGGTGGCGGCGTCCCCGAATCTGGCTCTTCTTTCATGACTTCATCGCCATGTTCTACAGCTCCTGAACTAACACTTTCATCTCCTGAAGGTTGATCTCGTTTTAAAGTTTGGTTTCCAGAAACAGGCAAGTCTCCAAGTCCGGGAATAACGACATCTGTCTCAGTTTTGAACGCATCTGTACTCGCTTCGGCCGCCATTTTTACGTTTCCTGAGGGCTCACGCACACGTGCCTTTCGGTTTCAAAACGAGGCCATCCGAGAGGCTCGATAGCCTGAGTATCAGACCTTCCTAAGGGGCTAGGGGAGAGGAGATTTTATATAAGAAATGAGGCTGCTGCATTCTGGTGTATACTTTTTGCTATTTGATAGAACTGTCCAACTGTCTATACAAATAAGACCAGGCCGGTTGTAACAGTTCAGTTAGACGAAATGAGAAGTTCAGGAGTGAACACGTGGTTTATGGTTCGGTCCTGCGTGAACGAAGGTACACATCATTTTTTTAATCTTTACCTTAGATTTCATTTTACAGTTCAGCTGCATCCCACTGTTCGGTTACATAACTGGAACTGCCATGTCAACGTCGATTTTTTCTCCCAACAGCGCAAAAGAAACCCGTTCAAAAAGCAATGTTTTTTTGCGGTTTCATGTCGGTGTCAAATGAAGAAACCTGCTTGGCTTGCTAGTAAATTTATCTTAAAGTCCGGTTACACGCACCAGGCCAATTTCCCGCAGTATTTGTATTTTGACAAGTCAATTGTAATGTCTTTTTCCCATGTAGATGAATTCGCTTACATTTTTTTTATTCTTCTTTAATCTGGCACTGTTTTCTCAAGAGCCTTTTAAGATAGCCGCCGGAGTGCTAAAGAAAAAGGGCATGGGGTAAGGACATTTATTTACAATAAAATTTGCCATATTAACATTAATTCTGAATTTTTTTAACTAGGTGTTTGCGATATAATCGTCCTCGAAAACATGATGTCGTGACCAAATTTTACGGTATGTTTATTCATAAAGTGAAAGCGATTCCGCAAACATTTTGCTCTATTTGACTTTCTAATACTATGTGGTTTCTGTTTGAATGTTCAGTGTACATATTTCTATAGAAAATATTTACACTGCACTGTCCAAAAATATCAAATCAATCAACTCCTTTAACGCGTTTACGTACATGTTCTACTCAATCGAACGATGCTGATTATGAAAAACTATCCTACAACCACATCATTATTATCTTGGTTAAGAACGTCGATTCCATAAAACAGTTTTATAAGCGTTCAAAATGAAGTTGGTCAGTTTGGTAATTTTCTTTGGATTAATTTTTGTCGACGGAGTGTCTTACTTAGAGGCGGCTAAATCTTCGAACAACAAACCAAGCGGTAAGATGCAAAATCAACAGCGAACGTAACCTCTAATTTTTACCTCTAAACTGGATTTATTTTACTTTGTTTTTGTTTTGGATTTGAGGCTTCTAAATCTTGTTATTCTCATTTGTTCTTCCTGAATTAGTTATTTTCTATTTTTATTTTAATTACGGTTAACATGCTCTCGGCTAGACCCTAATAAAGCGACGCGCGAGCTTTTTTCAACTTAACTCGTCTCTCCAAGATTAGAACACTCTTTTCACAAACTACAGAGCTCAATTTGATACAATTTTGTGTCTTTTTTTAAGCGCACAGTGACAGAGCCACCATAGTTAACAGCGGCGACACCATCATTTTGCATCCAGCCCTCAGGAAGGACACAGAGCAGTCATTACGTTGCACGAAGACTGCTTGTAAATGGAAGCCATGTTCCTATAAAGCAAAAGATTCCTCGACCTGCTTGAATTACGCGAAATTCATCATAATTGGCCAAGGAAAAATGAAAGGAAAACCTATCAACAGTGGGGACACAGTGTCTCTGTTCTCTACTAAGTTCGGTCCTCACTACAAACTGACTTGCAGTAGATCTTCCAAAGTAAAGTGTCACTTAGCTAAGTAAGTAGTAAAGCTGTTTGAGTTTGGAAGTCTTAGTTGCCTTTTGCGAGATCATACTGAAGCAACAGAGGACGAGGAACTTAAGCTGTTTCGATTTTTGCCTTGCATATTTTTTCTGTATGAGTTAGTTTTTATACCGAAGTAAGAATTTAAGACATAACGCGGCATTGCAAATGATTAAAACATAGGCGCTATATTTTTAATCCCGGAGTTGATCTCTCTAACTCCCACTTTTTGCTATTTTTTCTAGATTCAACCGCGAAATGACAGGAAACAACTGGTTGATCTACCAGTACGCGACTTTTCAGATATTTTCTAGAGACACAGAGGATTTGAACCCAGTGCAGTATGGCGATGTGGTGGGACTCAAGTACTTATTCAGTTCCAGCAAAGCATGGCTGACCAGAAGCGGAAAATTCCTGTATCCGCGTGGCTGTAGCAGAAATGACAAAACCTCTTGCGCAAAAGAGGACACTTTCACAGGCTTCAAAATCTTTAAGATGAAGTCGTAACGTGACAGAAGAGTCAGCATGAATTCCTCAACATAAATTTGAACATAAACGGATTAGTTTTTTGACTAACGGAGCTTGGGTGAAATGTCTTTAATAGTCTTAAGAGATACCTGTATTTTTCTCAGTTTTTGCAACTTAATAAAGAAGTTGAGGAATGAGCCCTGAACGTGTAATGGTACTTCACTGATTTCGCACATTTGACTAGACAAACCGACCCGTGTAGTTTCGGTCATGATCCCTAGGCTATTTCGTAACGCTACTATAAAGATCACAACTGCTGTTTTATTCAGTATTCACATTCCCTTTGCATAATTTTCCCTGATCATCCCGAGCGGCTCATTGAGCATTCTAAGAAGGCACTGCTAGGAGAGAAACTAAAGCAGAAAGATTAATCCAAAACGTTTTCCCTGCACCCTACTATAGTACTACGTTCTAACATTAGGGACTCGGACAATCAGAAAAGTTATGGGGGTTGGAGAACTTTGCAGTTGCATTAATTTTTTTTCGTTATCATTTTCCTTGTATGATTCTTTTCAGGCGCATCAATATTTTTTAGGGTAATTTGGCGGGCACGACTTTTTTCATTTAATTCTCCCTTGTGCGAATATTTTTTCGTACTTCGCCCCTTCTCCCATGAGTTTCCGTTCCTTTATAAGTAATGATGCCTCATCTTCAGTGATCGACGATGGCCTCGCCCTTTTTTTCAAAGTACGTTCTGAAATTCTGAGATTCGTATCTTAAAGCAATGTCTCCCTAACTGATTTGCAGTCATGTAGTATAACTCAGTCTTCCTCTAAAAACGCAGATCAAAATCGACCTGATTCGTTTAGCTTTCAGCTATTTAAAATGCGAGCAGTATGTTACGTAAATTTAGGTGATAGATTTAATCAGTTATTTCACCAATGCTTCTCACGGTGTGCCAGAGTTGGTGATAGGGGGCGATACAAACTATTAAAACGTATGCCAAATCCTTGGGCCCTTATACACCTCCTCCTAGTACGGAATGTCCCATAGTTCCTCATGGTCTCCAAAACTTACATGATGCAATAGTCCCCAGTTGCTGGGGTTTAGGCCTAGGCCAAACGTCGAACATTTCATGAGACGAATTGAACCAAACTGTAATTTAGGTCGACCCAAATTAACTGTAAGATCATCTGTCGGGTCAGCCGGCCTCGAACATAAGACTCGTCGAGCCAATCAACTGTATCAGATCGGTAATAAATTTTCTCCAAAACGATGCTAAATATACATTGTTTTGCCAAAAAAATATTTAATTTATTAGTTTAGTTCGTCTAAAAATGGCCATGAATTCAGCAGTACTCTTAAGCATTATACTTTTGATGGGAAAGTTTTGTATTGAAAACAACACAAACATTCGACAAAAAGGGAAACCACAAACCGAGAAAAATTTGCATCAAACTGACATCCTATTCATTTGTTGTTTGTCGACTCCCTAACTTAATCAATAGCACTCTATAAAGCCACGACGATTTGGCTAATTGGCCGGTTTGGCTTCAATCATGTCAAGTACATCTCCAGAAACATGTTATTGGAATCCCTAAACTTGTTTCGCATTTAATGCGTAAGAAACATCTTAAAAAAGCCACATAAGCTCATAACAAAATCAGTCCTCGTTAAGCGACTTCAATTCTGTTCAAGCGATCACAAAGCACTTTTTGAGCATGAAGTTTCTCGGCTTGTATATTTTTGTGGCATTAATCTGGACGGATGGCGTTAAGTCATCAGCTTCCGTTAGTGTTTCAAGCGGCAGACTGAGAATGACTGGCACAGCATCAGTTTCGATGCAAAGAAATGTAGAAGACGTCTGGACCGCTTTATCAAGAGGTAAGAGGCATTTGACTTGAAAGAAAAAATGCTTGAAAATCGGTTGTTATCTGCTAAAGTTTCACGGGACATGAAATATTTGAAGTAAAATGGTAGGATAGATATATGATGACAGATTACAACTGAAACAAAAGGCCCCATTTAAAAGCAGGTCGAAGCACCTAATCACTTATTTTCGCCATTTTTCTTACAACAAACGTGAAATTAATTTTACGTGTTTTCTTGTTACAAGTCTACAGATATCCTATTATTAAGAGTGGGGACCTTATTGTGCTGCGATCAGCCCACAGCAGTTACTACAGTTACTTGATGTACTGCACGACTAGTGTCTGCGCCTGGACCTCTTGCTCTGGTAGTCGGAGTATGACGCCTTCATTATGGTCTTCCTGTTCCAAGTATGCAAAGTTCTATATCACAGCCAGAGCAAAAAAGAACGGAGAACCCATCAACAGTGGAGACACGGTGTCACTGAGGTCTTATACCTACGGTTCCAGCTACCTGCTGAGGTGCACATCATCGACTAGCTGGTACTGCAGAATGCAATCGTAAGTAAATCGCCTTGTGCTTCACCAATAAGTAAACGGTTGTTTCATTTCATGACATGTTAATTCATCAACCTTTGGATCCTTTGTTTTCTTTTTTTTCCAACAGGCTCACCAGCTCAATGACTGGGAACAACTGGCTTAACTATAACTACGCCACCTTCCAGCTTTACTCGAGATACGCAGTGGATGGTACACCTGTGCAATATGGTGACGTAGTGGGCCTCAAATATCCCTACTACACCTCGAGTACCTGGCTTATGAGGTATGGCAGCTACTATCGTCCTCGTAGCTGTAGCAGTTCCAGCAAGACGTCCTGTGCAAGGGAGAATACTTACACTGGCTTCCGGATCTTCAAGAAGCTGTGAAAAATTCCCTTGCCAAGTGCTATGTCCTCAACCAGAGATTCAAGTGTTAAATGCAGATTTTTAAGCCAAGTTAAACCATCAAGAAAAAGCACATTAGGAGGAGAACGCTCTTAAAGATATTTAATGTAACGTTTAATTATATGATAATAAAAGCAGTTGAGGAAATAAAAAAGGTTTGCTGTTTCTTCTGAACCAACATCCGAACCCGCCAAACCGAGTCTAGATACTAGAGGTACAAGCAAAGAAATAAACATTAGAATCTCTGATAAGAAGTTCGGAGTCATACATTAAGAGAAATATTATAGTCATTCTTGTAGTCTAAAAAAATTCGTCTCATCGAGGGGCCAAAAATTAGGCAGGGATGCCATCGGGTCGATAAAAAATGAAGAAGAAATTATGTAAAAGAGTGACATATATAAAGCCAAAGAAAATTAGGTAGATAACACTATAATGTTGGATTTTTGCATGAGGGCGGGGAGATTCGGGAGAATTTTACACATAGGGAGTAAAGAATGCTACTCAACACAGCTAAAATAGCCTTATTTTTTTTAAACGAATCCGAAAGTTTGTTGATTCGATCATTGCATTCGATCATTTTGATTGGGTTACCTGTCAGGAGGGAACCGGACGGCTTCTCGCGACTTAAAATATCTCGCTCAAAAAAGTCAGTCGGCTTCGATACACGTCTAATTCAGTCGTGGACCTTTATACTGACATACCATAACTATAAAATTGCAGTAGTTGGCTATGAAAACCTACGCGCTGAATAAAATCTCTCTATCAAAGAAAGACTTCCAAAAAACAAAATCCGATTAAAACTGAGAAAGTTTAAACATTTTCAACAGCCAGAGTTGTTCTAGAAAAGTGCTGATCCCATTTCAGCTCTTGCTATTAGTGCCTCTCAGTCTTACTTGGCGCCTTGTGGTGTCTTGACTTTACCACTTCCCCAAGTGTTCTTTGATTTACGCGCGAAAACTGAGTATTACGCTCGCTCGGACCCGCTCGTTTCAAAATTGTTCCAAGTACTTTTCCAAAATTCAAAATGTCTGTCGAAGAAAAAACTGGGGCAAGAATATTTTTTGGCTACAATTTCATGACATCAAAGCTAGGACTGTCATCCAGTAGACCAAGCATCTGGTTAGTGTCGCTAGGCTACAGATAATTTTCCGAGTTTAAATCTTTTAACTGTACATATGAATACACAAGCGAGTATTTACAAGAATAATTTTTGAATATAGAGTTCTTTATGCCTGAGAAGATATTGAGGGGCTTTTTTAATATATAGACTATATGGAGGGAGGAATTCCAGCTGAAATTCAAAGATCCTGCGGAAATTTCGGATTTGGACAATTTGGATTCTTTTGCTCTCTTTACTGGCGTTTCCCAAAGTGTGAGGCTAGAATTCAGATCAGGGCCGAGTTGTTCAAAGCTGGGTTAAGATAGCCCAGGGTTAGTGCAAGATTTGAATTAAGATTTTAAAGCTTAAAAAGCATTTCAGTTTTAATTCTTTTTGTCTACAAGTTGATGATTGGAAGCTCTTAAAATAACAGAGAAAGTTATCCGAGAAAATGCTTTTGAACACAAGAAAAGGAAACCAGGGTTAAATTTAACCCCGGGTTAAGCGCCAATCGGCCAAGAACAACTGGGCCCAGAGGTAGAGAAAAAGCAAATTAAGGTACAGTTGTCTTACACGACGTCACAGCTTTGAACTAGAACAACGCTGACCAAACCTATTCTCTGCGCCCGACGACCACAACTGTCCCAGTCGTCAAGATGTCGATGGAGGACTTTTTGTTTGGCAGCGATTTAGAGGATAGCGATGAGGAAGAGAAAGCCACAAAACCACCTAAAAAATCAGAGCGGGATGCTCAAATGAACGAGCTGTTCGGTGATTCACCCAGTGAAGGAGAAGAAGAGGTTGAAGGTGGCGGTGCGCGTGATTCTGAGTCAGACAAAGAAGAAGCGGAAAGCGGCGAAGAGAGAGAAGAAAGAAAAAACGCGGTTCAAGAAGGAGAGGATGATGATAACGAGAAAGATAATGATGTAAGAAATGAGGCTGCTGCCTTCTGGTGTATATTTTTTGTCACTTGATAGAGCGATTAGTGTCCAGGTCTATACAAAATTAATCTTAAGTACTCAACTGTAGACTTCAGGATTGTTGAAACACCAGTCCAGACACACGCACTGACAAGTTCAGGGGTGAACAACATTGTGACCACATGGTTTAACGGTACACACTACATGGTTTACTCACACCAGACACCATTTATTTTGGTGAACAATACATGCAACAGATGAGGAAGCAGTTGCATATATGTAACTGTTAACAGCAGTTGTTCATACTTCCCCCTGCTGTCAGCCATCTAATTAATTATTGCAGAATACCTACCAGCTAGTTAGCCCCTTAATCATGAAGCTGCCGCCATGTAGCCAAGTAGCTGTGTAGCCGCATAGCCACATTTCTAGGTCCAGCTTATGAGTGGCTGGGTATTCTGCTGTTATTCTTATCTGTACTGTAAAAAGTGTAACTTTTATTTTTAATGAAAGGATGTTGCAAAACCGAAGCTTCAGACTCAGCTGTCATCCACTGACTTGTTTGGAGATGATGAGGAACTTTCATCAGATGAAGAACAGGTTGGTCTGCTCAAAGTTATTTAATTTTAAACTTCCCCATCAATTTCACCTTATGCTACTGCACATCATTAAGAGATTGCAGACTTTAAGTTCAATTTTGTGGTGGTTTACTTGGTGTTACAGATAGTGTGATCACGAAATATAGGACATACACTCAAACACCATTAACACAGACACTGAAGGGTCCAAAGAAAGTGTCCGTATTAAGTGAGTCATGTTATGGAGAAGTGAAAAAAACTTTTTATTAGAACAAAATATTAAAGAAATAATGGAGCATTGTCAAATTTAACATCTGTAGCCTTCTCAAAGCCATCATTTCGCAGACTAAATCCACACAAACACTCAAAATTGCTCATTTATATACTACTTTCAAGAATTACTTTATCAGAACTGTTCTTTGCATCACTTGTTTGTTGGCAAAAGTCTGAACACACACAACTCATCCCATCCGGTGTACTGTAGTGCTGGGAACATCAACATGCTGTCAAATGAAGGTTTTTTCACCTTCAGAAAGGAAAGGTCTATGAGTATTATGACACACAGTTGATAATGAAGAGTCTTTGAGGTTAACTTGCTATGAGAATCTGTTGATTGGGCCAGAAACAAGTGTCCATTGTCCGCATTAATAGGTGTCTGTATTAAGTGGGTTGAATTCAAAGAAAATTTAATTGCTTTCCCCAGGGACAAAGAAAACTGTCTGTAATAATGAGATGTTCGTATAAAGCAGATGTCTGTTAAAGGGGCTATGTCACGGCAGTTCAGTTTAATTTTTCCAATTACTCGCCCTCAATCGCTATGGAACTTAAAGTAAGCAAAGAAATTACATGTAAATGACAAAATCAGAGATCCGTGACAAACAAATATGTCTCCTGAGTATTATTTTTGAAGTTGCAAGCAGCAGGAATCAACTTTGAAAAACTGTTAGGTTGAACAGTTTTCAAAAACCCTAATTTCAATCCATTTCAGTCTTCTTCAGTTTTGCCCATCCGTGGCATCTGTTGTTTCTGTTATGTTATTTTAACCTTCCTTTAAAGTTTTAAGCAGATATTTTTATGTTTCTCTTAATTTAACGGGCATTTTGTAATTTCCTAATTTGGCTGAATTTCGTGACACATCTCCTTTAAGTGGGGTTTGACCGTAACTCAAAGGAATGAAAAGACTGAATGGCGGCCACACCACAACATCATTGTTAACCAACTGTAGTTTCTGCAACACCAAGAAATACCCAAGCTCGCTTTCTCTCTCACAATAGCATAGTTGTTGGTTCAGGTCACCATGAAAGTTTTGGAAAATAGGACATAAACTAAGGATTTAACAATGGATTGTGTTAAAATGTTCTGTGTTAAAAGCAAGGAAATGTTAAGAAATAAACAACAGTCTAATATAAGTTATCCTGGATTTTCAATGGTTACAGAAATGTAAAATTAATACTTTGTTTATTTGGGAAACACACTTAGCTTCTCTAGCTGTAATAAAAAATTGATATAACACAACAGAATTCAAAACCGCTTCTGGCAGGAGGCAACCAGTTGGTTATTTACAAACGTGCTGGGTTGTCAGAAAGTTTTGAAGTAGATGGCCAAGTTATCAAAGTAAGCGGCCAGTGCACGTATATGTATATCTTATTTGAAAAACGCCATCCATAAAGAAATGCCAAGCAGAGTAGCCGGCTGATACTAACCAAGTAGGTGGTGATTTTCACCGGCAGCCGGCTACTTTTGACAACCCTGAACATGGATGTGGATTTAAACTTGGCACAACTGGATCGGGTGGGACTTGGACCCAGGATCCCCTGATTTGGAGTTTGATGCACCGACCACCAGGCAACATTGCTAATAATGTATAACAGTGGAAGCTTACTCTCATACCATCATATGTTTTGGTAAAGAAAGCCTTTTTGGGGTGGAAGTGACAGGCAACATTGCCTGGAAAAATGGTGACATTTGATTCCTCTCAAATAGCACCCACAAACATCAGAAAAGATGGAAAGAATAATATTGGGACAGTGATAATCCATTTTTTTAGGTAGCGAAAGGGACATCTGTTCTCTTTTGCATTTTGGCTGTTTTGACAGTGAAATAACAAACTCTTTTCCATTATTTTAGAACATTTCCGGTTATTTTTTTTGTAACATTTTCTAATTATGGTTTTATGATTCTCTCGCTAGAGATTCTTAATTCTTTTCAGGCGCTTTATCTGCTGTAAATTCCAAACTGAGTATTGCAAAAATTTATTCTGAACCGACAGTGACATCTTTCTTCCCAGGTGAAATCCAACAGCAACATGTTTCTTAACCTAACAGGCAACAGGCAGTCTTAGAAATGACTGACATTGCAATGGTATACCCCCCTTGGAAGACCTTGTCAATATGTTGTTTATCCTAGAGTTTTAAGCCTTATGGGACAAGAAAAGACTGCAAAGAGAAGCTAAAAGTAACTTCTATTTATGAAGAACTAAGTCTTGCATAGCTTACTTCATGTATAAAATCACTTCTTATAGCATGAAGAGAAAGAAGATCAAACTGTGGTGCAAAATGAAGAGCTACCAGTCCGTGATGTTGATGAAACTCAAGCAATTGCAGATGCTGATGACATCACCAGGGAGGAAGGGGAAGAAGAAGAGGAGGAGGAAACAAGAATTGATGTTACGATACCTTACTGCAGATTCTCACTTGGCTCCGAGCTCTATTTTGTCAAAATGCCCAACTTTTTGAGCATTGAGCGGAAACCATTTGACCCAGCTCTATATGAAGATGAAATGGAAGAAGATGAAGTGTTGGATGAGGAGGGAAGGGCTAGACTTAAGTTAAAGGTAATGTCAAATTATTTTTATTTCTTGTTATCAAACATAGCTGTATTAAAGTGGAGCTCTCGTGTACACGAAGCACCCATAGTGGAGCACCATGTGTAAGAAACTTTGGTTATCTATGCATCCAAGAAATTTTGGTCCTGGCAAATGTGGCCACCCCTTCATGTTAGCGGATGTGAAATGGCACTCTTACTAGCTAAGAGTCCAAGGCGTAATATACTACCGTGTTTAACTTGGTATTGGACATTCCTGTTAAAGTCAATTGACAGCTGCTTTTAAGGTGGAATTCAGGTTGCTTTCTGCTTATGGAAAAAGTTAAATTACTTGAGAAAGACATTTCTAAAAAAAATCCCTCGAGAGCTTCACTTTTGGCCTTGGCTAAATCTATATATTATATGTTGTAGGTAAAGTTGGTTCTCAGGTTAACCCAGAATTCTCTTCGTCCCCTTTGAATCATAATTACTTGCCAGGAAGCAAATTAATGTTGAATGTTGGTATAAAATAAGAATGTATGTTACCACTACCTAAAAGAAGCAAAAAGGTAAAGAATCTTTACTTTACCTTGGTAGGTCATAATAGTCATCATTATTTTGATAAACAAACCTGATTTTATACCCCTCACTCTATAATCTATAAGTGGTCTTTTTCACAAGTACTTAAAGCCACTCAAAGCCACACGGAAAGGGGGATAGAATTTGAAACAAGGATTTGAGGCCTCCCCCGGGAATCGAACTTGGGACTTCTTGGTCAGTTGGCCAACGTGAGAAGGAGTTACTAATACCTTTTTTCTCAATAATACTAAATATTCCTGTTCCTGTTTAAACTTGATGCATATTATTTTGCTCTTACATGATAATTACATGTACCGGCATCTTAATACACCTGAAATAATACTGGAAATAAAGCATATGGAACTTAAATTATTTTAAAGATCTTCTCTTACACCCAACATTATTTTAGGCATTTACAAACATGTGAGTGATGTGCTAGCAAATAATAGATTTAGGTGGATTTTCAAACATGAAGCAGCATGCAAATGATGTGATTAAAACAAATTTTAAACAATTATTGGATGAGGCTTTTGTGATATCTGGAATAATCAAGGTTGGGGTAAGTGTTATTAGCCGAGCCGAGGGCCGAGGCTGTTAACACGGAACCGATTTGTCATTACTCTTGGAGATCATGCATTGCAGATTAGTCAGTTTCCTGCTAGCAGATAACTAACTACCGTAATCTGTAGGTTGCACTGATTTCCAAAATCAACTGTAGGATCTTAGCCAATGAGAAGATACAATGTATAATAAATAATAATACCAGTTATTGGTTAAATTACTGAAAATATGAGCAAATGTTACCAGTAATTCAAGAACTGCTGGAGGTAAGGTTTAGCTTTCAACCACAGTCTTTTTGTTTTTGGCTAGGTGGAAAACACAATTCGATGGAGATACCGAAAAGATGAAGATGGGAACGAGATAAAAGAAAGTAATGCAAGAATAGTGAGATGGTCTGATGGTTCCACATCACTGCTTCTTGGAGAGGTGTTTGATGTTCACAAAAACAAAATTGATGGCAATTTTAACCACCTATTTGTACAGCAGGTTTGTAGTTGTATAATACTATGACATACTCTGTGACAGCAAAAATAATTTGTCTAATAAAAAGAAGAAATTGTATGAGTTCACAAATCTTTGATTGGAAACGTTGCCAGACACTCTTTCTCTCTAGCAGCAGAATGCGCGAGCGTGAATTGATAAATAAAATGAACTGAATGTAAAAAGTGAAAGAGAAATAGCAAAAAATTCAACTTCTAATTAAATCTTTTCTTATGGTTTAGAATAAACTATTCTCGAAACTGAGAATGTTTTGATCAAAGCTGTGTAAATCAAACTAAAACTGTGCATGGAACCTTGCGTTTCCTGTATTTATCTCACCTATATTGTATGGAATGTGTGTGAAAATCTTCATTATGAATCGGCATATTTCAAGAGCTACACAATGACCAAGAATACTATTGACCGACAATATACAGAGCGGGGGCAGCTGTAGTGTCAACTAGTACTAGTTAATTATTATTACTGATACTCTGGGGTGAAGGTGTGACTGAAGGTGTTTAGGTTAGTGTTAGGAATTAAGCTACCTCACTGTTAGTCACGACTGCACACCTGCAAATATAGGGTAAGTTTCTGTTTATTGATGATAACTACTCAATTCTCAATAACTTCTTCTTGATACTGGATTCTTGCTGGAATAAAACAATCAGGAATCGAGTTGAGAATTAAGCTTTGCAACAAATTTTCAACTTCTGGATAGTACTGTGTTGGTTTGCCCTTGAGGGATGTGGTTAGTGTTAGTAAATAATAATTATTTTCTTTTGATCTTTTTTTGTGCAGGGAACTGGTTTACAAGCTCAGTCGGTGTTCAAAGAGAAACTCACTTTTAGACCTCACTCCACATCAAGTCAGACACACAGAAAAATGACGCTTTCCATTGCTGATCGTGCATCCAAAGCACAGAAGATTAAACTGCTCTCAGCAGCAGGAATGGACCCAGAAGCACAGAGAACTGAGCTAATAAAGGTAAGAGTTCTTTGAAGTACGGTCTGTCTTATTATCTTCTTTTTAATTAATGTAAATCAACAGCATAGGTATAAATCGTTTTCACGTGACCGACATAACAGCCATTTTGTTAAGACTCCTCAAACAATAAAACCTCGGCCAATTTGGTGTACCAAAAGTCTTGTGGGGATGAATCTCTTTTCTCGTGTAAAAACTTTCTTTTGTTTTAAGAAATTTACATAGCTGCATTGACTGAAAATGATCATTCTAAAACAAAGTGCAAGACCCTTGGGGAATGGGCCTTCGCTCTAGGGGTGTAATGATATATATTCCTTGCGATTTAATTCGATTTTGATTACTGTCTTTCGATTTCGATTATTTCGATTCAATTATGTAAATGTTTCTTGACTCTTATAACATAACATGTAATGTTAACAACATGCAACCCTAAACCCTCAATTTGAGAATAGTAACAGGGATAGGAGGATTCATAGTCGCTTGGTTCGTCGCCATGTTTGAGAATCTGACTAAGATGGTTTGCCTTATTTGGAAATTCTAAAGGGATGGTTGAAGGACAGCATTTTTACCAGGCAACACAAAGTGGTGCATGAACTGCTATCGTCTTTGCTCCTTACAGTCAAACCAGGTCAAGCGTTCCCGTCGCTAACGAACTAATGAATTCATTCACGGAAAAATGATTTCGTTTGTTGATTCAATAATCCATTCATAAAATGAACAATCCAATAGTTATCTTTAGCCTTGATTCCATAATCGAATGTTGATTCGATTACTGTTTTTTGAAAAATTACACTTTCCACAAGTTGACCTCAGAATTTTGTTTTTTCCTCTTTTTTTTCTGAGAGTCGAGTGCTGGCGAGTTCTGAAGTTCAAACCCAAACAAACTGTTACATGTACGCCAGTTTGCTGCCAATAATCAGTGCAACAGACCTAGGCCTGACCTCTTAGAAAACACGACGGTCAAACTGAGGTCAGTGTATGTGCGGTGATTGGTGGATTTCGATCCTCGGCCTTTGTCAGTTTCTTTGCGTTTGCGGTCTGTCTATTCTAGCTGTTATTTTGATTAAAGGCAATGAAAAACGCAATCGTAAACGGCAGGAAAAGGGAAGCAAATACGATTGAACACAACAGACAAGAATAAAGAACAGGTAGATTTTGTTCATAAACCAAATCAACATTTGATTATTGAATCGAGGTACAATTTGACCGTTGGATTATTCATTTTATGAATGGATTATTGAATCAACAAACGAAATCATTTTTCCATTAATGAATTCATTAGTTTGTTAGCGACGGGAACGCTTGACCTGGTTTGACTGTAATCAAAAACACACAATTTAAAGAGTTCTGGATTCTGATTTTAAAATATAGTAACTCGCTGAGGGCACCCTGGAAAAGCTATGCAAAAATCAAAGCAAAATTGAAATGTGGAAGCAAAAAATCGTGAATCGAACCGAACGGTCATAATCACGATTAATCAAGAATTCGATTAATTGTTACACCACTACAGTTCACTCGTGTTAGCCCCTCACTGTGGAACTCTCTTAGTTCAGCTATCAGGGGTATCCGGAGTGTTCAGGGTTTAAGCAGGCTTTAAAGAACTTTTCATTTCATTTGGCATTTGCCCACTGAAGCAATTCATGTACAGTTATTGTGGTGTTTATTCTCATTTTGTTTAAGTGTACTGTTTGTTATCTGTTAGTGTTTCTCAGCTTTTATTAGCGCTTTAGAACATGTATTAATTATAGGTTTAGCGCCATGTATAAATTTCTATATATTTCTACTATTATTATTATTATTATTATTATTATTATTATATTATTATTATTACTATCAAGTGCAGTTACCAAAATTAGTTTATGTGTGGGTTAGAAATTTAGAGTTCACTATTTATTTTATTAACACTATGTTTACATGAAGTACTCCCAGTAATCCTACTAATCCACTTTCTTTTATCGAGTATGTCTTGTTATTTTCTGGCACTGAATACTGTAACTATGTTTAGCATAAAACCCATAAATTCGGTTAATTTCCCAAACATGAATTCCCAACTTGGTGTGCATGTGCGCTCTATCCGCCAAGTTTGTCTTTTACTTCTATTTAACAGAAAGAGGATGAAAGGCTGAGAACCCAATTGCGGCGTGAAAATCAGCAGCGTAGAATGCGGGAAAGAAGCCAAGCAAAGGGTCTTAGTGCTAGCTTCCTGGAGCCTGATCGATATGAAGATGAAGGAGAAGATTTAGAGCAGAGTCTGCTGGCAATAAAGAATAAATACAAGAAAAAGTTGGCCAAAGGTTTGTTGATATCAGATTGAGCCAAAATGTCTTTTTTTTTGGTTATGTTACAGGTCAAAATTAAAATCAGGTTATTTTTTTTTTAGCCCAGGTTGACTCTAAATTTCCTTTGTCTGCTACTCCATGAATTGTGGCTAGGAGACCAAGGAAACTGAGAATTTTCCTAGCTTAAAAAATTTTAACCTGAATTAAACTCATCACCAATAGATGCGCTTGCGCATTGGTGTCTACAAAGTTGGTGGAGCCGGGCAATGCTCTAGCATGAGGAGGAGGTATCCATGGCAACCCTGTGAGCGGCCCCCACCAGGCACCGTCACACTGAACAATTCAGTGGAATACTTACCGACCCAATACTTACCTAGCCCACACCAAGAGGGAGGGAGGGATGGGAAAAACCAAAGCACAAACTGGCATGCAAACAGCAAGCTATTGCAACAACACTTTGCGAAGAACTGCAAGCAAGCAACTGCATATATAAGTCACGAGGTGCCCCTGCTAGAGGCATCGGGCCACCCCTATTATAGCTGGGGAAACAGCTGACCAGCATTCCTTCGAGGTTAACTTTGCCTAAATTACATTTAGCCACATTATAATTTTGACCAGTAACATTTACAATAAAGTTGAAGTGTTTGTAAGTGACGGCCTCTGAAATTCGAAAAAGTGGTCAAAACAAGAGCTGGTCGCTTACAAGAATGAGCTCTTGTAAGGGACAGCAGGGTAAAACAACAGAGAATGGTCGCTTATGAAGGCTTAAAAAACTCATTAACAATTCATAAAGAAAAGACAAAAGAAATAAATAATTGTTTAATGAGTGTCTATGTAAGACACGTCTAACTTGTGGTCTCTAGGGAACCAGAAATGACCTGGAACTTTTACTGCACTGTATGTAAGATCTTTATCAATGAACCATCAGCGCAGTGTGCAGTTTCATGAAAGTGTTGATTTATATGAATAAGACTCTTGGTGGGTGCTTAAGAGAGCTTAAAAACAATTAAAGAAAAGTCTAGTTGGGTAATCCCAAAAGTGGTCGCGGTCGCTTACAGGAGCCTTCTGTTATGAGAGGTTTCATTACAAAGTTGAAATCAGAGTTTGGGTTTTCACAAAGGTGGTTGTAACTACAGCTGTAGAGCTGGCCACTTATGAGAGTGGTCACAAGGAGAGCTTCGACTGTATTATACAGGACAATCTCTGTGCTACAGGAAAATCTAGGACTGAAATGACCAAAATACTGATGGATTTGTATTGACCAGGGACAGATTGAGACAAGATCTCGACAGAATAACGTGCTGAAACAAAGTTGTTGTTGATTTTGTTTTCAGGATTTGGTAGTGAGTCAGATGAAGTTGAAAGTGAAGGTGCTGAAGGATTGGAGAGTGATGAAGAGGGAGAAGACAAAGAGAGACTATTGAATGCAAAGGAAGGCATGGAATCAGAAGATGACAAACTTGAAAGCAGAAAAAGAACAAATAGTGAAGATAAGGGTTCACAGAGAAAAAAGAAAAAGAGTCGACAAATTGTTGAAAGTGATGAAGACAGTGATTAACAATGATGGCAGCTCTCATGGTAACATGTTTATGGAATGTGGCTCTCAGTTTGTAAATATACATTGAAGTGAAAAGAAATGACTGGATCAAGTGAATGCAAAGAACATGTTTTCTTGAAGTAGGGAGCAAGTGATAGGGCTTGGACTTAACTATGATAGTTCAGGAAACAGGAGGCTTTCTTAAAAGCAAAATCTATATGAGTCTTGTAAAGATTTTGCTTCTTCACTTGTTGAAGCAATCAACGGACACAAAAGTTTAAAAAATGAACTCAACAGTATTGTGTGCACGTGGCCTTTGCTATGGGGTCTACATTTACAGTTGCTATGAGCGTCATTGAGGCTTAAAGTAGCTGGTTTCTTAGGTTAAGTAGCAGGTCACATACTCCACAAATCCTCCAATATTTGTTATATTTGATTCATTTTCAAACTAATGAGCTGTCGGCTGATTTTACTGCAGTGGTTCATGGCTAGTAATGACAGCCCTGAGTTGTAAGAAAACAAGAGCAATCACGTGCACCATTAAGTTGCCTGGCTTTAATCTTCTGCAGTATTAAACAATCAACAAACAATGTAGGACTCAATATTCGTAGTGAGCAAGCAAGAAATTGTACATAAGGTTGCCCAGTTTTTGGCATTATTGTGGTATTCACTGTGTTCTTAAGTCTTAAAGCCTTTTAAAACAGCATATTACTGCTTAACAGGTTTGTGTGTACGTGGCCTTTGCTATGGGGTATACATTTACAGTTGCAATGGGCGTCTTTGAGGTTTAAAGTAGCTGGTCTCTTAAGGAACGTAGCAGGTCATTTACTCCACAAATCCTCCTATATTTGTTATATTTGATTCATTTTCAAACTAATAAGCTGTCGGTTGATTTTGCTGCAGTGGCTCATGGCTAGTAATGACAGCCCTGAGTTGTAAAGAAACAATACCAATCACGTGCACCATTAAGTTGTATGGCTTTAATCTTGTGCAGTATTAAACAATCAACAATCAATATAGGACTCAATATTCTTAGTGAGCAAGCAAGAAATTGTACATAAGGTTGCCCAGTTTTTGGCATTATTGTGGTATTCACTGTGTTCTTAAGTCTGAAAGCCTTTTAAAACAGCATATTACTGCTTAACAGGTTTGTGTGTACGTGGCCTTTGCTATGGGGTATACATTTACAGTTGCAATGGGCGTCTTTGAGGTTTAAAGTAGCTGGTCTCTTAAGGAACGTAGCGGGTCATTTACTCCACAAATCCTCCTATATTTGTTATATTTGATTCATTTTCAAACTAATAAGCTGTCGGTTGATTTTGCTGCAGTGGCTTGTGGCTAGTAATGACAGCCCTGAGTTGTAAAGAAACAATACCAATCACGTGCACCATTAAGTTGTATGGCTTTAATCTTGTGCAGTATTAAACAATCAACAATCAATATAGGACTCAATATTCTTAGTGAGCAAGCAAGAAATTGTACATAAGGTTGTCCAGTTTTTGGCATTATTGTGGTATTCACTGTGTTCTTAAGTCTGAAAGCCTTTTAAAACAGCATATTACTGCTTAACAGGTTTGTGTGTACGTGGCCTTTGCTATGGGGTATACATTTACAGTTGCTATGGTCGTCATTGAGGTTTAAAGTAGCTGGTCTGTTAAGGAACGTAGCGGGTCATTTACTCCACAAATCCTCCTATATTTGTTATATTTGATTCATTTTCAAACTAATAAGCTGTCGGCTGATTTTGCTGTGGTGGCTCGTGGCTAGTAATGACAGCCCTGAGTTGTAAAGAAACAATACCAATCACGTGCACCATTAAGTTGTATGGCTTTAATCTTGTGCAGTATTAAACAATCAACAGTCAATATAGGACTCAATATTCTTAGTGAGCAAGCAAGAAATTGTACATAACGTGGCCCAGTTTTTGGCATTATTGTGGTATTCACTGTGTTCTTAAGTCTCAAAGCCTTTTAAAATAGCATATTACTGCTTATGATGAGTCAAAATCAACAGTCAGACAGTCAACCTCTATCTCATAATATTTTGTTACAAACTAGTGTCGTGGTATTAAATATTGTGCTAAGTTTTGTATACATCATTATAGAAACAATAATATTAGCTCTTTTAGTAATCAACTGGGCACTTTTTGTGTTGTTCTCTTCGTAACCACTACACTACATAGACTTATCTTGCAACATGGTTGAGAACGTTTCCTATTTAAAAATAAATTATTTTTTCCTGAGAATTGTCCACTTTGTTTTAATCATAAACACTTATTAACGAAGAATATCTCACTGATATGAATAGATCAACTGTTGTACAAAATAAGTATTAGCCATTAATCATTATTTTATAATGGTTGTTGTTGTTGTTGTTGTTGTTGTTGTTGTTGTCATCGCCTTGGAAGGTTCCCTATGAGTGCATACTAAAATGCAGAGGTGCAATATTGCCATGATTTTGGCAACAACAAACCTCATTGATATACTCTAGTTAAAGGATCAAACGTACCCAACAATAATTGATGCATTTTAGCCTGCATAGCAGGCCACAGGTCAGAATGCCAAAAGAAAATCTGTGTTACAGATTGCTTGTACTAATAACCCAAAAGTCATTTTGACTAGCTCGAAAAAGCATTTTTGACAAGCAGGATATATAATTATTTATTATTATTTAATAATTAAGTGCACCATAAATGAATTACTTGCTTAAGTAATTGGTTGCAGTTGACAATGATAATTTAACAAAAGCATCAGGAACCTAGAAGCCTTACTTAACATGTATTTTGAATTTCGCGTGTTTACCTGAAGATTGTGGAGATCACACTTCTTGAAATATAGTGTTATACTGCCTTGCTTTGATTTTTATTTTTACACATTTCACTTTTGTTAGCTGAGCTTGAAAAACGGCTTTAAGTTCACATGAATTTATGAGGAATTTTACTGTTTGTCTGAAAGTACTTGTGTAATTTAAATTCCCCAGTCACTTGGGCAAGTTAAGAACAGAATTCACTAGCCCAATGGCAAAATCCACTAGCCCTGGGTTATTGGATATTACTTCTTTGTGCACTGCTGAGGTGCAGAGAAGAAGAAAGATCAAGAGATGTGAAACAGCACATCAAACATGTTTAAAAAACTACCTTAAAACACTGATTACAATCATTTCGGTTAGCTCAATGGGATAAGGGCCAGTCTGCTGAGCGGTAGGCCGAAGGTTCAAATCCCGCCCGGACCAACATTCAGGGTCTTTAAATAACTGAGGAGAAAGTGCTGCCTTTGTAATAACATCTGCAAATGGTTTGACTTTCTAGTCTTCTCAGATAAGGACGATAAACCATAGGCCCTGTCTCACAAGCCCTCACACATGTAATAAATTAAAGAACCCACACACTCTTCATAAAGAGTAGGGCATGTAGTGCCCGGTGTAGTGGTCTATCTCACTTTCACACTCATGTATGGGGGCATCATTACTCATTCCTTCATTACTTGTAAACTGCACCTTAAGCAGTCTGGCAAAGTCCCCCAACCAGTGTTGTAAATTATCCCATAAAAGCCCCAAGGGCAGTGGATAATATGATATTTACATTTACACATTTACATTCAACTATAACCTTAGGTATTTGAATAAATACCACACCTGACATCAGAGATGTTAACAATAACCAACACACTTCTTGAAGGCATGACCCACCCTCACTCACTGACAATAACATCCTTAGGGTTATCACTTTTAAAGGGCTACGATACTCTGCAGATTCTTCAAAACAAAGCTGCCAAGATGTAATTCTTGATAATTTTGCCATCTGCAATCCTCTGCGTCCGAAGCTCTTGATTCTCTTTGTTCAAAGCCACTGCATCTTGGGCAACGTTTCCATCATTGTACAACAATCTTCGACTGTTTAATGGTTTTATTGATTTAAATTTTGTCAGAAATAACTCAATTCACAATTACAACACACATTCCAGAGACAATTTTCACCTACCTGACGTAAGAACAAACTGGAACAAACAACGTTTTATGTATCAGAGTGTCATAGACTGGAACTGTTTAAAGTCAGGATATCCATGACACCTCTATATGTTCTTATTTAAATCTAAGCTCAAACATGCATTTTAAAAGTTTTTAATCAGTTTTTAAATAGTTCTTAATTGTTCTTGTACTGTTTCTGTTGTTAATCTAGTTTTTAATTTTTATCATGTGTAGTTTTTATTTTATTAATTGAAGTGGGCCCCACTGAAGAGCACCTTTTGGTGACGTGGGCTCCCTGCTAAAATATTGTCATTATTATTATTATTAAAATTAAAATTCAACTTCACAGTGACTGAGTATCTTAATTTATTTCCTTTGTGTCACTTTTACACCTTGCTATCAATTTGAAATTAAATATGTCAAAAGCAGCTTATCCAGACTTATGGCAAAATAATAACACTAAATTGCGACACCGGGATGAGTGATTTAAACTTGGGTAAAACATCTGTTAGGACCAGAATCAACACTGTTGTGAAATTTGAGCTGTAAAATTTAACGTACAATTCTGGTGGTCGACTTCCTTTAAAGTACAGAAAACAAAACACGAAAATGATACTGGGTTACAATATACTGTGACGTATTCACTCAAACAGGCAAAGTTTAGGGCTAAAATTTAATTTTAATTTGACATTTTCCACTGAGTTTTGGAGTTTACGGCTGATTTAATACCAAATCGAAATGTCATCAGCCCGAAAAATCTGTCCACACCTTCCTAAACATTTCTTTCCATAGACAAGACATGGAAAAAGTACAATATTGCCACGAACCACACAGTCTATTTAACTTCGATTCCCTTTCAGTATTAGAGCCGATATTTACTAAAAGTAGCCCACTTTGCCAGGCGACATCGGGACCGCACGCTCTAAAGTGTGCTGCGGTTTGTACTATTCGGAAATTCTGGGCGGACCCCGGACCCGTTTTGTACACATGACAAAAAATCGCGTACTTTCACTTTAAAATTACATACCCTCCCGCTGGCAATTTACTTTCGAGTTTCTGTTTTTTACGTTTTCCTCTGGACTGATCAATTAAACATAAAACTAATAGCGACGAGCCTTATATATTCAGTGGAATGACAGAAACGGTATTCACGGAGAGAACGTAAACAAAGAATTATGTGGAACCAAAACTTGAATAAGCTACGAACGATACGCTGATCCCACGTTTCACAGGAAGAACACAAACAGAACTACACAGCACACATCATTTTATTTTAAAAAACAGAACCCTACCTCGCTATATTAACAATATATTAAATTCCAACAACGTGGCTAGGAAACATTTGATACATTAGGCTAACAGCGATTCTTTAGTAAGTGCACCCTGCACTTTCTACCACTCAGCGACCGACTCGTACTTTAAATCGAAGGTGGTGATTTAAAAGTGACTACTTAAATACTTTAGCATCGGCACAATTCAGACAGTGATCTTTCATTTCTTCGTTCTCTTTCAGCAAGCGCTCATTTTCTTTACGAAGCCTGTTCAGTTCAAGAAGCAATATATCTTCTTTCGTGATGGAGTTCGAAGTTTGAACGTCTCGTTTGTGATCGGAAATCAAGCGATCCCCGTTGACTACAGTAGCGTCCCCAGAAATTCTCGCACACACTTTGTTTAAAGCTTCTGACTCCTTTAGTTTCAACTCCATATTTTCTACACGTTCCTCAAGCAGCATAAATTCACGTACAAGGTCGTTCTTACTCATTGAATGCAGATTTTCGACATGGACTTGTTCATATGTCTCGGTAAAGTCTTTCTCAAAAAACTGTTGTTCGTAAATTTCGTCCTCGGGAGATTCATTGTAATCGTCGTCGAAATCTGAATCGTCGTAGGAATTAGAAGGAACTCTGGTCCTTAGCTGCATACTTTCCTCGCCGTCTGACTGCATATGAGCATGTGTACCCAAATCTGGCTCTGCTAAATCGTGTTCGGCCATGAGAAATTGAGTGGTGTTGTACGGAGCAGTAGGTCGTCCTTTCGCGTTTGTGTACTGTTCTCGCAATTTAAATGCCCTCTTAGTATCCCGCTCATCCCGCTGCTTTTTCTCTTCCCATGAAAGTTTTGCATATGGTACATATCTTTTCCTAGGCTTATTGTTTCGCTTCGAACCTCGCCGATGTTTCTTCCGAATGGGCAAAGGTTTCCAGTTAGCATCCGCTAATGGGGCTGTGACAACAGGTACAACGCTTTTGCCGTCTTTAGCGCGTTTTTCTTCTGTTACAGATTCTACATCAAGATCACCTGCCTCTCCTATACTCTGTCCGCTTGTTCGCTCGTCATCCCCTTCATTGCCATCTCCTTCAGTAATACTACGACAAGGTCCTCTGCTCTCGTCCGCCGCGGCGGCCGACGACGCAGTTGAACAAGAATCAAGTTCCGCCATACGAGTTTTAAACGACGTGTTTCTTTTCTGTTCAAAGCTAATCCGCAAAGGGTCGTGAATAAATTCAGCTAATAAACGGTGTGTAACACCTACACGGTATAAAATAGTTCCAATTCGTGCACATAAATTACTCTCCACAACATCCGTGAGACTCCCGTTCCACTGACTGAACTGATCGAAGCAGTCGTGTTGCTTTCACCGCGATTTGTTGTCATTCACAGATCACGTGACCTCAAATAATTATTTCTCATTGGACAAAAGCTCGTGGCAAACAATAGGCCACGTGAGTCACGTGAATGATATTGTCATTAGAAGAAGTCAGGAAAGGACTGGGGAGAAATCTAAAAAAACCTTTTTGGGATTTTCTGTTTACAGTACACGTAACGATTAACCAACCCAACGGTGTCTACAAAATAAATTAAGGCTATGTTTGAAAATTGTTTATCATCCGGATTTTTCTATTTCTACTTTTTTATTTTTTCTAAATTAATGAATGCTGTCAGATCTATAATTGCGGGAACCCCTGAACAGGAAGATAAGAATTGTTATTAATAAATGCAATGCGGCTTAATTATTTTACAGTGTGATGTGTTATAGTTGAATTTTTCTTTATTTTAGGGCATAGTAATATATGATAATAAGTTTGAAACAAAGGAAAATATATTTTTAACCGAGGATAAAATGGAAAACAACCTAGGTTTATGGAACGATACATCATTCCATATCAAAATCTCAACAGGTAGAGCAAAGTTAAACGTCACTAGAGCTATATATATATTGTTAGTAAAATCCAACTAGTGGTCTATTATCAATGCTGCGTTCTGATTGGTTGAGCTACTACTAGGCTATATGTTACAGCCCACTAGTAGCGAAAAGCGCCGGCTTTTTGGCGGCAAAAAAGGATTAAAGTCTGGCTTTAACTACAGTCGCAGTCAAAATTGTTGGGACGTTTTTGTGTCTTCTTCTCCTCTCAATGTTGGTGTACACGATTTGCCGACTGAATCGCAATAAACAACATTGGGAGGGAAAAGGAAAGCACGGGAAAGGAAAAAAAGGGGTTTGCGTTAAGTGTCCCAACCATTTTTGTCTGGGACTGTGTCAGAGAGGAATTTGAAGCATTGTGACAGATAACGAGATTAATTTATAGTTCGTACATATGTGACGGAGTTTAGTGAGCTGTGACGTTCGATGCGGGGTGATTTGCGAACGATTCTATTTGCAGTGAACTGATGTAATGAGCTGCAGTAGTTACTATTTTGGGAATTTACATGTAATAAAAAGAGACCGGCAAGGCTGAGAATAACGAGTTGGTGGACCGACAATTTTCTTGGAGCGGTATATTGACAAAAAAGCAGAATGGTTTTTAAGGGCACAATTAATAGCGTGACGCGAGCACGTGCGTACTATCTCTGTAAGATCCAGGGTTTTCCCATACGGAAAGTCGCTCGAATGTGTCAGATCTCTAGAGGAAGCGTGTGGAGAATCAAAAAAGAAGGCGTTCTCGGTAACAAAGACTGTAAGGAACACATACGACGGGGACGACCTGTGAAATTAAGCGCAAGAGACGGGAGGCAGTTGGTGCGAGCCATTCAAGGACTTCGAGAGAAAGAGGGCAATTTTTCGTGTCGAAGAATAATGCAAGAAGCCGGTAGGGAGTCGTATAGTGAGGTCGAGGAACGAGTTATTAACACCTTTTATTCCATACCAATAGGGACTATTAATAAGCTTGTTTCCTCTATGTCGTCGCGTATTTTAAAGATTATTACTGTAAAGGGAGGGCGAATAAAATATTGAATGTTACAAATGTATTAAACAATATTTTCCTTGCTGTACTAACAATATAGTTCTAACTGAAAGGGGAAACTTCTTATGTGACGGACAATAAACTAAACTGTATCACTTGTCAACGCTCTTGACATAATAAATTCTTAAGTAAACACAACAGACAAGGTACGCGTGTGCTTCAATATGAATAAATATACCAATCATGTGTTCAAGTTGCTCTACTATCCCAAAAACATCAGTTATGTACCATTTTATTCGAGCGGATGAGAATGTTTTTTTTTTCCTTTTAAAGCGTCAAACACCAAGAAAGTTCTCAAGATCATAGCTACACAAAAGAGCAGGTGTTAAATCGCAAAGTTTCGAGATGTTGTGTTTACACAGTATTTTGGCTTAACACCAAATGGTGACATCGATTGTCAAACTTATGAGCAAATATAAACGGAATGAAATAGTCATACAACACCAAAAATCTGCCATAAAAGAGGGAAAATCCGTAAAACTGATGACTCATCGGAAAAGACGAAAAAATCTGCCCTGCTAATGCCAAAAACAGGCGGTGCACTAAATTGTGTACACGGGTCACCGTACTTTAATGTAATCAACAAAATAGCACGTTTCTTTTTAAACCGAAAAACTGTGTCACCATGCTCCAAATGTACATAAATTCTCTTGTGTGTATCAAACAGCGCTGAATACGGGCATTTTCATTTTTGTGTGAAACACACTTGTCTTTGACTTTTTGATTCAATTGTTTTTACTGAACAGGTGATAGTAAAGGTCCGGTAAAGTACGGTGACCCGTGATGGTGACCCGATAAACATGTCACCATCCCTTCACTAGATTTGCGGGAAGATCAGTTTGACAAAACAATGGGGGCTGTTAGGAGTAATTCGTTGCTCTTCCTCGGGAATTGGGCTCTGTAGGGCGAAAACCTTCCAACGAACTCTCATCATCTGCGTTTCCCTCTCGTCAAGTACTCCGCCGCGCACAAAACTGAGTTCCTCTTTACTAGTACAAACAATCGGAGTATCACGGGTAAACTCGATGTCCTGAGAGAAGTGCGTTTTCGGAGCAGGAAGATGTACTTTTTGCCCCTTTTTGCCAATCATGACAACATTTCAAGACATGAGTTCGGCATACTTGAAAAACTTTCTACACTGCAAATATTTTTCCCATGAAAATCTCGAAATATGGCTTGTAATAAAATAAAGACACTTTATTTCATGCTCTGATTGTGTTCTACCGTGAAATGTCTTTTTTGCAGTTCGCGAAACAGTGCTACAAATATGTACATATCCCTCATGATTTCCCGCCAGTACACCCATCAAGTAGTCACATTCCCAAAATTCCTCTAAAACACAGTCGCAGTCAAAATTGTTGGGACGTTTTTGTGTCTTCTTCTCCTCTCAATGTTGGTGTACACGATTTGCCGACTGAATCGCAATAAACGACACTGGGAGGGAAAAGGAAAGCACGGGAAAGGAAAAAAAGGGGTTTGCGTTAAGTGTCCCAACCATTTTTGTCTGGGACTGTAGCTAAAGTTGTTTTGTCTGGATATTCTTCTTTACAAACTATTTGGATTTTACTAAAACAATTATTCCTCTCGCTCTCACGGCCTCCGAGTCAATAGCTGACTCAGAGCCCATTCGAGCTCGAGGAATAATTGTTCAATATTTTGGCCACTGGCGACATATAAAGCAAAGCAGCCTGTTTGAAAACCTCTCTAACCTTCTCTTTTGATTTGTTTCCTCTTTTGTGCGTAACGAGTAGCAGTTTGCTCGAGTTGTCAAAATTGACCACGATTCTACTTCCACAATACAAATGCAGTGGATAAGTGACTGTAGCGTAGCAAGAAACCTCTAATGCAATGGCGAACCATAATTCAGCTGACAATTGAGCTTATCCTTCACAAAACCACTACAGCTAATATGGTATCCTCTACGGCTGACATATACCGTATTTCCTCGAATGGTAGCCGGGGGCGATTATTAATTTTTTCGCGCCAAAAGAGGACCATTATTCGAGGGAGGCGAGTATCTCGAACTCTCAAACGAAGAAAAACAGTTCGCGTTAGCGGGGAATTCAAATTATCGGGGTAAATTTCAGTGAAATTTGGATCAAGGGAAAGGAAATTTAGTTCGCGTTAGCGGGGAATTCGAGTAATCCGAGTTCGAGTTATCGAGGTTCTACTCTATTTTAAATTTTTCGCCAAGGCGAGGCGATTATTCGAGGAAGGTGATTAATCAAGGCTGGGCGCTTATTTGAATAAATGCTTATATCGTCTCCTCGCGCTTTGAAACATCAAAAGCCAGGGAAGAGCGCCCTGGGAACGACGTTGGAGTGTTTTACAGAAACCTTGCTTTGTTACATCTTCGCGTTTTGTTATTACCATTTATTATTTTGTTGCATAATAAACATACTACACTTGTTTAAATGGTAAAAAATGTAACAAGCGCCCAGCCTCGAATAAGCGCCCACTCTCAAGGTCCAAAAATTTAATAAGCGGGCGCTTCATCGAATAAATACGGTATTTATCTTAACCTTTAGCAAAGTCAACATTTTTTGAAGATCAACAGAAACATAAGATTGTCTTAATTGTGGCATATTACAAGATAAACATTAACTGGAGATTTCACTTTCTTGATCATCATAGTCATAAATGATTTTTATAAAACGATTATATTTGTTACTAATAACAAAATACTGCTTTGGTCTTCCGCAGTATTTAGGCAAACATTTGTTTACATTTTATGCCTCATTAGTATATTAAAAACCTCGTCATCCTCAATTTCAAGCTACGAAGAGAATATCAACTCTTAAATAATAAAATAACGTTTTTTTTTTTTCAATAAATGAATGGAATGGCTCGATAAGGCCTTTTTTGCCAACCGGTGATTTTTGCTAACACAAAGGCGCTAAAAAAAGAAAAAAGAAGAGAAAAAAGATTTGTCTTCTGAAACAGTCTGTTGACTCAGTTTCAAAACCATTCGTGTCAGTTCAATAAAAATAATCATCATCATAATCATAATAATAATAGTAATAATAATAATAATAATAATAATAATAATATGCCCTCCATTGTTAAAGTTTTCAGAGGGCACAAGAAACCCCGAATATTGAATAAAGTGAGATGAATATTTTTATTTGTTACGTTTTAATTTTTCATATTTACTCAGAAAAAAACTAAGGGAAAACAATCTAAACTAAGAGTCTTAATTGCGCACGTGAAAAAAAAAATCATTATTCTTTGAAAACATACAGATACAAATTACAAATTAGATGCGATTAGCTTTCTCTACCGCTATTTTATCACATTTGTAAATCACAAATGATTCTACAAGTAAACATTGATGCGATGATAACACAACTTGAAGTACCATTTTTACTCTGTTTTTAATTTGAATCTACAAACCCCCGCGGAGGTACAGAGAAATAAGAAACTACTGCACATACTTTGTTCACAATAATTGGGACATTTATTTTTTGAAAAGGCAATAATCATTGAGATATCACAATTCTTACCCTCCCACCCCACCCATATAAGCACCTATAGCCAAATACTACTCTCCGAAGACTATAAAAAGTTGCAATAAGCAAATCAATAAAGGAAATAAAATTGTCACTATTAGGACAATAACTTTACAATATTTAAATACATCTCTGATAAAAAGTAGACATGTCTCAAGGTTACAAGTCATAGACATAGGAATTCTCTCGAAATTGTACATTAAAAAAGAAATAAAAAAGAGGCTGCAAGATGACCTCATTTAAGATTAACTCTTAATCATTCCGAAACTTGAGTTTCTTGGTGTTCTGTTCAACAGGAAAATCTCATACTGACAATAACTTACCGAAGCAATATTTTCTTAACATTCTGTACAAAGATAATTACATCGAAGGAGCTTTAACTTTAAGAATCACTTGTCTTTGTTTCGAGAACGCGGACCATTTTTGCGCACCACAAAGTTTCAAATAACGCTTCAAAGATCTGGGTCATACTTCTTATAAATGACCGGCTAACTTGTGCTCCGAGTATCAACATGGAAATGGAAAGTTCTGATATGTTTCCTTTTTTTAACTACCTTGTACCAAGGATTTCCTCTCTAAGGATGCAAAGAAGAGTGGCGCGGAACGAGTTTGACGAACTTATAGTACAAGGAGAAAACCTTTTGAAATCGTGTAAAGCAAATCCTTGAATTAGGTTCCACAAATGTTACTGAAGATCATCCGCTCTTCACAATAATTTGACAAAGGTCGTCAATAAAAAAACACATTCTGACTGAGTTTTTTTGAAGGCATCATTGTTAAAAATATCTGAAAAACACTGTTTTCCATCCTGAACTTGGAGAAGACTCCATTTTTACAAAATTCAAACCTTGATGGTTTTTAAGTCCGTGAAAGACTTCTTAAGGCTAAATTTTTAATTAAAGGAAAGAGGGTTGAAAATTTAGCCCAAAAGTCTGGAAAATTTGCATTTGAAAAGATAACCGATGAGAAATGGTATACAGTACTTGGTTTGAAGAAAGCGTAAAACCTAACCTTAGAACTTCAAAAACGGATAACTTAAAGGAAGATATCCCTAAAAGCAAATAATTTAGATCCCTAACTTTTGCCTAGAGATTTCATTTAGGCCGGAACACTGAGCTCAAGGCGATCCTTCCCTTTTTGCAGGGAGTTCTGTCACAATACCACTTGCCCACAGCTTGAACGGATCGCACATCGTCAGAGTTGCAGCACTAAAGTTCTGTATCGTTAGTGATTCATGGTAACTGCGTGACTTCATCGTAGAAACGAACCTTATGACGTCCTCTTACTGGCAATTTCGGTTCCTTTGAAAATATAATGGAAAAAAATGCATCAGAAAATAGCATTCGTGATTCATTCATGCCACTTTCATTTCAAAGCAGTCTGCTACACAGCCGTTTTTAGTGTCGTCACACAACGCTCCTCCCCACTAACAGTTTTAATGGGGAGGAGCGTTGCGTGACGACACTAAAAACGGCTGTGTAGCAGACTAATTTCAAAGTAGAGAAGGTGAAATATGTGAGGATACAAATAGAGCAAAAAGACAGTTAGGATAGACCTGTTTAGCTTGTACGTTTTGTTTTCCCAATGTAGGTCATGTGATAGTTAGGATAGACCTGTTTAGCTAATTAACAAACATTCCAAGAGTGCGCGTTGGATATGACTTGGCTATAATCATCTCATATCCAACAAACGCGAGTGGAATAATTGTTTAATTAAAAATGCCCACAAAATATCGAGAATTCTTCCCGACTTAACCAGAGCTCTAGAATTGCATTATCCAATGATTCACTTTTTAATAAAACTAGATAGAGAACTGTTTCATACAAATTTCGTATTATAGAAAGGAGAAGTGTGACGTCACGTTACCATGGTAGTAAAATTTATGGATTTCAACAGTCTTTCTTGACAGAGAAGGTCATTTGTATTGTCAAACAATGAAAGAAAAGTTCAGTGTATGAGCTACTATACTTGCAGGACCATCGTTTTTGAGTTCTAGATATTTAATCTTGCTGCCATGGCAACATGACGTAACGACTTCTCCTCTTAGTTCTCGTATGAGCATAATTTATGAAAAGACAAAGGGGCAAATCCCCTGAGACCTTCATTGTGAAAACAAAACAGACAAGCTAAAGAGGTCTATTGAGCAATGTACACAGTCCTAAAAGAAGATTTTCTACCCTGTTAAAAGGTTTAACAAATCCAGAACATTTTTATTGTCTACACTCGTATGATACCATAGAAATAGCGTCGAAATATTCAGGTAGATCCACAGGCGAGATCAAGGTTTCGCTGCGAAGTTTTGAACACTTGACGACACTTCTATGGTCTGTTAGAATATAGTCAATAGAAAGTTGTTGACTATTTGTGCTTTCCACAACACTGAAAGTTCTAAGCGCCCATTTCCGACAAAGTTTCTTAGAAAGCCAGCCTGCAGAACAGCCACTATCTGAACGAGTCTTCCAGGCGAGCGAAGACAAGCGCATGGCGGACGTATAACGCGAGACACGCGCGACGAAAGAAGGCGAGTTTCTCGCGCTCCACGCCCAAACATAACGCCTTTTCTGGAGGCTATGTTCCTCTGGCTCCTGTTGAGTTATGAAAATAGAGAGTTTTAAAAGCTTCACGTAAACGGCAAACGTCAAACGTCAGATTCAAGTTGAGAATTTCTCAAAATAGAAAATGAGCAGCTCAAAACAATTCTTATGGATAAGAAATTGCGTGAAACTACTCCAGCATTTATGTGTAGAAAATAATTATGAACAGTAAACGACGTACAAGTAAAGGGGAAACTTGGACACGTGGTGCAAATTTGCCTTTGCTGTTTGACGTAAACGCGATGCTCAACCTGTCTAACACTAAACTAGTAAGTTATATGGCCCGGCTCTTTAACATAAGCCTCTTTGGGACTTTGTAATTAAGCCAGCTTGTCATAAACTGTACCTCTGTATGATGTTCTAAACCCCTTTGTGTAATGTAGTCTCTTTGTACTGATCTTATACTGTCAATAACTTCTTTGTCAACATCCTGTAAGAAAGCACAAACACACAAAGAAACAAATAGGAATTATCACGAGACAATAATAACAAAAAGCAGCTTGTTGTTAGTGGCAATTGATCAAGGACTTGCAATTCACAAAATATTGACCAAAAACACTAGCGTAAATTAATCCATTGAATAGTATGACAATCTTCAGTTGTATTTTATTTTCTGCTACAAATTTTGAAAATGGAAATGGAAATGCTGCCTGTTTTATCTTCTTTCTGAAAACACTCGGCAACTACCAGTTCAAAGAACAATACAAACCAATTCTGCTTAACTGTCAAAGTTAACTACATATAAATGACTGTTTCACATAATCGTCTATATTTGCCATGGCACCTGGCGCACATATTAATTATTTCTATGCATGATGCAGCGGTGTTTAGCTAGAAAACTAAGCGCCTCTGACCACTGTATACTTCTACCAAGGCCATTAATATCTTTCTTTTCTTTTTTTTCTGTTATTTGTTATTTTACTTCTACGTTACTATATACAGTGTAAATATTGTATACAAGTGTGAATAAACTAAACTGAACTGAACTGAATGGTGGTAGAGGCCATTTCCGAGTTCCAAAAACTTTCACTTTCAAAACGAGGCTGAGTGCGAAACCTTTCTTGTGATAATGAGTTTCATTTACATCAGAAGAAAAAAACTTTTCATACCAGTGGTTTGGCACTTAGTAGAGACTTGGGAAAACTTAACCTGCGATAAGACGTTTTTCTTTTTTTTTTCTTTAAAAGCGCGCAAGGCGTGAGTGACATATATAGGGATAATAGAGAGACGGCATGATCTCAGGCTAGGGGAAACTCGGAAATGGCCTCAAAAAATGCGAAAACAACAACAACAACAAACCTCTAAAGAGCTGAATGATGCTTCACTTTCGCTCTTCATTTGCTGTTGAGCAGTTACTAATCTGAAGATTGAAGAAATTAATCAAATCATCCCTATTATTCAATCAAAATACTTCTCCGTTTCTGCTTGGCTTAATCCAGGCTTGATTCCATTCAACTGTATAAGGAAATATCCACACCCACCACGGAGGGAATTGGAAATTCCGTGGGGCTGGGGGGTCAGAGGCCCGGGAAATTCCAGAGGGGAGGGGGGTTGGACAATTAACCCACTTTCCAGAGGTTAATTTCGTTTCATTTTCGACCTCACTTTGAAAATTGCTAATTAGCGACCTGGTAGATCATTCTTTAATTTTTCATATCCAGCTAGAGCTGACCAAATTCAATAATTCGATGTTGTGCATACACAAAAATGCCCCTCAAAGTACGGCAAGGACTTTTATTTATCGTGATTGTCAACACCACGGTACTCTACCAAGGCTATGTTCTGGAATGAATTCAGTAAAGGCCTGAAATGGTCTGCCACAATCAGCCTGGGAATTTGAAAAACCACTTTAATCGTAGGATTCATGATTCTTCTTTCCTGCACATTTAGACTGCTAAAACAGTAACAACTTACTTTTGTAATGTAAACAGTGTCCCTGTGATATGCTTACATCTGCTAACTAAGTTCTCCAGTTTGTTTGGTTCTTCTTTCAGAAATCTGAAGAGAGATAGCAGATAAACTGTTTTGCCTCAGAGTTCTAAAAAAAATTAAGTGCCTTCTGATATAAATTCTAAAGAAAGAAGCATTAATTATGTGGCTTTTTTGAGGTTCTTAACTTTGTAAGCTCCAATATCTGCAAACGAATTCTCCAGCTTGTTATCCATAAATTTCTTTCAAGAACCAGTTGAGAGAATTTGACAAAAGATCAAAGAATTTTCTCCCATGTGAATCAGTTAAATAATATTCTTATAACTTTTCTCTTGATATTGTTTTAATATTGGAAGGAGAAAATTAATGTTGATCACACTTATCTCAGTGAACACTCACTTGTCTCCCTGAACTATGATCTCCAATTCTGATGCCATGTTTGACTTCATTCTGTCATGCAGTTCCGCAAACTCACCTGAAAAAGGCGATTAAAATAACTTGAGTATTTCAGGATACAAAAACTACAACCAAAATGGCTAGACAGGATACAACAGGGTTCGTACAGATTTTTGGATCCAAAATTCTAGACTTTTTCCAGACTTTTTTCCAAATCAATAATTTCTTTGTCCAGACCCAAGGTTATCAAATTAATAGGTAATCGACTGAAACATTAAAAACACAGGAACAAAGTTTTTTTTTCGTGAAGTGCTGCAAACGTACGGGTGAGACTAAATAAGATTCGACCAAAGCAAAAAAAACTTTTGCTTATAAAGCACTTCTTGCAGCTTCAAAAAAAACCCCAAGACGTTTTTACCATTTTTCAAGACTTAACCTCTATTTTACAGACTTCTTCCAGGTCTGGGCAAATTTCAAGACTTTTTCAAGAATTAAAGACTCTGTACGAACCCTGTTACAATCAAAAGTGGCTTGGAAAATGTTGGCCCGTACACACTGTGCCGAAAGCAGACATCCATGATCTTGGCATGGTAGTAAAGTAAAAGAGCAACATTCATTATTATTACTTGGTTGTGAGGAAGCAAATTCTCTTTTCTAAGTGGCTAACCGAGGACTATGCAAGCTGGCAAGACATGTCCGTCTTGTCCACTTGGAATTTTCCATTTTGTTCCCATAAAAAAAAAAAATTCTTTTAGGCCATATAATAAATCCCGTATAAAAAAGGCATTTGGTCAAGATGGCTGAATGCTGACCTTGTTCATTTTTTATGGACCAAAACTAAGAACTTAGAGCCAGACACCTTACCTTGCACTCACTTGGCCATCAATGCATAATAGTTACTTATCATCTAAGATATTACCTTTTCATTCCCTTTAGAGTGTGTTATTTAGCTTATGGTACAGATGAATGGCAATAATGAAGTTTGAACTTACCCTTGAGATCAGACACTTGACGGCTTATGATTGACAGCTGACTGTTAAGACTGTCAACCTCTGCAGGATTGGCAATACATCTTTTCTGTACAACATCCAGACGAACCATCTCTACTTCACTCTCCAGCTCACTGGAAATAAAAATTAGAAATTTAAGTTTATGAGCAGGCCCAGTGCCAGTGATACTGATGTCCAGGTGAAAAAGTGACAAGACATTTTGAATGATCTTAAAAATTAAGATATATAACTCTTGCTGGTAATTCTTTTTAACTCATGATCAAAATAATGATACTTTCGCAGGTATTGATACAAGTTTAAACGTCTTGCAAAACTCATGGTAACACAAATGCAGCACAAATAAAATCCCTATCCTCATCACAGTTTGTTCTTTAATCAAGAAGCTTTTTATCTTGCAGTCCATAGTTTTTCCTGCACGATAAGCAAAACCTCTGAGGATATTTTTGTTGGGCTATGTTGCTAAATAACATTATCTTATTCTGTATGTTTTTAAATCATATGTCAGCATCAGACACTGATTAAATTCAACTTTTGCTTAGATCACAGTCTTACTTCAAGCATGTTGGCTGATACATAATTTTTCATTCACAAATTTTTAATAATAAATACACCTGTATGAAAATCAATCATGCAAATCATAAACAGAGAACTGATGTGTAAACAAACACAAACTTTCAACTTCCATGAATGATACAAGAAAGTTGCAGTTTGCATAGTTTAACCTAGGCAGCAGCAGTGTTTTTTTTCCAGTGTCATACCTTATATGTCTGTTAATATCATTCTTGGTTTTTACATAAGCCATCTCCTCCATCTGTACCTTCTCTTTCACTGATTTTGAAGAAGGATCTACAAGTAAAATATTACAGTCAAAACTGTATTAAGCGATCACTTTTTCTGAGGCCCCAAAGAGTTATTTCTTAGTGTCTTCACCTGTACTAAACGGTCACTTCGACAAGATGTACCATACTAGTGCAACAGAAAGACTGTGCAAGGGGTTTAGCGGTCTTTTACTGTTTTTCTTGTGGTACAAGTGGAGATAGAAACAGGCCAAAAAGGTGTCGGATAGATATCTCGCTCTTTCACCTCAGATCTCCATTTCCTTCAATAACCCTTACATATTTAGGTATGTCAAACCTGTATTAAGGGGGTCAGCAAGCCATTCCTCAAGGGTGACTGCTTAATACAGGTTTGAATGTACAACAGTTAGAGTGATTTTCGAATGGCCTTGGAAAAAGGTTTCAGTATTAAAGTTTTCGTTTTTTGTTTTACCAGCCAATCGATGAAAGGATCAAAACATGCTGTCTTCCTTTTCCCACCAAAGAAAACCCTAATATGGAGAAGTCATTGTTCAACTGGCCAATCGTGTTGCAGTATGATGTCAAAGCGAAGTATTGGTTGATTTCTAGAAAGTTCTCGGGCATGAAGTTTTGTCACCCAAGCGATCACTTAACCAATCAAAAGCCAAGTGCATTTGTATCCGTTCAATAAACCAATTAATTCGCTCTATTTCTCTTTGTTTGTTGTTTCTGTTTTGTTTGTGCATTTCCATTTCAAGGTCATACTAAAATCACTCTATCTACAAGTGCTTGCTTGTGAAACCAAGGACATTCCAGCATCAGTAAATGAGACCCTGGGGACTTTTCCAAGTACCTCTAACTTCAAGAGACCTTTTGTGATCGATATTTTTAATTTGTATTTCAAACCACATGATGCCCTCAAGAGAATTTTTCTTTCTTTCCTTTCTGGTGAAAATCACTGGGAGAAATGTGAAAGGAGTGGAAAAAGGATGGCATGTGGCTTGAGATGGAAAACAAACAAACCAAGCATAAAGAGACAATTGGGTAGCCGGAGAAAACAACGGACTTCCGTGATGCCACCACTGGTGTGCCCTCAAAATGACGTCTGAGAAACAAAGACAGAAATTCCATACTGATGCTGCTCCACTTCCTACAACAAGGTAGTGCTTCTGATTGGTCATGCCATGTGGGAAACCAGATCTGGGTAGTGTTGCATGATCAGTATGGAATTTCTGCATTCATTTTGCAACGTCATTTCACAGGGAAGCCAGTGGTGGCAGCGTGAAATGTCAGCTGTTTACTCAGGCTAACAATTGGGAAATATAGAGTTGGCCTTGGATTTGGTTGCCATGACAGCCACTGATAATAGGAAACTTTCATGTTAAAACATTGTGTTCATTATGACAGTCACATGCCCACCATCCAAGGTGTTTACAACTGGGTGTTAGATATTAATATAAATTTTCATGTTATGCATGCTCAGAGAGAAGATTATGATTCATTCCTGATCATCAATCAAATGATATCAGGTCTGCGAAGTTCTACATGTATTCATCACTGCATGCAAATGAAGAAACTCCTCAGACCTCCAAACACTCTTTCTTAAAACTCATCAACATTTCATGAGGTGAAAACAAAGGAGGCACAGGAGCAGTTTAAAAATCATATCCAGTTATTACACACTCAGGTGTGGGATTGCAGAGAAACAGCTCAAGCTCATTTTCATCTTATCAAATAACAAAAGAATTACAGCACATTGTACTCACTATCTGTCTTCTCATTGGCTAAGTGCCTACAGTTAATTTCGGAAATCAGTGTAACCTACAGATAAGTTACTTATCTGCTAGCAGATAACTGACTAATCAGTAGGTTGCGCGCAAAATAAATAATTTCCAATAACAATATCAATTCAGGTTCCTTGTGAAATTGAGACAGTGTGTTTGTCGTAATTTTCTTCAAAACAATGTAAATGTTTGTTGAAGAATAAATTATAGCACACTCATGACAAACACCCTCCCCTGATTTGGTCCTTTTGTTTATTTTAAGTAAATTTGTTATATTTGTTTTATAACAGCTTACGATTCATCAAAAATATATATACGTATACCAACACTATTTAACCATTGATTCAATGTTAAGTAAAATGAGTAGTATGGGTGAACTCTTGTTATAACCTCCATAGCAAGAACAAAAATAAGGGTTGCCAAAGGATAAGCAATGCATGTGAGGAAATTAAGCACCAGCCAGAAAGATGTCCATCTTCTTCACCTTTTGGGTGCCACTTTTCTTTACAATTAATATTTATTATTGTGTCTACTCAATGTACAAGCTACTCTTCTTACCATTTTGTGTTCGTGCCAAGTGATGCACTATTTGCTCTTTAGCATTTCTGATCATCTCTCCAAATTGCTCTGCTTGAAAGGTCTGAAACTGCTTTAGTTGATTAAGTTCAGCTCTTAACATCCTCATTTCCCCACGGAGTGTGGATGCTCGAATCTCAAGAGTCTTTCTCTCTTTCATGTTACCTTCAACAAAATAAAGCGTAATATATGATTATTGTTACTTGTTCTGGGACAAAATAATGGCTACATATGCAAGAAGCAACTACTGGTATTGATTCAATGTACAATTGATATGAATAGGATTTTATAGTCAAGCCTGGTCAAGCATACTCTCCAGGATTCCATTAATGAATTTATTAATCAAAAGTTGAATCCTTTCACCGTTGCTGCAACAAGTATCAAATTCAAATCTGCATTCCTGCACGCATAATGACCAGTGAATTTTTATGATAACTTCTCTGTATTTGATCAGAATGATTAAATGGACAAAATAATACTTCGAAGACATTTACGTCAGGATTCATGATCACAAAATCTGAGCTTCATAACTACTTTGCGTGTGAATTCACTGCTCATTGCAAACACAGGAATGCAGAGATGAATCTGAAAACTGCCAACAGATTCAGCTTTTGAATATAATAAATTCATTAATGGAATCCCCAGGGGATGCACTTGACATGGCCTGACTTTAAATGTCAATCATAGTTGCCGTCAAACCTAGAAACTTGCATGTAATAACCACCAACAACCCATTGAAGGTTGTCAGAAATTCTGAGGGAAATCATGCCAACTAATCTCAAAAAACAAATTAATTATTTTAAACATAGGAAGCCAAACTGGAATTCCAGAGGTGTAGGGTCACAAATTCTTTTAACTCCTGGAGTTGTTAGAGTGGTTAAGCAATGATGACGGTAACAGCATACAAGCAACTGGGTTAGACTGGCAAAGCAACAACTTTGCATGTGCATCACGCTCTTTCGTACATTATTTTCTTAGCTGCCGTTGCATGACTACAACATGATTCTTCTTAATTTCACATTTTGTCAAGGACAGGAACACAAGACAACACCTTTCCTTTTCATTTCCTGAACTTTTTGATACAGTCCTTTAGAATTCAACTCCAGAAAAATTCACCAACATTTGACCAATTGTACGAGATGGAATAAGTGCGATAAAGTTTGAGGCAGCACAAATTCACTTTTTAAGTGAAGTTTTTGTAGCCACCGCCGTATATTTTTCAAGATTTATTCCAAATCAGACCAAACACTGCCTTCTACACAACCCAAACATCATATAAACAAACCTTCATATTTGACGGAAGCATGGCTTCCAGAAGCAGAGGAACTACTTGATGACAAAGGTGTTGGGCTGTCTGTTAATGATCGCTTTGGCTTTGATGATGGCAATGGAAGTGTTTGTGTGTGGTACTGCTGACTGATGTCTCGTTTTGCTCCTCTGGGAGAATCTCGTTGTAGTGTCTGGCTGTATTTCATAGATGACTCTCTGGATACTGTATGACTAGATGCTCTGGGGGGAGGGGTGGGAATGTGTTTAGGTTTACCTGTGGAGTGGTGCAATAAAACTGAGCAACATAATCAAACTCTGCCTCAGATAACAGATGACAATATGCACTATGCAGTAGACCATTGTATAAGATTTAAGCACAGACAGTCATGATGAAAAAGCATCGGGTGTTTATCTAAGTACCATTACTTTCCAAAGAGCCAAAAAAAGTTACAGCAAATCTGCATTTGTAGGCTTTTGCTTTCTGTGGACCTTACGCTCAGAAATCACTGAAATAATGATTAAATTCATGACTTGGCAAACACTGATATTCAGTATTTAATTTTACATTCTTTCACTGCCCATCTGCTTAAAACCTGTGAGCAAGAGAAGTGATGATTCTGATCTCTACAGGACCTAATCTTTCTATTAATGATAGCAAGCAAAAGCAAAAATTTTCAGTTTAAAGCAGAAGTCTCTTCCATGTTGTTACTACAACAGACAGCAGTGTACCTTCTACTGATGGAGTTGGGCTAACATCAGACAACAGGGACTCGTTTCCTGAATCGCTTCTGACCCGCGACCTAAACATCTGCAACTGAGTTGGTTCATTACCTTCTGCAGTGGGACCATGATCAATAAAACTGCCCTGAGAGCTGGATGGGCTTTCTTCTGTGCTTTTACTGGGTAAACTTTCATAGCTGCCTGTTTTGAGTGCATCTTGTAGCATGTTGGTAAGAGTGTCAAGTTGATCCTCGACTGGGTCACGAGACGGTCTGAAATGGAAGTGAGATATTTCAAGTTAGGTGTAATGATTAGCACATTTGGTTTGTGCATAGCCTTCTGTGACAAGAGAGATCCTGACTTGTGTTTGTTCGCAAAACCCTAATAAGCGAGGTAGGGGGGAATGTCATCAACCATCCAAGTTAAAGTTTCTGCTTGGATTTGCCGACCAATTCTTTTTGTTTAGGGAGACTTTTTTACTAATCAAGTTGCCAGCTTCAAAATTTTAGGCACCATGGCAACTAAAATGGAGGGAACTTGAAACTTGAAGATTTTTGTCTACAATGGGGAAACTGGAAATTGACACTCACAAATAATTATAAAATTACAACTCAGTTTAACAGCTAAGAAAGCGTCGACCTAAGAAATTTCTGAAAAATGGAGACTCTAAGATAGGGGGAGATTTTGGAGGTTTATTCTAGTATAGGGTCACAACATTAGGCCACACTAGCTAGGTCTGGTAACATCTTATTGAAGGCTTCCAGGGTCTCAGTGGCACCCAAACATTCCTATATAGTACCTCCCACGGGGCTCTAATATGATAATGATAGTAATAATAGTAATTTAAGTTATAAATAGTTACATCATCCTCTCTCCTTATGAAGCTTTTCAGGGATAATAAAACAAAATGCATATATTGTTCAATTGGGTTAAGAATCTTAACTGGTAGGGGGTAAGCCAGTTGATCATTTTACAAGCATGGCTGAGGTTATAAATGTGGGACAACCGAAAACAAATCCAGCTCAAGCGGTCATGGGGGGACTTGAATTCTGGGCCTCCACAATACAAGTCTAGCACTCTAACCACTCCACCACAAAAAGGTTAACAAAGAGTACAGGTTAAAGGTTTGTTTATAGTGGAAAGTGTACTTAGCTTATCCAGCTAGAGTTTACAGGCATTCCACTCAAATAATTAGAAACAAATAATGTCATGCTGCCTCAAAGTATTTTCACTTTGTGAAAACTATAAGATAAAACACCACAATATGTCAATACCTTCTTGGGTTTAATGTTGTACCAAGTCCAGGAAGTGGAACTTTCTTTTTGTCCATCAGGGACATCCCTTCCTGATCGGATGCTGTAGTGTGTATTGCCGAATTTTCTTTTTCACCATTATTTACCACTCTTGTTACCGTTGTTATTCTTGGGCCTCCACTGGCTTGTCTTGTTACTGTCGTTGTGCGACTATACTTGATGTTGCCACCACCACTGTGAATGGCATTAGCAGGGGGGACAAAACTGTGGTTGGGGAGGGGTGTGCTTGTTACTTGAGCACCTGTGTGGACCGCTGTAGGGCTGCTTACAGGATGTGAGACTGGGCCATTCTGGAATGGTCGGGACTCCAGGACCTTAAGATGTGATTTGTTTGACAAGTCACTGAAAAAAAAGGAGCAAGGCAGATAGTACTACAGAAAGACAAAGCTTTAAAGAGGCTATGCCACGATGATATTGCTGTTTTAGGTCTTGAAATTCTTGGCTGAAGTCATTACTAAGTACAGAAAGTGCTCGTGTACATGGTTCAAGGACTTTTCAAGGACTAACATTATTCTTTCAAGGACTTCTTTTCCCCAATAACATGAAGTAAAGACCTTTAAGGTGGAGGGGGGTTCACTTATTGCAAAACCTTCCTTCATTAAGGCATGGTTCCTAAGGTACTTCAAATAACAGAAAATGAAGTATGCTGGGAAGAAAACACTTTTCCTCATGCATGGTCACCAAGAAAATTTGTGTATTGCTGTGCATTCAATCATTCCTTTGCACAAAACATTATATTTTTAACAAACATTATTTTTATTCAAGGAGCTTTCAAAAATATTCAAGGACTTCTGTGGAAAATTCAAGGAATTTTTAAGGATATCGCACAATTTTTCATTTTTCAAGGACTTTTCAAGGACATGATGCTTTTTCAAGGACTTTTTCAAGGCCTGTGTGAACCATGCTATAGAGTAAGGAACAGGGCTGTCACTAAGGGCCAGGCGCCGGGCATTTCCTCTGGCTACTATGAGCATGACCACAGGCTATTTTCTTGTAAATGTCCTCAAAGCAGTTTTATCCATTCAAAGATTTTTCAATCAGACAGAATACAGACAGGTTATAGCAAAAAATTCACTGCATATTACACATGCAGGAATGCGGATTTAAATTTGATTGGTTGTGGCAATTAATGACTAATGGATTCATCTTTCAAATAAACAATTCATTGATGGAATCCTGGGTGGTACGCTTGACTTGGCTTAACTGTAAAAAAGGTACAAGGGAACAGATAATTACCCAACACTGTCCAGTTCATAAAAGACTCCACAGGAATTGTCCTTGATGTAGATCGTTTTACGGTTGTCTCCACTTCTCTTAACCTTGTCTGGGAATGTTTGAGCAAACAATGTTTGTACTTGTGACATGTCTTGCAGGCCTGCTGGTAACATAGCACGTTTGATCTCATCCCCATACTGTAAATATACGACCCCTGGAAAAAAATGATAAAAAATTGTTAAGAAAGAGAGCTCTGTTGATTAACTGGTTGTAAAAAAGCGAGTGAATCACTTGACATCGTTATCAATGCACTTCACACAGAAAAGTTGACAACTGCGTCGCTAAATGGATGGTAAATCCATGCCTTGCAGCCATCAGCTCCCTGGCACCTCTCACACTGATATATCGGTGGAAAATAACATGGCGGGGAGGGGGGGGGGGGGTTGGGTGGGGGAAAAAGCACAATCCAGTCTCTAAACAAAAGCAAGTGGCCACCATTAAAGTGTTGTACTAAGCACATGTAGCTAATGAGGGTGAGGCTGACAGAGCTTACACCATCACAGTGACTGCTGACCAACAACGAGATGACGCTTCTTGCTGTTACCTGCGTTGAATTTCACTTATCTTCATGTAATCGACCATTTCATTTTTTGAGTGAATGTGAGGCTGGAGTTGACACCGCTCTCAACCCCTTCACTACTCTTATCATGGAAATGATTGCACAAAAAGCTTGATATAAATATTGTGATCCAGGTCAATTTTAGTCATCAGAGTGTATAAAACAATGCAATATTATTACATACAGACATTACATTATAACAATATCTCACTGCGAATTTGTACTAACATGCTGATTTTTGGCAAGGAGGCTTGTTTTATCTTGTTTTTTTCTGTACACTAATGAACATTAACAGTTATTACCTGGAGTTGAGTTAGAGTGTGGTACATGGTTCTCTTCTTTTCGTGGCATTGTTGGGTAAGTACCTGGTTTGTCCAACAACAGCTCATATCTTTGCTGTTTGGGAGATGATGGTACAGGACGTGGTGGAATCGCTGGCTGGGAAAATATCAAAAAGAAAAAATAAAAGTGATAAGTCAAAGGTAAACATGACAAGAACAAAAGTTATTTAAAAAAGAGAAATTGATACAAAAGCATTCAGAGAAATCAGTTCTGAGAGATTTCACCTGAGGCAGCATGGCATCTATTACAACATACAGTAAAAGGTGGCAAAAACCAGAAAGTGAAGAAAACATGTTATGCTTATCAGCAAAGACTGTGAATATAGTGTTACAATAAATTATTCTGTCAACCAGAGAAGAGACAACTTAAGTAGACCTTAAATAATTATTATTTGAAGAGAACATTATGGAAAAAGCTTTGTGATCAACTCTTTTGCACTGCTGAAAGATGATTATTTCTTTTCCTAATGTCTTCAAATCAACAAATGAAAAAAATTCAAGTTAAGCATTACCCTTTTAAGTTCAAATCAACCCCAAACAGAATTTCATTGTCAAACAGCTTTTTGTCAGTAGTGAAATCTTTCCACAGATAAATGCTCATTCAACAATCTTGAGTTAATAACAATACAACTTAAGCAAAGAACGTACCCTAATCTTATACATCTGTATTATTACTCTATATGCAATTACAGAGAAGTCAAATAGTCAACTGTTTCAGCAGCCTTTGTAGATTTCAAATTGAAATGTAGAAATTTGCATGTCACCATCACTAACTTATGCCTTCCCACGCAGTGCAAAGCTTATCACACCATGGAATGGCCCATTCAGGGCAACTATCTACCACTGTGAAATCCATAGAAGGTGTTCACATGCAAAATCCATAGAAGGTGTTCACATGCAAGAGATTACTTTCATCAGTCAAAATAAAAAGGGGGATTAAAATATTATTAACTCCATGCAAAACTAAGACACTCTGAAGTAAAAAATCAAGATAAGGGAGAATTATAACTTTCAAGCAGCCATTCACAAATTTGGATCATATTCTCAAATTTTCAATTTTTAAATTCTTTTGTGGAGCTTCTTTCCTGACCCTTGGACATAAATCTCAATATGTGGGTTATATGTGAGGGCCAGTTCTTTCCTGTGCTGTTCGTTTATCTTCTCCTATTTTTTTAAATTCAGTTCTGTAATAGAAAAACCTGCATTAAAAAATTTGAGATTTCTAGGTTCCACACTATTTTTAAAGAAGGGTAAACCAAATTGGCAAAAGCTAAGAATCAAGAAAAATAATACCGGTAGCCACAGTGATGTAACTTAACCTGAGAATTAAAGGGATAAATTTCATTCACAGATTTTTGTCTTATGTCAACAAATGGATCAGAAATACTGATCTCCTCTTTACAATAATAAAATTACAAGAGCAAGTTCTTAATAATAAATCACCTACTTTATTTATTAACCAGTAGTAATTGTACCTTGAACCTAAACCTAAACATTTTCTGTATTTTACTTATAACAGCTAAAATAATGTTGACAAGGCTGGGGCTACATTTCTGGGACAAGATTAAAATTCAAGTGCAATGGTAATGATTGAGAAAACTATACTTTAAAAGAGTAAGCAAGAGAAAATGTTTGGAATTGTTTTTTAAGGCAACCTAGAGTGTACTGCATTTTAAATTCTAAGTTATAGTTTTTGTTTAGCTGTGAGCAGACAAAATTCTTCTACTGTTATATTTAATTTGACCATAAGGACTATCATAGAAAAAAAGCTCAAGCCCATCACATAAAAAACATAATGCCTTAAGTCCTAAAATCTAGCAAATATTTATTTAGCCAGCTTTAAGGAAACCCCATATAGCGGCAGAGACTGCCGCCTTCTTTCCTTCTTAAATACTGATCCTTTTTTCAAGCCACCGGTGGTATATTTGGTTAGGGTTCAAAATAATATTACTTTCTAGTAAATATGCTACCAAAACATTGAATAAAGTGAGGCGATGTTATAGCAGAGTCTTGTCTAAAAGACAAAACAATATTTTATGGTAATGAGTAAAACAGAATATTTCTGCTGCTCTCATTTTTCCAGTGGCACCAAAAATGCAAGATTCCTTTAGTTACTACACAAAATAACTAAATTCTTACCGGTGTATCCTCTTGGATTCCATTTGGTTTTTTTTCCATCTCTCCACCAGGTTTCAATCCAAACCGTTTCTTCACCATGGAGATAATCTCCTGCCGTGACAGTGTCTGCGTAGCATGAGTGTCCTGCTCGCTGGAATGACCCTGCTCTTGTTGTGACCTCTTTGCCTTCTCCACATCGTCCCCCATATCTGACCCTCCTGTGGTTCGCCTTCTTGGCCGACGTCCATGGCCTTTTGCTTCGGAGTCACTGACAGTAGTGGCTGTGTCTAGAACAGAAAAAGGTAATATCAAACAGTGATCATCTTGCAATTTATCCGTAACATGCACTTTGACTCAAGATAGGATTATAATTCAGGCTTGAAAAAAACTGTCAAGTGAATTATGACAAATGCACAGAGACCAAAGTCTAGGGAGCTATTGTAGATTGATGTAAAGCTAAGAGTTTTTTTGTCCTCTTCTCTCAGCAACAAAGGCAAAGCTATTTCTGAGGATGCCAGGTGATGTGACATGTTTGATGCTTGATTCTTGAAAGCTTCTAAATAATACAAGTACTGAACAATAAAGAAACAGTTTTAATTGAAGTGATTAAAATTGCAAAAAAAAATTATGATTCATTATTATTTCTTGTGATATTGTCTAGTAACCAATTAAGGAAAATTTGTTTTAAAATTATTTTTCACTAGGATGCTTTTAAACCTTTCATTTCAGAAAAGGAAACAAAAATCAATCAGACAGTGTGGCTATCATTAAATGTTTTGCTATCTATTTTGATCTTGTCAGAGTATTCGTTCAGTGTTAAATCTGAAAGTCAGTAAGTTGAGGAATGCTGCCCTCTTTAGAGACTGGACATGTATACTGTGTTAATAGTTAATAAATAAAAAGTCAGAATTGGGAACAGTCTTACTATTACAACAAGTTTGAGGTCATTTATTATTGATTAAAACCTCATGCTTTCTTTTTTTCAAATGTTTAAAATTAATATAAAATGACTGATGGCATAAGGCTTTTGCATTCTTTTAAATATTTTATGTCCAAACAACTTTTAATCTTAATCAGAAACATAAGCACAATGTATTTTTTTTCATTTTTTTTTTATTAAAAAAAATTGAAAGCCTCTGAGCTGAAACTTCTCTCCACTGACTGAAGTCTCATTTTTGTCTCTTTCACCCAAAAAATGATGTGAAAGCATTCAACATCCTGTAAGGAACATTTACATGTCCTTAAACGTTTTTGTGGCTAAAATTCTAAGTCGGTGAAAAAAAAGAGAACTGCTGACCAAGATGTAATCGTGTAAGATATGTTTCCAAGATCAAGTTTTCACTTGGTAAAGAAAACATTCCAAGGCATATTACCACAGATTATTGCTTAGTGCAAAAATCAGGGGGTTACTCTTGGCAACTTCACATGAGACGTCTTGATAATTTATCAAAATAAAACTAAAAAAGATAAAAAGGATACCATTGGCTTCCTTGATGGTGAAAATATTCAGGAAAATTAAATGAATTTGAGAACAAAATTCTATAACTCATATTAACAAAATAGATGATGAGACTCTATGGCAGGAAGTAGCTTCACTCTTGGTATTAATAAATTTTTACAATGTGTGAGAATTTTTTATATTACTGTATTTTTTTTTTTTTTTTACTACGGTATTTTTTTAAAACTTTTTTATCAGTGTTAAGCTCATTTGAGTACCTTTTAAATTTGTGCTGAAAGTATTTTAGTTCAGATTATTTAAACAACAAAGATACATATCCATGGTAGTACATGCCCTTAATTGTTCACACCAAAAGTAATTTTCCCTTCCTCAGCCAATTCAAAAAGTGATACTACTGTCATGTTATCCCTGATTTTTACAATTTTCCCAGGAGGTTTAAACAACAATAGATTCTACTAAATAAAAAACCTTAGACAGTCATTCAGCCATTATTTAATTCTCTTTGAAAACGTCTTAAGCAAAATAATATTCACAAAAAATAAAACAATGTCAATAACATGTAATAACTTTATAATGAATTACTGATCATCATCACCAAGTTGAGTGATCATTTTTCTGATCAGGACTGTCACTAAGAGGCAGGGGCAGGGGATTTCCCCCGGCTACCATGAAGGTGGCCCTCGGCTACTTTCATACGAAAACGGAAGAAAAATACAACCAAAAGAAATCCCTAGCTGTTTGATTCCCTGGCTACTCATTGTATTTACCCCACAACTTGAAATCTTGGTGACAGCCCTGAATGATGATTTGATTTTCCTTTCCTTGTTACACCTTAATACGGGAATCATCAATATTACCACTCAGTAACTGAATTAAACAGACACGGTGATTTTCCTCCATGATTTTCTGCAAAATGGTCCTTTATACAAACGATGGTCCCACCAGTGAGGTTTGATAAGTAGGTTATCAAAAAAATTAACTGCCAATTAGGTATCCAAACAACAGGTTTAAGAAACTGACAATAACATTAGAGACACAAGGCTATCAGTGCTGCTATCAGTGTTAAAAGTGATGCATGTAGTTGATTTCTTTTCAACGCAGTACATTATAGGAATAATTACATAAACTGGTGAAAAAGTTGTTAACCTTTACCCCTCTTAAATGCGGTCTACACAGGAAGTCTGAATGCATTTAACCTAAAGTCAAAAATTTTAATATGGAAAATCACCTTATCGTGAATATTATTAATAATTAGTCACTAACAATGGTTATTACTCAAATGGTAGTAGCTGAGAAGCCCTCAATTTTGCTTCTAAAATTAGCTCCTAAATATCATGTCAAAACACATTTAGAAAGTACTCTCAAAAAGGTTTCAGTTGGATAATTGTGATCAGATCATAGGATTTCAAGAACTGACTGAAAAACTGGAACAAAATTTTTTATATCTCATCACTGATTCTAGGGGTGAAATGGTGAGTTATGACATGACATGTGGCCACCGTAGTAACCTTATGATTAGTTTAACAAATGATTGGGAAGGACGGTTTTACATTTCTTTTTTTAACTCGCCTTGTTTTGTTATGCAGAACATTATTTTGTCCCACTAGAGTTGAAATATATATGTACATCCTGTAGTAGTTCTTATCTTTCTTTAACAAAATTACCACACCACTAACAGAAGGAATGTGAGATAAGAAGAACAGGAAAAAGGAACAGCCAGGAGGATTAGAGCAGAAAGCAAACAACTTCCTAATTACCCACTGTCAATTCATTCACGTACCATTGGTCTTCAATTTCATGTTTTTTGTAAATAATAATCCTCGCAAAATTTAATACCCATAGAGAAATTTCAAATCCGAGGGAAAAGATGATTAATTTAAAAAAAACAACATATACTTAATACAAGATATGTATCGACAACTACCAACATAGTATTAACTGATTTTACTTTAAACTCTATTCTATATCTTCTGTTGTGAAATATCATTAAATTCAGTGCAAAGATTTCACATATCAAGTAAGGAATTTAGCTATCACGTTCATCTGAATCACTTGATTTGCACAAAAAAAATTAAATGCATTTTGCTTGTTCCAGTTCATCCACAAAACTTTAAAAGCAAAACACTTAACCTGCAAAATTTAATGCCCTCTTTCACTTTTTCAATATTTAAATTAAATCGAGAAAATAAAACCCTGTGAAATACTGTATCGCCAAAATCGTGAAAATAAGTACACAAGAAATTAAGTAGCAATGAGGTAACTAATCAAAATTAGTACACATTTTTGTCACGATGTCCCATAAGGCAACATGACCACTGATAACAAAAATTAATTCCACAAATTTAATAATAAGACGTTCCTACAGAAATTGTGAAGGTTGTACGATTGATCCACCCTATACAATTGATCTGGGTGGCCAGAGGCAAAGCAGGAATTAACTGTTTTATCAGCAGTGTACACTTTAAGTGGTTAGGGTCTCAACTTCTGACTTCTTCAGAGTAGTAGCTGGCACATGGCTCATAAATGATTACACACTATGAAAAGATGATGATAAAATTAAAATACATGGGGTGTCATAGGGGTCATCCATAGTTCCAGACAACATGGAATTTGAAGAGAAATGTGTACATTCTTTTTTGGAAAATCAGAATCTGCAAGGCATGCCCCTTTTTTTCACCCTCTTCTGGTGAGGAAATCTGGGGGCTGCCCCCGAAAATATTTAATTTTTGGCCCTGAAAAGAACATTTCAGGGAATTTGGCATAATCTGAAAAAGCCACCAGGGTGGCAAGTAGATTTCATATTGTATGTTTGTTTTTTAAAGTTTCAAAAGAGTTGAGAAACAAATGAAGTGTAAAAGAATTATTCTCTGTTAGTTGCCAGCACTTCTGTGACAACTAGACAGTGAGTTCTGCCTGTCACTGGAATTTCTGGAGAACCTTGAAATGATCACATTTCTAACAGAAGCGTAGAAAGAAATAACTACCACAAATTTTCTGCATAAGTAGCTTTGGTTGCTTTTATGGTGCCAGGGCTTCTTTTTACAGATACTAGAATTTATGAATGCTTTGAAGGCTGAATACACATTGATCAAGCCTTAGTTTTTTTAGTGTGATAAGGAAGTTCATTATATATCCTCTGAAAGATCACCAAAATATAACCTAGAAATCCCAAATACAGGAGGTGTTTTTAGCCAAATTAATTGATCCAGAAAACCCAACCTGCCCACTTAAAGTGAAATAAAAAATTTTCATAATATTAACTAAATGTGAATTGATAAATACAGTAATACTATTGGCAGTAACTCATTGTACATGATAATTCATTTAATGCTTGCTGTATGAAAATTGCCATGGAAAAAGGACACGCCATTGCCATGGTTAGGGTTCAACACAGCACCTAACTTCCTATTTATATTCAGGAATGGCTGTGCAGTTCAAACTATGAGCCTGAGTGTTTATTGCCATCTTAATACCATAAAAAGTTTAACATCATAACAAGATAACATTTACACAAACACTCCTAAATAAAGTCAATCAGGCTAAAGTAGTCAGGTGCACCACCAGATACAAGAACCCAAAAACTCAACAAGAAAAAGATTGGGTTGGGTATCCCCCAACAAATGCAGTCACACAAACCTCTGCTGCTTAGAGGTAAAAAATAAATAACATAAAATAAGATAAGATAAAGATAATAAGATAAAAAGTTGAAAGTGAAAGAGCTGAGATGAATACATTACAACTGTCAAAACCTTATATATACCTAACAACAATAGCGTCAATTAAGGCCATAATGGCTCCTGAATGCGCATTCATACCATTAGGAAATTATTTGCATTTTCTGTCACTGCTAATACTTTTAGCTTGGCCGAATGTAAAATTAATACATTTTCATGTATTTTCTTACATTTTAGTTGCTCCTATTTTTAGCAATCTAACTATCAGAATAAAACTAATGTAATGAGTCAAGTGACAGGTTCATGGTTGCTAATAACCTGGTGGTTTATCATTTTCAAAAAGTTTCCTGAAATTCCAGTTAGAAAGTAAATAGAACAAGACTTTTCAGGTCATAATAGTGGAAAGTCTCCAGAAGTAACAGAGTGTCACTGTCTGAGAAGTTAGTCCAGTTTTGCTGGTCAGAACATTCTTCACAGAAATTCATGTTCCATTTCTTCAAACCCATCTTTGACTCCTGTTTCAGGCTTTCATGGTCAATTCAGAGCAACTATGACTGGTTTGTGGAAGTGGTAAAAAGTGATTCCTGAGCGAAATTTACCAATACTGAGTTTTGGTTACCAGTTTGCCCATTAAAAAAAATCAAAATAGGTCTAAAAATTGGCAAAAAAGGGTGCAGTGATGGCAAAAAACTAACAAAATGCAGCAGAGCAATGGTTTCCATGGCAATAATTGTCAAGTTTACCCAAAATAGAGAGAAACTTAGCCTCTGCTGATATCCTTTAGGATTGCAGATCATCTTTCTGTTCTTAAAATGTCTAAATTAAGCCTAGTGGCTGAAGTAACCCTACACACAATAGTTATCATGGCCCTTCTTTGCCTAAGAATACATCTGCTGCCTCTTGTCACTTCTAGATGGAAAAGCATGGACAAACTGAAAAAAATGAACTCTTATCTCCATACAAAGCCCTATGGCTAGGAATGATGACAGAGGCTAAAATGCTTACTAACCACAAAACACTAAAACAACCAAACAAGCTGGAAAAGATCAGAGACAAATTATAAACACACTGAGGTCTGTGTGTCACAACATTATAAACATCTCTTGAGCCAAAAAAAGCCACAGATGATTGTTCTTAAATATCACATACTAAGCAAAGTTGACAGATGTCATCAGTCCTTCCAATTCTGAGATAGTTTTAAAAGGGTCACAGACCTATACACTATTATGATGGTTGTGATCAAGGCTTTCATCTTGAAATACGTGACAGAAAACAATTCTTGGAAATTGCTTAGAGCACTAAGAAAATTCATTGATCTATGCAAGGACAATAACCAAGTTCTTGGAACATTGCTCTTCAGTTTCTTCATATTCACCTTCATATATTTACACAAATTGCTTGAAATGCCAAAAAAAACAACAACAACAAGTATGATATAACTGGGAAGACGTTGGTATAATATAACAAAATAAACAGATTCGATTTTCAATCAAGGGTGAGAAAAAATTAAAATTAAGATTTGTGGCTACTTATGTGTATACCTCAGACAAAAAATCAGATGAAGAATCAGTCCTTTTCCGTGTCTACTTTGCAGTATATTGCAACCACAAAAAAATTCCACTTTTTGAGAATTCTGGAAATGACCTCAATCAAATTTGTTTCAATAAAGAGAGAAACCTTTAACTTACTGGTAAGACGTGATAAAAAATTTTGTGAAAAATTAATACATGCTAACCCATTGTTTTATAAAGAAAGACAAAATCAGTGCTTTGGAAATATAAAGAAAGCGTATGCTCCCCTGTGGCGATAGTTGTTTTTACTTGTACAGGATTTCTATCGTTTTCTGACAAAAGAAGGTGCCTAAATTCAATTATGAGTTGAAACAAACATGAAACTTGCAACCTAATGCACGCGGTTTGTTCCAAACATGTAAACTACCTTTACCATTGATTCGTGGGTGTAAAAAAGCTAGCAAAAAGATCATAAATCAGTCTACTCTGTCCACACTTTAGAACCACTAAAGTCCCGAGAGAGTCATATTTGCACTTCCTTCTCCAACAGCGATTGCAGCCCAGACAAGAATCAAGAATGACATATAATTATCAGGATAAAATTCAAAGAATCTGCAATTAAGTTGGTTATCGAATTGAATTCGCTTCATCGAGTGACTAAGGACCCAAAACGAAAAATTTCTAACCACAATAGTGATCCAAATGTAAATCACACTTCGCCACTGCGCTTTCAACAATCAACCACGTATCGATATGATTCCGTCAAATTTTCTTTTCCAAAAACCTGTCTTCTCGAAGCGGCTGGTTTGTAAAAAGACTTTGAATAACACATCGATATAAAAACAACTAGCCTCCCAAAATTTTCAAAATAAAACAACAGCCATAAGAAATTGACAAGACTTGTACACGCTGTGCGCGTGAAATTTACTTCAATGGCGGCCTCATCAATGGTACGACAATACAAAAATCAAGGTATTGATCGAACGCAACTGCATATTCTGAACGAGAATTGTTTTGTATTCTTTAAATATGCAAATATAAAAGCTGATGGTTTTTTACACGCGAAATATAATGTTACTTTTCGGATTATATTGCAATCAAAATCTATTGACAAAATATTTGTAAGCTTAAGTCTTATGTTGAAATGCGAAGAATGGTCTGGGTAAAGCGATTTCATGCGATAACGTAATTTGGAAAGTTTTGAGGTAGAACGTACTTATACAGTAAATACGCTTACACAACGACGTTTAGTCTAGCCATGAGTAAATAAAACCTTATTCCAATGAAACAGCAATTTTCAACGTCAGATCTTGGAGACCGTTGTGTTGAAAGGAGGACTTAGATTATAGAGACCATACTCATGGTTAAACAACTGCCAAACTACTACAGGTAGAAACGAATCTTTTACGCATCTCAATTGTTGAAATCGAAAACTAAGCTATATCAAGTTTGACCTCAGAAACATCAAATAAACAACTCCATCCACAAAAATATAAGCTTAATATATCCCGCTTAGGAAGCTTTATGAAATATTTCATGAACATGAAAGATTACACTTGTATTTTTTGACGTTTTTATGAGCTTAAGACATCGAAAAGTGATAATCGAACACTTTTAATTGCATCCTTATGAACAGAGAGCGAAATTGGAACGATCTTTTTGGCGCGAGAATCATACCATTGAATATTACTTACAGAACACCACTAGCGTGAGTTACTCAACATAAACAGCTGCCTCGAAACGTCGTTTCCTCGTTCACTTAAAAATAATTACGTGAGATGAAGTTCGATGCATGTCACTTACATTTTTGCCTTTTAGTGTAGCGTACAAGGAACGTCTGGCTATCTCCCATCACTTGAGAACGTCCACATCACCCCGGCGTCTTTTGGGCAGCCATTTTCAAAACTAATGGGTCGCGCGGGCTATCAACCGCCGCGCAATGAGAGAACTGAGAATTGTGTTACAGCACTGGACACACGCTTCGCTGCAATATTTATGCACGGCTCATGTGGTCAAACAAATCAATCTATGCAAGGAACAATTAAAACCAAACTTGCCTAGTGGCCTGGTATTGTCTTCGTGATATCTTAATCTGATAAAAAAAAATCTCGCGACTGTAGTTGCCGTAGAACAAAAACATGTATTTTGGATGCGCAGAAATAGACATGAAATTGACAACTCGTCCAAGGCGTTAAATATTAAAGCCAATTAACGGGTATTATTTATATCACCTAGGGTATTGCTGATCACGTCAAAAAGACCAGCGCAAGTCCTATATAAAAGACGAACATTAAAATTATGGTGCTTTCGCTTACGAGCCGCTACATTTGCACTGAAGTAACAATTCTTGACCTCCGATGGGTCACTAAGGTGACGCTTTTTAACGCAAGACAAACGACATTGTGGCTTCTGTACCGCAAAACTAAATTTTCAAGAGGGAGGAAAAAGATTTACGTGCTTGCATTGTTTAATCTGTTCTGTGAAAACACTGGACCAACAAAGGACGTTGGAAGATACTGACGATAGCATTGTTCTCTTGCACCTCCTCCAAGCACAGTTTTATTCTTTCGTGTTTACGGTATCTTTAGATCTGTTTAGCTCCGTGGTCACTGAACTCAAGAAGCTTATAAGCTTTTGATAACAGTTAAGCCACGCTGCACTCGAAAAAAAAACTTCACTCGCTATGCTTGGCTACGTACGCAAAACGCGCGCGATTTACTTAGCACGCGCGGATCTGCTCTTTACATGACAGATAAAACTCTGCAGAGAAATTGTTTGGTTAGGAGAAAAACCTCGAGTATTAGCCACTCGATTTATGACAGTTGAACATTTTAAGAGAAGGGGACAGATACGTTTGCCACGAAAAACAGATATATTTTGTTTGGTACGCAATTCATTAACTCGGTGTCACACTCTTTGTTCAAATTGACCGCATTCCAGTGATCTTGCCAGACAAGTCACATTGATGAATAACTTTTATTATAAATTTAGTACGTGACGAGAAAATCGAACCACTTCAGATACGAATATTTTTGGATTTAGAAACCAAATCTGAAAATCTAAAATAATATAGACCAAGACCCAATGTTCCAAAAGGCGACGATTTTTATTGCCTAGGGCGTTCTCATTTTCTATCATTAAACATCCGTTGTGAACTAAAATACGAATGGTTCAAGAGAAACAGAACTGAACCACAACAATTAACATTATTATAAACTGTAACGCTTGAAAAGAGCTAAACTGGAGTTTAAATAGTAATGTGCCTCGGAATATCTTCTCATTGATTCTGGGCAAGGGTAGCAAAAAGAAAGATTTTAAAAAGTCTTAAGCGTAAGCTCAGTTGTAAACTTCCCATTTCAAAGCTGCCAAACCTACCGTCTCTGGCGTCCTTCGTCGGATTCCATTTCTGTTTTTCTCTGCCTGAAAATGAGCGAGCTCTTTTAACTTTCACTCCACCAAACAGCTTTCCCCTGAGTCCTAGAGAAGAACAATTGGTTTGAGTATAAGTTGAGACCCAAACATACCACTGAGATGAAAACAGAGGCACGCTTTAACTCAACGGGATCTGCTTTCTTCGCGACAATTAGGAAAGTTTCAAAGGAAGAGAAACATTAGAATGGTGAGCATCTGTTTGTACCTGAGCTCATTTTTGTCGGCTTGAGCTCAAAAGGCCAGTGTAATTGCAGTTGAGTAAACTAAGCCACATCAATGATGAGCTCCAATTAGTGCTGATGCCGCATCACGCGCGAAAAAATAGAGCTGGGCGAAACGAACACGCAAAACGCTCACTACGTACAGCGCTGAGTGACACTGAATCAAAGATTTCAAAACAATTCCGACACGCTTCGACAGAAGTTGAAGAAAAGCATCCACATAATGCCGAAGCTGATTGGTTTAAAGAAATAAATTGTTCTACGAGACTACGACGGAAAAAACTGTGACAGGTTTGACAGTGTAATTGAGCGCCGGCAGACATTTCAAAGTGATATCAGTATATCTCGCATTTGCGGCTCGGTGGATATTTTCTTAATAGCTGCGGTTGAAGAAAAAAAAAATCAAACACAAGAGTCAGGCTTTTTCTAAGAGAAGTTTTTCATTTGATCCATTTAACAGATCTCTCTATCTTAATTTTAAGGACACTAAATTTACGACCCACTTGCGCCCGGCCAGGTACGTACAACCGCCTTGGGGTTAAGACGTAAAAGCGAGAGCTTTGATGGATGAAATGATTTAGTGACTGGCCATATAAATAGTACATCAGTCACACAAATAAAAACACTCTACCAAAGTCACCCTCTTTTTTCTCTCTCTATCGAAAGATTAAATTGGGATTTAGATTAGAAGCGGTCAAGAACCAGCATGGCCGTAATCTCATGTCCATAAAAAAGAGTTATCTTTTCGCGTGCGTATACCAAAAAAAATATTGTTTTTTTACTATATAAGGAACTTTCCGCTCTCTGATAACTTCACGGGAAACATTAAAAGGAAACGTATCAACTTTCTGGGCGTAGTCTGTTTTAATTTAAAGCGAACCCTATTGCAGTATTTTAGCTGTTGCCCACGCAAACATGGCATGACCTTGAATTGTTACGAGCGCTGCAGTGCAAACACAAACTTACAAGAAAAACATCTAAATTAACAACAACAACACAATCTTTCTTCTTGAAATTAGAGAATGCTAATCAAGTTTTGCCAGTTCTGGCTTGATGCACTTGTCAGGCCGATTGAGTTATAATTGACTTCTATGAGAGCTACAACAAACACACTCTTTCCTTCCGTCATATTTAATTGCGTGGTTTTCGATCTTGGGTCGATCTTTCACCACAAACATAAGGTCACTTTTGACACCAATCTCCACTTCAACAATTTTTGGGAGACAAAGCACTTTTGAAAATCATGTATTTAGGTATTTTTTAGGTATTTTTATTTATTTGCCACACAATTACATTACTTAAAGATGCCAAAAGAAAAAAAGAAAAAAAATGTAGGAAGAGATGGCGAGGAGGCCTAAAAGAAACTATAGAGCTTATGTTAATTAGGCCTCCTCAATTACAATTTTTCGAAGATGACGTAAAAATTACGGCGACGGGTACAGTAGACTATCAGGTGAAAAATTAAACTAATCAATATTACGGAAGTTTACATGTACAAATGTTGAATATTAAAAGGCTTTTTCCCAAGATTTTTGTTGAAGTATACTAATAATTATTACAAATAAATGCCTTAAGTGCTCTTTTAAAGGAGAAAGGTGAGGAAGCGTTGATGATGTTGGTGTTTAAGGTGTTGTAAAATTTAGGTCCTTGATAAAAAACGGAAAATTGCTTGGTTCGGGTACGACAGAAAGGCAGACGAAATTTACACGAGTTTCTTGTATTATACGAATGAATTTGACTTTGTAAGGTAAATTTACAATGAAATTTTAAAGGTAGAGTATGGTTTTGATAGGAGTACATGAATAAGCCTAGTTGTATTAAGTATATATCATGAAATTTTAAGATACCAAGATTTTGAAAGATTGGATCAGTATGTGCACCGAAAGTGGTTTTAGCTATAGTTCTGATCACTCGTTTCTGTAAAATCTCAAGACGAATAAGGTTAGTTCTGTAAGTAGAGGCCCAAACTAAGTTGCAGTAAAAAAGGTATGGATAGACTAGAGAAAAATATAGTGTTCGTAAGGTTTTCGTCGATAAATAGAAACTGGATTTACGAATAATTCCTGTGCATTTAGAAACTTTATTGGCGACATGTGAGATTTCAGATTTCCAATTTAAATTTTCGTCCATGATTACTCCCAGGAAAACTGTTTCTTTTACTTGATCAATTTTTTGACTATTAATTAAAAGTTGAATAGTTTGATTTGTACGCTTTTGGGATGGTTTAAATGCAATGAATTTGGTTTTTTTCAAGTTTAATGAAAGCCTGTTAGCTCTAAACCATATTGACAACTTATTTAGTTCAGCGTTCAGTATATTAGTAAGGCAGTCTTTATCCTTGTGAGACACAAATACGTTTGTATCATCGGCAAATAGTATCAGTTGTAATATTGTTGACGTGTTGATTATATCGTTGATGTAGAGTAGAAAAAACAAAGGCCCTAGTATTGAACCTTGGGGAACGCCACACATGATATTAGCACGATACGAAACATAACCATTGTATTCTACAAATTGAAGTCTGTTGGAAAAATAGTTCTTAATCCATTTCAGAGCCAAGCCACGTATACCATAGTGTTCAAGTTTATCAAATAAGATGGAATGATTGACTGTATCGAAAGCTTTCGAGAGATCTAAAAAGACACCAACTGCTAATCCACCACGATCAATAGCAGATGAAATTTTTTCATGCAAATCAATCAAGGCAAGCGTCGTAGAGTGGTTTTTCCTGAAGCCGAACTGGTTATCACAGAGAATATGTAAATTAGTTAAATAATCATACAAACGATTATAGATGATTCTCTCTAGAAATTTTGAAAAGCTTGGTAGAACCGAGACAGGCCTATAGTTAGTGAATAGTGACTGGTCATCAGCTTTAAACAGAGGTACCACACGAGCTATTTTCATTTGATCTGGTACAACGCCATGAGCGATCGATAAATTCATAATGTGAGCCAGAGGTCCCGAAATGATTTGAATGGATTCCTTAATTATAGACATTGGAATATTATCATATCCAGCCGCTTTCCCGGAAGCAAAAGATTGAGCAATGGTAATAATTTCATCCTCTGTTGTTGGGCTAAAAAAGATTGATTCTCGAAATGATCCAGATAGAAAATCTTTATGTGAAAAAGGAGGAGGCTGTATCTTCTTTGCGAGGTTGGGACCAATACTAGAGAAGTAGCTGCAAAACCTATCTGCTACTTCCACTGGATCAGAAATCTCCTGACCGTCTGACTTAAATATTGTATTTAATTGAGGCCTCGACTTTTTTCTATTTAAGACTTCGTTTAAAATTTTCCAGGTCGCATGTGTATTTGATTTAGCATCTTCCAATTTCTTTTCATAATACCGACGCTTAGCCAAACGCAAGGTGTGATTCAATTTGTCCTTGTATCTTTTGTAGAGTGAACAATTGTCGACTGTTGGAACTTGAAGATATTTTTTGTAAAGTTTATTCTTTGTTTTAATTGATTTAAGAAGAGCTTTCGTTAACCACGGTTTTTTAAAGCGCCTCTGCTTTCTAGTCGCCTTCTTGAGAGGGAAGCAATCGTTATAAATCTTTGTATACATTTCATGAAAGCGTTTGTACGCAATATCTGGCTCATCACAAGTTTTAATCGAAGACCAATCAACAGCTTCTAGTTTTTCAACAAAAGTAGGAATATTATTAATAGTATTAAACTAAACAATAACTTGCTTGAAAGCTCTTTCTAAAGCAGACGTACAAAATGCATTTAAAAATTCATTTAATACGAGAGAAGTTGTACTTTTACAGTTTTTGGCCTGAAGCTATAGCCAACTTAAATTAATATAGTTAACGCATAAAAGACTGAAAGTTCTTTAATAATGACTCTTCAATTATATTTTTTGAAACAATTAACTTTTGTTGACAAACTCCTGCTGACACTAAAATCCGACACGATTTTGTTTCCCATTCAAGAACTCACAACATTTTATAAAGTACCCCGAAAAGTTTGCTAAAAAGCACCGGGTTAAGAATGAGCACTGCACTTTGTCCATCGCAACTAAATACAAACCAAACAAATCTCGAAGCCCAAACAAGTGCCAAACAAGAGTCGGGGGGCAAAAAGAATAAGGAGGTAAAAAACGCGGGAAAACATGTCATAGGTGCGTGGCAAAGGCGGGAACATACGGAGTCACCAGTGAAAAACACAAAAAAACCGTCAAAACGCTGTATATATATATCAGTGATGGAGAACGAGGGAACTATGTCACTGGTGGCTGGTAAACATGTCCTTAGGGAAAGTTCATTTAATATGACAAGGGGGGGGGGGGGGATGAAGATATTGAAACTCGAAGCTTGAAATTTTAGCAGCCCCCCTCGCTAGCGGTTCAATTTTTTAGGAGCCCCCTCCTTGGTAGTCGAAAAAATTTCAGAGCCCCCCCCCCCCCCCCCCCCTCCTCCTTCAATTCCTTTGCTCCCCTGAAAAGAGATCGCTAGACTGTATTAAATATATTTACCGTTATTGTCGTCAATGGTTTATACTATGACAAACTTGAGATACAGTTGTGATACAATTTTCTAAAGCATTTTTAGGATGAACAAGAGTGTAATAATTACTGAGACTACATTTGTTATATCTGTAAACCACGTGATATAGCTGAGTTGCACAGGTCATTAAATTGTTGAGTTGAAAACCATCCGATCTGTATGATGTCATGTGTTGGTTTTGAAGTATACAAATTTTCGGAGCCCCCCCTCCTAGCGCAACAATTTTTTCAGAGCCCCCCCTTCGGGTGTCTAAAAATTTTCGGAGCCCCCCCTCAATATCTTCATCCCCACCCCTTGTCATATTAAATGAACTTTCCCTTAGAAGCAAACACCAGGAAAAATAGATCACTGATCAGCTGTTGGCCAAACGTATACTCAGTGGTTACACTGGTTATCGCGGGAGAATTCACGTCACCAGTAGAAAACGCGGGAAACATGATGACAGCACGCGGGAAAAGATTTCGTGGAAAGAACGACTGTGTCCTGTGTACATAGAAAACTACAGTTGTGATAGAGACCAGTTTATTACGTCAATGGAAGGCTAACGCATTCACACGTTTAACTGCTGTGCCGGTAACACAAAGCGGACGAAAATAACGTGACGACCGAAAGGTGATTTCATGGTTTTGCTTTGCATGTACCCATTACCAAAAAGGTTTAACTAAGATTGGTTTAAAAACAACTCTAAAATACGAAAGCAGTCCTAAAAAACCATTGCTTAAAATGATGCCATGCAAATGATAGAAGCATTTTCTTTTGTTCGACCTAGGCTGCAAACAAACAAACAACAAAATAACAAGCAAACAAGAAATTCTACTGTCCGCGACTCCGCGCATTCGCTGTCTTGCCTGCTTTTTAGCTAGTTTGTTGTCACAGCTTTTTTTTAGATAAGGTAGCTGGTGGAGTCATTTGCAGTCTTTGCGTATAGCTATATGAGACAGCTCGAGCTTATCTGCCTATACGCCTGTGCTGCGGCAATTTAAATGAATCCCCCTTACATGTAGACTACGAGTAATCCCCATTTTTCCTCGGGGATAGTAGAGCGAGCGAAACGCGAGCGCTCGTGAAAATCATCCCACGGCTTTCTCGCGTGGGGTGATTTCACGCCCGCTCGCTTTTCCTCGCTCTACTATCAATAATGTTGCAGTGCTTTCTTGACATGCTGCTTCGATTATTTCGTAGACGGTAGACAAAACTGAACTTCACTCTGACTGGCGTATTTTTATTTTCCTGATGACGTGATAACTGCCTCCATTGTCAACACTAAAACTTGAGTTATTTAGAAATTTCATTCTTTCTAAAGCTAGAGACGTTTATTTTTGGAAACAAACACTCCTCGACAATCAACGCGAGATACCTGTCGAAACATTGTGTCATCGTACACGTAAACTTCAGCAAAAGAGAATCCTTTCGTATACTAGCTCCAGAATATACGGTTCATAATGCAGGTATCAACGTTTAGACGGAGCAGGGGGGCGGGGGGGGGGGATGTTACGAGGGTGTTACGAGAATAGGTGCGGCATATGAATTTGTACAATTTTTTGCTCAAATTCCCGACCCTTTGGACTGGCAAATAGTTTTCTGGGGATAAGGAAACCGTGTACACAACACTGATAACAAAACACTGTATCAGCCCTGCAACTGCAAACTGTATGCCCGAATTTCACGGCGCTCAACGTAGAAGCAAAACTCAAAGCAAACTGGGGGTCATGAGTAGGGAAACTAGTGTGAGGAAATAACGACTCTGATTGGTTGAAGAAGTAACGTAGTTTTTCGCCAATCATAGCTAAGTGTTACACCTGTTAAAGCGCGGGAAAATATGTGACGGATGCCAAGTGCGGAAACGTGGGTTACGGTCTGATTAGCCGAGGGCTGATATCTGATTTGTGGTTCATTGGTCCGATATGTAACTTTTCAGACAACCATTCGGTACCAAATTTCTACGGAAGGTAATTTTCGCGCATCTTACGCGAGGACTTTATGCACGCGAAAATTACGTGCTTTACTGAAAATTGGGAAGACTAACACACAAAAAAGGAAAATTGCAGTCCTTTTTATTTTCAATACGGAATTTCAGTTTAACTATACTGAACAACTTAACGACCTGTCATTTCAATTTAAAACTTGAATTGATAGATAACGAACAGTTTTTACAGTCCCGAAGATTAATTTGATAGCACGAACATTTTCTAGACAAGAAGACTACAGTATTTCCTACCAAAAAAAAAAAAATGAATGAACAAAAAACCCCGCTTCATTCAAATGAAGTAGTAGAGGATATTGGAAAGGATCTGATATTAACCAATATCCGCGAAAAATTGTTATTTAGCATTACACTCTTACCCTTGGGACAGGATACGACAAGTTTGAAATCTGTATTTAAATTTACGGAAAACGAAATTTGCCCCAGCGAAAATCAAACAGGTCCATCTTTCACGAAATTCAACTCCTATGAAAATTTAGTACGCGATAAGGTAAGGACCGGTAAGCATTTAGACTGCGAGCAGGTTATTAGTTCGCGGAAAATTTTGTGGCTCTGCCGCCAAATCATCCTCACAGGCTAGTAGGCATTGTCGGGAAGAACTGTCCCGTGTCACAAGAAAGGTGAATGGACAACTGCATGATCCATTAGATACTGCTGTGTAATCATCTCTGTCATAGGGTAAAATAAATTATGGTACTTAGAAAAGTGCCCAAGGCAGCAGTTTGACGCTAAAAAGCAAAAATAGCGGAACAAAAATATGCACTCTTGGCAATTTATCATCGACAACTTTAAGTTTGACAAGAATGGCCCGGGATAAACTGGCTCGTGTCACAAGAAAGTTGAATGGACAACTGATCCATTAGCTACTGCTGTGTATTCATCTCTGTCATGATAAAATGAATTATGGTACTTACAAAAGTGCTCAAGGCAGGTATAAGCAGTTTGACACACAAAAGCAAGGATAGCGAAACAAAAATATGCACTCTTGGTAATTTATCGCCGACAACTTAAGTTTGACAAGAATGACAAAGTCTTCTATGAGGCACGAAAGAAAAGTATGTAGACGTTGAATCGAATAGGTTTATTTTCTCGCCCCAGTTTGTTTAACTTGTATACTAATGAAACAAACGTAAACAAAAGAATTTGGGAGCAAAAATAGAGAAAAAGCCAATTAACATTCCGCACATTTGACAGCACTGGCGGACGAGGAAACTTATTTAAGTCGTGTTTTTTTTTTTGTTTTAAAGTTTTATTACAATAGTTCACTGAAATGAAACAAAAAGCTTCTTTCAGAAATTAACACTAACATTCCCAAAACTGTGTCAGACTCAGAAGTTATAAACCTGTCGCCTTCTTCGACAGTCACTCTTCCGATCTTTGTACGTGAAATTACGTATCAAAAACTGCTTTAAAAACCTCTAAATACTTTAATTACACACGTGAGCTTCGACCGGCCGTTTTAAGACTCGCTTTATGCCATCAACGTTTAAGTTTTCTTCTCAAATGCCTAAAGCATCAGCTTATTTCGCACATAGCCCAGTCCTCAAATTATTCATCAGTTGACAGCTATCTTGGGAGCTTGATAATAAACTTTTTGGAAACAACAACATAGTTCAAAGGAATACTTTGACATGGCATTTAGCAGCCGAGAAAAAAGTCACTGAATAAGTTCATTTTCAGCAAAAGGGCAATATAAGCGAGGAAATATTCCCGAAACTGGACTATGCGGCGGTGAGGACAAAACCGGTTTCAAATTCAAAACTATTTTGAACTATATACGACAATTTTTCTAACTTACCCGCCTTTGACGAACAAGATTTCTTCACTCGGATCTTCCAACGAGGTGTTGGCATCACAAAAAGTTTAAATCAATGTTCAACGTTGTGATTGTCGAGTTAAATATTTTACAAAATTTCTCCCAAAATGCAAGAGACAGTATTATGCAACTTGGCCAGTTTAGACGGTCGTAAATCTTAACAAACTACGTGCTTGAAAATGAAATGATGCATGGAACAAAAGAAAGAGTGGGAGTAGTCTCATTAAACAAGAACAATACGCAAAATTACCGGAAAATACAAAGCATAGATATCGTGAATTTCACCGCAAAGAGGAAGCCGTTGTCATAAAGGGGTTTATTGTGGCTGACTGAGAGGTAATCGTTTGCCACAAAGAGACAGGAGCGGTCACCCGTTTTTCCACCGGAAAAGGATCTGCTAGGTACAGGGGTTCTTGAAAGCGACTTTATCGTCACGGAGAAACATCTATGTGATTTGATTTAGGTTAACACTTTAAGGAACCAGTCTTAAGATCCACGGAAATTCTCAGATATTTGTTTTATGCGCAGACAAAATCCGTAAAAAGGTAATTAACAATTATTCCTCGAGCCCGAATGGGCTAATGACTGACACTCAGAGGCCATGAGGGCGGGAGGAATAATTGTTTTAGTAAAATCCAACTAGTTGGTAAGAAAATATCGAGACAAAACAACTTTAGCTAGTTAAAGCTAGACTTTAATCCTTTTTTTCCGCCAAAAAGCCGGCGCTTTGAGCTACTAGTGTGCTCTAACATATAGCCTGGTAGTAGCTCAGCCAATCAGAACGCAGCATTGATGATAGACCACTAGTTGGATTTTACTAATAGAGGTTATTTCATCAAACTCCTCCGTGCACGTTTAGCCAGAGTTTAGGGAGCTTAAGCAACAACGGTGGCGGCACGTCTACGAAAACGTCACCTAAAAATATGTTTTCGCGCTGCTTTAAAGTTCCATGTCGTTCATTTCGTCAAATGTTGGCGAATTTTTCGGGAGTTGAATTCTAAACTCTATCATAGTTCACTGAGGAAAAGAAAAAGAGCGTGGATGTCTTGTGTTCATAAAACGCGGAAATAGGCAGTTTCACGTACTCGCACTGGTGCAACGACGGCAAAGAAATGTGCAAAAAGCGTGATAAACAAGTACAGTTGTCTGTTGTTTTGCCTCTCTAAGCCTACTGCTTTTTTACGGTTTTCGTTGCCGTCGTCTTCATCGTTGCTTGAGCTTTCTCCTCATGGAAGGATCCGTGGAAAATTCTATGAAGTGATCATTCAAATCAAACGTCTTCCGCTACAGGACTTCCAAATGGTACTGTTTGTTTTTTTTCGGTTTAATTCGAACATGGTTGATTATAATAGAATCGGGGCGAAGGTTAACACGATCAGTTGAACCATCTGGTTTGTAAGGAAGTACCGATCCTATTAAATTTCGGGTCGTCTTAATCGTCCACTACTTCGACGATGACTTGCTCACATACCACAAACTAAAACAAGCTTAAGCCTTGGCCAAACGTAGAACTTTTCATGAGAAGAGCCAAACGCTGACTTGAGTCGACCTATAAATTAAGTTAAGATCGAACTTATAGGACACGTCGAACCAATAAACTGAATCCGTCGACTAAAACGCAATTTTAGCCCAACGAGGCTAAATAGAAACATTACCAAAAAACGAAAACGTTCAAGTTTGTATTGGACGAACACTCAGTCTCCACAAACTCTCCACATTTGGGCAGAGTTCCCAGCCGTCGCCGCGAGAAAAGTGAAAAGACAAAAACTAGATTTTTTCAGGGCTCCTGATTTTTTAATGGTGATAAAGGCACTCTAAACAAATAATAACCCAACTCTCGACCCTGCCCGCCCTTTGCCTTAAAAAAACAAAACAAAACGTCGAGTGAATTTATTGACGCTTCATAAGTTGCGTCTTCACTGGGATGATCTTCTCTACCTTAACAACAAAACAAACGCTAACAAAAACCTGAAAACGTTAAGAAGCTATGTTTAAAATAGTATAGAAGAGTTGTCTACGGTGTGAGCACCGTAATTTTTAGGGAGTTATTCTAACTGCAAAAATGTAGTAAAAATTTTAGGCACAGGATAACCCCTTTAACTACTAATTTAACTCCGAATTTGGGGTCATTCTTACTCCTGAAAAAGAGTTCTTTTAACTCCCAGTCTGGAGTTAAAATAACTCCGAAACGGGGTTATTTTTACTCCTTACATGGGTTGTTTTTACTCTTTTTGGAGTTAATTTAACTCTGAAAGTGGAGTAAAAATTTTAGGTACAGGATAACTCCTTTTTGGGCGTTATTTTAACCCTCAATATCTGGGGTCACTTTTACTCCTGTAAAAGAGTTCTTTAAACTCCTTTTAAATTTTTGGAGTTAAAATATCTCCTCAAAATAAAAAATCCACTGTAAGGAGTTAAATTAGCCCCACTAGAGGAGTTATTATAACTCCTTGAAAATTACTGTGACAGGTCTAACGCGTGGAATTTCAACAAGGAATTTTCAGAGGCCACATCCGTCTCTTTTTCACTAAGGGCTAGGGAAGTTTTCTTTACGTGACACAGGAAACTTTTATCTCGGAAGACCAGGTAAACACAATCGATCACGTTTGTTGAACATGCAGTTTTGAGGTGCCAGTTACTGTAGTAAAACAGTAAAAACAACTATTCAAACTAAAAAAATTTCCATTAAAAACGACCATTGCGTTTTAACGGAAAGAACAGCTCATATAAAATTTTAATATTATTTACGCCGACATAGAATCCTATTCAGACATTTAATTAAACTAGCTATACCATGAGCCGGAAAAGGCGTGTCTCCATCCCTTTAAGTTCTTTGTTTTCTTTTGTTACTAAACAAAAAACATTGTCCACGAGCTAAACTCGCAGCCACACATCACACGATCTACAGTAACCTGCGCGCGATCAGGTGGTCTGTTTTTTAAGAGGGAGCGTGAAAGTCGCCTCCCAAAGAAAACTAAAAGAAGAACAGCTTGATCGCGGGTTTGATCTACACTGCTTGATGCTAATTAAAACTTTCCTGTCGAGACAGCAAACATACGACCTCTTCAGTGATTTTTTTGAAAGTAACGTTTCCATTGCTTACAGACTTAGTCAAATATTATTTTAACTTCGATCTCCAAAAACAAAAAAATACAACCTAAAGGAAATTACTTCTGACCTTGTCAGAACAGTTAATAAGATTGTTTACTGGGATTGTAATGCGAAAACAAGACATTTAAGGAACACCTTTTCCGTTTCAAGTAGTGCTGGCTTCTTGATAAATCAGAAAAGATCACATTGCGGAAGCCGATGATCGCAATCTAACCGGTCTGTCGTCCGCTTTTAATATGGCAAAATAAGGTAGCTAGAAAAATGTTAGAGATGTAACCAAAATGAAAAATAGAAAGGATAAAAAAAATTGATTATGTAGCTTGCGTGGCAGGCGTTCGAAAGGGGGGGGGGGGGGGGGGGTGGGCGGAAGTAAAATTCTAACCCGCGTAGAAAGTACCCTAGGCCCAAGAATTCCGCCAGCTACGCAGGCTAGTACAATTCTGGAGTAATGTAATCTAAGAGTGCAGGGGACCCAAAATTGAGAAGAGAAATGGTCTACGTGTTTCTTTACGCGCCTAAAACAGCATGTTACAATTGTTTTGTTTTGTTCAACCGCTTAGCTGTCATATTGATGACAGATCTCCGCAGGACTGGGTTCTTGGCAGAGCTGGATTAAAACATTGACATATTTTCAACCTTACTTACAGTCGCGATCTTTCAGCCAGAGAATCAAGGCTTCGATACATTAAACACAGCCAGAAAGAAAGATTTTAGTATTCGGTTAACAATTCAAAGGAAATTTTCAGAAGATTCAAAATATGCGTAGTAGGCCAGGTAACGTAATTTTTACTCGTCAAAGATATTAAAAGGAGTTTCTGCCGTCAAGAATACAATTTTATGATTCTTTTAATTTCCAAGCTACTGAAAGTGAGCTTTAAAAGTTACATAATCTTTTGTTAGCCAGTATGACAGCACACCGTGCTTTTATGCGTGTTTTGATGCACACAGTTGGTCAAACTCTGTCTTCTACCTGTGTGAAACTTCTTTTGCTGAAAATTACATGCAAGGCACAATATTCTCTAAGAGAAATAAACCTTTCTAAGGATCTTCCCGATCTCAAAAAGAAGTAATGTTGTTGAGCTGCTTCCTTACGATGCCTGTTTTTACGAAGGACCTTTAAAAATGTTTGCATTTCACGGTTGAAAGTCATGAATATGAAAGTCCTTTTAAAGAAATTTGGTATCACAGCGTACAAAAGCTTCACAGCCTTTATTAAGATAGTTTTAAAACAGACTGTTAATTAATTTTGAAGTCACAGGAGCAAGGTAAACAAATGTATGCACTTAATTGCTAACGACAAGCGTCAGTTAATGATATGCAGGAAAAATACTTTAATAATTCTTAGAACTAGAAACAATTTTTGGTCTCAGTGGGTTTACAAGTACTTTAATACATCACGTCGTGTTTCGCTGCATCACAAAGAATGTTTCCTCATTTGCATCTCAAAACTCAAAACTAGACAAACATGAGTGAAGCCTCAGTGAAAAACATCCGGCAGGCGCTTTAATGAAATCGCTGAGAGACCTTCTAAACTTACGTCAATATCTTTTGAAGCAAAACACTTCTGTTTTGTTGGCGAAAAGACAGAGAAAGCATGATTAGAAAGAGATGGAAAAGAGCAAACACGAAATGGTTTGTTAATCCTTTTATTCCACAAATGGGCAAACATAATTAAGACAGGCTTTGTTAACCGAGTACCCAAGAGACTTGATGTATAAAGTGACGAAGATTTCGTTCATGATACAAACAGTAATTACAAATAAAAACTTGAAATCTGTGCACGAAACAGTCAATATTTGACATGAGTTCATAGCAACTGACAAGTAAATGAATATCCGCACGCTTTTTCCTGGTGAAAATTGAACCTTGTTATGAAGTTTCCGTGTTATAAAGCAACTAGCTAGCACGAGCACCTAATTGCTATGTTGAAATATACATATGTTTGACTTCATTCCACAGACAAAGCTAAACAAAAAATGTTGCATAGTAGATGAAAGCAGTGACTTAAGACCACAAAATATTTTTACTCTCAATTCTATTGCAATCTGAGCTAAGTGAATTCTGTGCGTGGTTCTCCATCCCGGCCGTTCTGTCTCAGTGAAGCTCTGTGTTTTGGTGTACAGTATTGCAAGCTCGACACCTCGACACTGCATATGCTCTTTAATGAAAAGCCCTTCTTTTATAGGGATAAACAAGAACGAAAGCTCTTAGGTATTACAAGAAAGGCGAAATCTTTCATAAGGAAAGCTTGGTCCATATCTATGACGACAAAATCGACTCGAACAAGGCCGGCCGGCAACCACATGCAGCCGGAATTGGATGCAAGCCAATGCAGCTCGCCTTTTTCCGATTTTATTTGTCAGAATACTTCAGTTAAAAGTCCCAAGTCTATACAGGTTGAATGAAGCTTGTTTCAAGGGGCATGATAAAGCATACTGACGCTTTCCACATTTACGTAATGTGAACTGAGGTAAGCTTAAGTTTCTACTAAAAGAATGCGTGAACTGCACCTCGCATAGAGCGTATTTACTTTGTGTAATTAACACTATACAAGCTTACCTTTGCTAAAGCTGTTCTTTCTCTTTACTTCGCCGTGGATACAGGCATTTCTAGGCATGGTAAAATCGTCGTAAGAACGACGCCGACGACTCGGTGAGCTGAAGCTATTCATCTGTTTAAAATACGCGCCATGAAGGCCGCCATCTTTGATAATGAGATGCCTACCCAACATTCTGCACGACCCCACAAGGTCGCGATATGTCATCAACCAGCGGGGTAGCCTCCCTCGCAGCCGTTTTTTTGGGTCTCACGCAACGCCAAAAGACGGCTGTAAAAAGGAGACCACCAGCTGGGTGGGGGGAAAGTTACTTCCCATACATTCCAAACTGTGTTCTCACAACAAACAAAACCGTAGATCAATCAGGTTCAACTAACGTAACTTGCAACCCGAAAAAAGAAACGCCTGATCTTCTAACGTAGGGTCAGCATCGATCGAAATTCAAAATCATCAACTTTAGTTTTGTTTGTTTAAAAGCGCTGCTCACCTCTCAGCCGAAGAAAGACCCCAACAATTTCCGGAAATGTCGGACTAAGTGGCCCACCATTTGACTTTTGATCGGGGGCGGGGGAGGGGGGGGGGGTAGGTACGGGTGATTTCAGAAAAAAAAATATATCCTGCAGTCTGATTTGAGATGAAAAAAAATTCTAGCAAACTGGCAATGAGACAATTAAAATGTAGTGAAATGTAGAGAAATGTAGAGATCCAGCAGACGTAATCTTGTCAGAAAATACTTTATTTAATTTTTTTATACAAATGCTCCATATTAAATATATTTTAAGCTCGGGCCATGATTTTGTACTTTTCTTAAAATGAATAATGTTCTCTATTACATAGAGTACTCCTTTAAAGTCAAACAAAAAGCATGCAATACTTGACATAACTAACAAGGGCCGCTTCTCTTTTAAGCTACTAAAGATAAGCTAAGCAACAAGAATTCATTTGATTTTTTGTCTAAGACCACGAAAACAAATTGTTAGAGTATAAGTAACCAAATAGACCTTTCCCGCATTCCACTCCAGTGAGCAAACAAAAAAAAAAAAGAGGTCGAGGCTCGGGTAGACAATTCCATACAAATCACCGTATTTGTCCACCCGAGCGCTGACATAATGCCTTTATTTACAGAAATGCATAAAAGGTCTATTCGCTATTTTCACATAGACCATAATGCACCTTGTTTACCCCCCAAAATTTTGCATAACTATTGTTTCCAATTTCTCCTGGGTAACACAGTCGTCCCAAGAGAAATTGAAGACAACGGTTATACAATTTTTTTTTTTGGGGGGGGGGGGGGGCGGGGGGGGGGGTGGGGGTAAATAAGGTGCATTATGGTCTATGTGGAAATAGTGATATTTCACAGATGGAAATGAGGCTGAACTTGACCTTGTTTTCATACAGCCGTTCCATGTAAATCATGTTTTATTAACTAACTAGTATTTTTCAAGCATAATTTTCATAAAAAAAACAAAGGAGGTTTGTATCAAAACAAGGTCAACCTCAGCCTCACTTTTACTCAAAGGCTAGGCAACTCAGCCTACAACTGCAAACTGTAAAAGGCATAACTCAGGGGTGGTATAACTAGTGCTTCGTCCATCTTATTACAATGGTTATGTAGATCTAAGCAAAAACATCACATGTTTCGCAAGGAAACTTACAAACATTCAGCAAAATAAAAATTTAAATTTTTTTCTCTCTCCAGTGGGTACTTTGTGATAAAATAATGATGGTATCTGGTCACAAAAACGAAGTAGTCAACCACAGTTGTTTCAAAGGAGGAGTGGAAGAAATGCTAGTGCAGTTTATTCAAGTTTAACAAACCTCCAACTGTCAAAAGGTACTACAAATGGTCGTAAACTGGTGCAAAAGCCTTGAAATGGACTAAAACAAGCTCGTGACCACGTTGTCTTTAGGGGACCTTACGATTCGAAAACGGCGACGTCCATGAAGAGGTCCCTAAAAAATAGACTTTATATCCTTTCAGACTATTTCGCGATTATCCCAAGTCGTCCGTTTACTTAAAAGAAGGGAATCTACTGCGCCAGAGTTCAGACAGAAATGGTAAAATTTATCGCCTGGCCGTTCCCGTAACTCAAGTAAACTTAAAATTTGGTCATTTCACGTCGTATTTGTGCGAGGACGGCAAAGAAATGCACCAAAAAAGCGTGATGCACGTGCAGAGTTACTGTTTAGCACGTTAGACCCATTACTTTTTTTGACGTTCCCGTTGCCGTCGCCGTCGTAGTTTCGTAAGGTCCCTTTTACTGTTAGTACCAACAACTACTCCCAATTTGACTCGTAAGTATTGTATTGGATAGTTGTTATAAATTGCTTTCTGTTCCTTGTTCGTAAGTTTCGAGCGTTACTACCTACCGTAGATTGAAACACATAACTTCGAACGAATAAGATTGGATAAAACCGTTACCAAACCACACAAATGGTCCTGTTAAACGAACCAGCGTTCGAGTGTGTTGCTAACATTCCACGATATCTGGTCCTTCGAGCCCGATTTAAGCTACGAGTTATCTTGCATAAACAGCCCTAACATAAGCAACTACAGTCTAAGACTGCCTGTTTCGCTTTTCCATGGTCCGACTAGAAAACATTTCCCGAGTTCACGCAAGTTTTCCAGTTCTTTCTAAACACTTATTTCATAATTGTATAAAGAGCATTTGAGCATTGGAGAGAAGAGAAATTTTAAGAGGAAAATGCTGTCCTTTTTAGTGCTGTAAGTATAACAACACTTAACAGAAACCAAACGTGCGTCTGTAACTATGTTAAAAATCCTGAGATACAGTTCAGTAGTGTGCGATTTCTAATTATACGAAATTCTAGCAAATGGAAGTTGTAACACAGAATGAATGTTAACATCTTACCACAGTTGAATGATTCCCATGACTTGCAGCTACACAGGTCAAAACTACTTTCAAAATATTCCTGTTTATGGCAAATGTTGCTTTAACGCAGTAAAAGGCCCCAAAATCATGTTTGTTTACCATTTAAATGTCTGCATAAGTTTCATCAGGAAAGTACGAGCGAAATATTTACAATCGAGTCTTTTTTTACATATTATAGACAATACTCTGTTCATTGATCAATGAGTGGAATAAGTGCCAGGTTTATCCTCCGCATGGAGAAAACAAATATATAAAACATCACATACGTTTTTTTGGCCAAGATTAAACTGCACTGCCCGTAAGGTAGTTATTCCCTCTCTTTAGTAAAATGCACTGTAAACTAACTTTGATATAGCTTCTTCTTTGTCTCCTTGGTTTAAGGTCGTTTCGCCAACGAGTCGTTGCGCCTACGTCCTGTTCGCCAACGTCTTAAGCCGTTTCCTTGACGTGTTAGGTCGTCTCGCCAATGTGTTATAATAACATCTTCTCGTTGGCGAAACGACCGGACACCGTCTCCTTGTACCCTCTTTATCTTAGACGAAGGTCACCCAAGGAGGAGTCGTGATTTTGATTGAAAGGTCCTCCAAATAAAGACTGATCCCTGTCAAATGGGGAAAGGAAGGGATCATCAGAGTTGTCAAGGTCACTGTGACGCGGATACGTTGGTCCCGGATGCTTTATTTGACCTTGAAGGAATGATGGACTCGCGGGGCTCAGTGTTGGCGATGTGATGTGTGACTGCTGAAAGTGCGAGGTTCTTTCAAATGTGAACACATTGCCTAGAGTCGTGTGGGGTGAGATATGAGGGGATATTGAGGTTGGGGAGAAGGGTGGTGATGCTAATCTTGATAATCCAGTTTGTGTTGAATTTAGAGGTGATGAGAATGAAGATGCAGCAGGCGAAGTGTTTGTTACAATCGCAGACCAGGTTCTCGGTGTAGGAGATAACATGGCATCCATTGTCATTGGCGGAGAGTGAAGATGACCAGAGCTCACTCCATTGCTGTGTTTCTTCAGCTCGTTGCTTCCAAGAAGTCCGTGTGGTGGAGAAAACATGGGATCTTTGTTAAGAGCAAGTTGTTTAATTTTCTTGTTCTCTTCCTTGATATTGTTGTGGTGAATATGAGGTGACAGAACTCCTGTCACAGAGTGTAACGACGTACCACCAATGTTCTGCAGCTTCTTAGTTTCCCTGGGTTTAGGGTTTTTGCTCTTGCTATTAAGCGGTGAAGATTTTGTCCTAGTGTCATTCTGATCACCGAGTATTAAACTGCTGTTTACAAGGCCTGGAGTGTGGGTTATTACAGAGGCAGGAATAGAATGCCCAATGCTACCTTTGCTTTTTGGAGAATACAGCCCCTTCAAGGAACTGCCATTAGAAACAACAGGGAAGTCCCTGTCCAGACTCTCCACATTGTCAAGATCCCCAAGTAGCATATTGTCCCTCTGCTGTGTCCCAAACACTGAAGAGCCATACTGCTGATAGTCTTCAAGTACTGGGGACAAGGGCGACGAGGCACTGCCCTGTGAATAGTCCGATGATAATGAAAGACTAACATCTGGAGATAACATATCGGATGAATTGTCCGGACTAAATGTACCGTCTAAACCAACAGGTCTTTGAGAATTGTTCGGCTGAGCCTTTGCTACTTGTGCCTTGTTTGACCTTGGGGCTGCAGCTTTTCTACTGGCTACCCTTTTAGCTTGTTTTGCCACCTTCTGAAGTAATGGGGCCTTTGGCTGGGGTTTACGGCGAGGTTTCTTGGGGGGTGGTTTTATTACCCTTGGAGATGATTTTGCGGCTGCAGCAGCTGCCTGTGCTTGTTCTTGTGCCTCTTGAAATTTGGCCTGTAAAGTATTAAAATGTTTACATAAAAATAATAATAAATACAAATTCTATTACATTTCTCATTTGGACATAGTTCACCTTGTTTGTCCCCCAACATTTTGCACAAGCATTGCTTTCAATTTCTCTCTGAACAAATGTAATACCAAGGAGAAATTAAAAACAAAGGTTATGAAACATTTTAGGGGGCAAACAAGGTGTATTTAACAATTATTCCATGAGTGCGCATTGGATATAAGTTGGCTAGAATTCCCCCAAAAACGTCACTTGCTTACCAGGCAAGTAGCATCCGTGGCAGGCGTTCAAAAGGGAAGGGGAAGATATTTTGGTGCGAGTCTACGCCCAAGGGAGACTCTTTCACACTTCTCACACACCCCCAATTCCTTTCCCCTTCAAACTCCTTTCACGCAGGCTACAAGGCAAGTTAAGAACAGAATTCACCAGCCTGAAAGCAAAATCCACTAGTTTTCAGACACCACTTTCTTAAAACACTGGTTTCTGGCCACCTTTTAACCTTTCTTACCTAAAGGCATGTTAACAACACACACACAAAACAATCTATGGTTTGGCCTTGGTCAGTGGTAAGCAGGGGTCATCTTCATGTATGACTTGTTCTCTTATTGATTGTAAAGCACAGCAAATTTGTGCCCACAAGTGGTGTAACAAAATTCCCCTCACAGAATGAGGAGGCATGAAAAGAAATCTGTATTTGATATTATGCACTGCACCTTTTTCCTTGCATGTTCATCACAGAGAGGTCGTTCATGGATGACATCAAACACAGGTACAGAGCACTGGAGTCCACCAGGCCACTTTGCAGTGCACTGGGCATACAAGACTTGCTTCGCATCATTCATTATGTCTGTTTATTTTTATTAAGTTAACAAACAACTAATATTCTACCTTAACATTACGAAATACAAGCAAATAGTGGTATAAGTAAATATATATGACCACACAAAGAGTGAGAGTCCTCCATTACTACTAAGATTTTCATACAATGTACGTGTATCTACAGTAAGTTGACCTCATACTATTGTAGCATTGGAAATCAGTTGAGATTTCATAATCAAGCATCAGATATAACCGGACAGACCAACCCAATGGATCGTCATATATAAATCTCTTTATAAGAATTCCATTTATTTTTCACCTTTGTGCAAGTCAGAGTGCATGTTATACAAACATTTCAAGTCTTTTGACTGTGCACCACTCAGCTCAGAATTTCTCTGTGCTTTCAGGAGATCAAATTCTTTTTTTTCTTTATTTTTTACATATTAGCCAAAAAAAATTTTTCGGATCCTGCAATAATCCACTTAACATTTTTCCACAATCAATTATAGCATTGCTTAAAGATTTTGGTCAATGATTGATTATGACTGCTGATTGGCATAACATCATAACAGACACTCCTGCCTCGCTGAAATGGACACCTGGAGCTACATATACTTACACTGTAATCCTTTTCTTTGACTCTCTTTAAGACAGACACCTCTCTAAGGGCGCTTTCCATTTGTCAAAATTGACCGGCTAGACCATTCCTGTTGTGATGAGAATTTCACCTTTAATCACATCTATCCAGCCAGATCAGTCAAATCCTCAATAGCAAGCAAGAAGGTGATGGTGTTTGAGCAAAAACCCTTTGGAAAAGCCTGATTTCATTGGCTAAATGACTGGTCCAGCAATGGTCCGGCCAGCCAGTTCTGACAAATGGAAAGCGCCTTAAGTCAGACATCTATCACTGGATGAAAAAATGGATTTGCACAAATTTGCTCCTTGTAAATATGTCGCAAATATGTAAATACTGAGGAGTAAATATATGGCAAAGATGGTAAATGCCACATTTGCATACCAAAAAACAGGGGGTTAAAAATAACATGGCAAATGTGATATTTACCATGTTTGCCATAAATTCACTCCTCAGTATTTATATATTAGCGACATAATTGCAAGGAGCAAATTTGTGCAAATCCATTTTTCGTCCCATGTTAGTGTCAGACTCAATAGTGTTACCCTGTGAGCAGAGGCTACATTTTCACTGTGTGATGGGGCATGTGAAAAGTAGCCTGTTCAATTTTCTATCATGCAAGCACAAAATTTGTCACGCGATTCACAAGCAAAATTAAATCGCCATGGTCTGTCGTCAACTGGCGCAAGTTTCGTGGGAATAAAAAAATTGCGACAACTCTGATCTGCTACGCAAGACTCAAGCAATCCTCTAAACCAGATAAAAACAGGAAAAAACCCGTTTGTTAGATTTATTTGTCCAAATTTCTGAACGGATTTGAATGGTTGCCGGCAGAGGCTACTTTTCACATGACAGCTCACGCAGCAAAAATGTAGCCTCTGCTCACAGGGTGCAATGGTGTCTACCAGAGAGTTGACTGTGGACCTCATTGGACACTCCCTTATTAGGTCTAAACAGGTATGTGCTGCCTGACAAAGCATGGTTTTTGGGCTCTTGTCGAAGCCTTGAACAGGATATGAATCCCACTGGTACATGGTCTAAATGTGTGCTACCAACAGTTTTTTAAAAATTATTTTTCTCATAAAAAAATACTTTTTACATCAGGAAATGGGCTCCTGATTCTGTAAATGAAATGAAATGAATCAGGGTCACAAAAAAAGGTCTAGCTTGTCTTAAAAAGGGATGCAAAATGAACAGAAAATATCTTAAACAGTAAGGGGTTAAAGAACTAAACTACCCAGCCCCACTACCCCCTCTAGGCTTTAGACCTAATGCCAGCTATGAAATGGACTCTTACGGTAATATGGACTAAAAAACATTTCAGCCACTTAAATGAGAGGAAGTAATCTTTAGAATCACAAGGGCCAAGATCAGAAGTATTTTGTTCCTCAATCAAAAAGGAAAAGAGAAGTCACCATTTTGTCCTCTTCAAAAAGGTTTTTTCACCCTGGACAGTAGTTAAAAATTTCCATACATACAGTCTGATGACTAGTAATGGAAGCTAACCTCCACAACAATCCAAACAGAGATGCAACAAAGTATAGTAGAGCACTCTATAGAGTGACTGTTAATTTTTACAAAAAGATACGATCCTTGCAGAACTTGGTATATGGAAAAGCTTTTCTACTGCACTGGACATCATCTTGTGAAAAGGCACAACCTTTTGACAAGCATTTTGTTGGTCTGGGTCTGTGGACAAAAAAGGAAAAAAATATATCAGTTTTGTTGCCACAAACTGACATAAGCAGGTGAGCTTACCGTTTGTTCTTAATTCCCACTTCCACTGAAGTTTGTGCAAGCGCAAGAAAGAAGAAAACATTTGTGCCACCACCACATCACTTTCAGCTCTTAACCAATCAGCACATGACACATCGCTCAGTTATGAATGATGGAATTTTGTGTTGTGGTTCTAGAACCATTCACATGAAATATCCTTGGCAGCACAGTCTTTACATCCTGCTGTTTGTTTTTAAGCATTTTACGAAATGAAATTTGGAAGAGACTTCGGCTACAAATAGGTGTGAAAGGGATAAAGACAAATTTCCATTATACAAGCACCGTCAAGGCTGTGCTCTATGAAAAGTTGAATGGATCCAGCCTCTCTGTCCAGAAAAGGAAATCGCCAGATGGCAAGACAAGTCTCACCTAGTTTTCCTGGATTTTTTGCTATTCTCAAATAAGGAATCCACACATGCTGAGCTGTTACGGGAAACAGCCTTAACTAGAACACTTCCAGATGCCACAAGATCCTTGTGATGATAATGATGGGTCCGTAGTGTTCTCCTGAGCTGGTGAAGTTGCCGCCGTAACTGTGTGCTCAGTCTGGAAATCTTAGCAGTTCTGATATCAGCTTCAAGACTGAAATAAATTAGCAAGATTTTGAAGATTTTTCAGCATTGATATGTCATCTACAAATTTTGCCAATAACTGACATGCTAATAATTTTTAGAGGATATTACATGGCTGTGCAGACAAAGTTTCTCTTCAAGCGTTGAAACACGAGAAGAACCATTTCACTTTAATAATTTTTGCTGTGAAAGGCACGATTGATCATGTAGCCATAGCAATGATGATCTTTCCGCATGTGAAGATAACATGTTTTCACACAAAAGCTCACCTGTTATTTAATTGGTGTTTATGTATAATAAAAACAATTTTTATGTTTTCATTATTTCATTGTCATCCATCCAAGGGCTTACATGTTTTACAAACCAACTTAGACCTACATCCAGTCGGATTGTTAGCTCATTATTTTGGTAAGAGCACTGCACCAGTATCACAGAGGTCAAGGGTTCAAATCCCGTACAAGCCTGAATTTTTTCAGGCTTTCCTTTTGAACTACAAAAGTTGCATCTATTCACTACTATGGTTTTCTTTCACTTAATTCTTCACCCCTCAGTTCCTATATATGATTTTCATATATTTATCATTTTAACTGACATATAACCACTTCACAGCAAAGTCCTTTGTGCACAATTAGGACAAACATGTTACATAGAATATGTGAGAATTCAATACAAAATATTAAATTTCCTAAATGTAATTTATAATAAATTATGTAATTAATTTTGATCAATACATGAAGGGCCCACCTTACTGAATCCACTACAAAAAAAATACTTACCAGTTATTTTCCCTCCTTAGTGCATCATAATCAATATCACTATCAGATGACAGCCATATCTGTTGCCATGGCATTTCATCACCTTCACTTGAACTCTCTCCGTCAGAACTGTTAATATCTAAAATTAAACAAAAAAATCCAAGTTGTCTACAAACTTTCCTCTTGACATGAATGTATAATAACTTCACCTTTTCCAGTGCTTTGCACACTACACAAATTTTCTTTCATTTAGGGGACAAAGAAGCGGATAAAAGAGCTATTTTCAAGGGCTAGATATAAGGTAGGTTTCAGAAATATAAGAAGTTGATCTTGCTAAGTTGAGAAAAGACAAATCAAAAAATAAAACATGCCAGCTTGCATCTCAACATGATACTCAGACATGATCAACCGAATGTGACCCAGGTATGAAGGTATATCTATGACAAAATTCAATAGAATTTTCACGAGGAGTCGAAGAGCAATTGCTGATCTTTTTGTCATGTTTATCACCTGAACGAGTCAAAAAGCTTCAAAAGTTCATAAACTTTTGTCTCAAAGCTGGTCAATGCTAATTTAAAACTTTCACAGTCCACATAAAGACACATGTGACTCCTGTGAAATGTACAAAATCAGCACATCATGGAATGGGAATGATCTACGACAGTTGTCGTTTTGATATCAGGCGCTTTCGTGCAGAGCTGACTGATTTACGACAGGTGTCTACCATGGTTCATACAAAAAATTGCAACCATTTTTCAAGGACTTTTCAAGGACCACGTTAGATTTTCAAGGACCACCTACTAGGAATATAATTTCATAGACTGTACAAAAATGCACATTCCCAGTCTGTTCTAACAAGACTTTAAGGCTTGAACTGTTTGCTTTGCCAACTTCTCTACATTTTTCAGTCCACTTGTCTCAAACTGATAGTTAATTATTGCATAAAACATAGAGTACTTTATGTAAATAACCTTTAAATTCTCTGAGCTATGATTTATATTCTCTCTTGGCCAAGCAAAAAGCATCAAAACATTCTTTTCAGGCCACTGCATTCAGAGTTGGAGAAAATTCAACGACTTTTCAAGGAAAAATGGAATTCAAGGACTTTTCAAGGACTTCCCCTAAAATTCAAGGACTTTTTAAGACTGTGCAAACCCTGTGTCTACATCTGAGTGACACATTTGCATATCACAGTGCCCACAATAACTTATTCCTTATGCTACGCGGAATCCACAAGTTCAAAAAGGTATCACACAAAAAGGTGTAACACTTCGAAGTATCACACAAAAAGCAAACAACAGAAAGACAAGACATAAAAAGGTATTATGCTAAGAGGCATAGCCCAGAAGACGTTCCTAAGCACTCGGGAACTGAACACCCATTGTCTGCTTTTTGTGAGATGCCTTCTCACAGTATGTTTTGCCTTCAAGTAACATCCTCGGCATCAGAGCTTGAATCAAACTCCACTTCAACTTGACAGAGAGGGCATAGAGGAAAGAGATGGCAAGAGGGTTGGGGGGGGGGGGGGGGGGGGTAATTAATCGAGGAAGGCAATTTTATTAAAAACCATAAAATTCTGAAAATAAGCCCCGGACCTTATATTTTTCAAGGCCCTTTTTGAGGGGCTTATTTTTGGAGGGGCTTATCTTCGGAAGGGCTTATCTACGGAGGGAAATTTGCGTTTCAAACTCAATAGGGCTAGCCTTATAATTGGAGGTAAATTTACCGTTTTTGCTTTGTTTTACGTTGTATTTGAGGGCAATTTTCCAAGTACAAGCCCCTGGGGGGCTTATATTTGAAGGGGCAATTTAACGGAGGGTTTCTGGTGTTACCGGTTTGGGGGGGCTTATATTTGGAGGGGCTTATTTTCAGAATGTTACGGTATTTCAGTCTAAGGGGGGAACGATTATTCAAGGGAAGTGGTTAATCAAGGGATGGCTGTTATTCGAGGAAATTCAGTAGGTAAGAAAAATAAACCTCTGGCACACAGGGAAGGTCGCAACATGGTTAAAATTTTTGACTCTACGGTAACATAGTTTCTTGAAAACTATTTCATCTGAACACGACTGAAAGCATTCTGCACATTGTATGCAACAAACATAAAACAACAAAATGTGCGTAAAAAAGCTGTGACAACAAAACATGCACATAGGTATTTTAGGGAACTTTTTAGCTTCTATGTAAATTTTGAGCATATATAATATATGGATTTGAAAAGCATATAATTTTATTAAAACTTATGTCTGATTTCACGGAAAAAAGTCTTTAAGAAATTTCTTTCAAGGTCTCATCTTATAAAACAAAGTAAAAAAACATACGATAGTATGTACAGTTAAGCTTATTTTTAAAGTTCAACTAAACTGAAAACTGCCAAGCTGAAAACTCATATGATTATATCTATGACTATCACATGAATTTTCATAAATAAACCTTGTGCCAAAAAAGAGAACAAAGCTAAATCTTGCCACCCTACAAAAATCAACTAAAACTCTAGAAACGTGGATTTTAAACTGGTGGATGTTTTACTAACCATAACATCTACGGTCGAAATATAAAATGAGAAACCAACATGCAGTGTTCATTTCATTTACCGACTGAAATAAAATATTTTTAGTTTGTAATGTGACTTCAAATTTATGAATAGTCTTAACAAAGATCTCTAGCATGCTAGAACAAATATATCTGGCAAGGACACGGAAAAACCTGATGTTTCAAGTTTTTAAACGAAGGCTTGAGGTGCAATGTTAATGTAAGCTTACATGATAGATTTATTTCGTGCTCTAAACTAATCGAGTTGCACAAAAGTATTCGCGGACAACACGCAATCAAGTTAAAGCTTCATTCGCTAGTTAAACTAAGAAAATACATGAAAATTCTTACCGTAAATCTTGAATAAATCTGCTTTATCCTTGCGCCATTTCTTTCTACTCTGCCTCAACTCCTCTACAGCAGGGATATTCGCATACCTTTTTCGTTGTGGTTCAATTTTAGCTTTCTTTGCACGCAGAGGAAAGATTTGGGGAGGAAGCGAAGACATGTTTGTTGAACCAGAAGTCGCTAAAACATCTGTCCGTAATTTCGATTCAGAGGTCGATAGAGATGAATTCACTTCGCCTTCACCACCTTCGCCGGGTTTTTTCCGTCGATTCTTTTTAGGAACAATTCCCAGGACTTGAAGATGGCTGTTACAGTATCTGAAAAGGTAAAAGAACGTTTGAATGACGATTTAAAGCGGTAAATAACGGTCGCTCTATCGTGGGAAGATTAGTTCTATCTTCGTTTACATCAAAGAAAGCGCGAAAGCGTTCAAGCAAAAATTGAAACTCAAAGAAGAGAAAGAGAAATAAGCTTAAATATCACAACAAACTCTTACATTCTTTCCTCGGCAAATGGTATAGGATTCGTACATTGATGTCCGTTGTATTTTGCCACAAATCGGCACTGTTTAAACGGGGCATTTTTGTCCTCCAACACATGACGAATACAGAAAGCGTAGCCATTGAGCCTCCGTTGCTTACAAAGTTTCTCGCTGTAACTACAAAGCAGTTTTCCATCCAACGGTGAAGAGTGAATGTTTTTTCCTTCAAACATGACATTAGCAGTTTTTCCGTGCTCTCTGATAGCACTAACATCTACTGTGAAAGGAATAAATTTCCGAAAATTAGAAACGACAAGAGAATATCGAATATTAATTCACAAATTTCATGAATTTTCAATATCCCAAATAGGGGAAATTTACTTGATTCCTCCGCCATTCCCTAAACTTCCAAACCGAAGGGAAAATCTCATTTCAGTCTCCTTCAACAAGGAGCAAAAGTTTTCTGTCGAACAGATTCAGACGTGGAAGGAACGCTAAAATATGCATACAATTTTCCGTACGACTAGTTTATACAAACAATGCTTGCCCGTACTTTCGTTGAAACTGCTCGTTTCAAACTTCAAAGCGCTGGGTTTAGTTTGTATTTCCTCCATAAAGACGAATAGAGTTGTCCTTCGTTCAGCAAACGGTAAAAAACGAACAAAGAAGTCTGTTTCCTTGAAAGATCCCTACGCAATCGCCATTGTGGCTTGCGTTGAACTGCCGACCACTCGGTGATGAGCGAATGAGAAAATCGCACACCCTATAAGAGGCCTTTTTTGGTGCACCAAACCGTATTGAATGACACCTTGCTCGAGACTTTGAAAACAGAATTCGTTTTATTCCAGGCCAAAAAGTGAGGCATTTTCTTGTTAATTCGCGGTCCTGAAAAGAGAATTTGAGGCACTTTCTATCGGTTCGGGAAGGAGGGAAAATCGTTAAGATAACAGCGAGATATTCGCGCGAGTCGCCCCTCTCCATTTTGGTGTTTTTTTCAACCATGGGCTCTGGGGCGGGTCATATTCAAGAAAGACGCCATTTTGCAAGTACGACAACAGGACTTCAACAACAGCCAATCACAAACGAGAATTGCGCGGAACGAGGCCAAATCCTAAAGTTACCTTAGCAACTGATCAAATGATTGACAGGCGAAAAGTAAATAGTGGGGCAAATATGGCGGGAAATGCGGAAAAGAGGAAAATTTCCTTTGATATGTTTTAAGGCAGTATTGAATATCTCTCATGAAAGAGAGGAAAACCGAATATATTATGCTTGTCTGTTTGGATATTATCCAGACTTAATAACAAACCTTAGAAGTTCCTGCCTCCTGGGGTGCATAGTACACGTTATATTCATTCTCACGATAAAACTACGTTTCAAGCGTGATCCATATTAAGAAAACTACAGCATATTCCATGGTATGCGTGCATTCCGGGATCAGAGCATTTTTACACTAGTTATTTCAAGGCCAACTGCGTGACCATAAATACGCTTTGTATGTATTTTTTCACGGACGCCAGAGGAAAACAATGCCTTTCACTTCAGCTGCCTTTGAATTAATTCCGTTTCTCTCCGTCTAATAACTTAAATACACCTGTCGACCAAAGGAAGACCTAGTTCATATCATAACTAAACTTACTGAATCTGATCTCACGGAACGCTTTCTTTAACTCTGTGGTGAATAAACACAGGTTTGTTTTCTGTCGCCATTTCATTAGCTCGTATATCACGTAGCTCCTAGGGTGTATATGTAATTTTTCTGTCTCCTACAACAACTTATTCATAATTTTTTGGCTATCGTGTTTGGCAGGGTGGGAGCCCTTCGGCAAGCCTTGCGAAAGAAAAATGCACTCTTTTTCAAACTGCACGTCCTTAGCTTTCAAAACATTTTTTCCTAATCTCGTACCTATATCTCTTACGAGATAATTTTTTTCCTCCAAGTTCTGATGGCTTATCGAGGTTACGTGCTTCTCCGAACGTGGATAGGAGGACGGAAGAGTGGGAAGGTGAGCCCCCAGTAAATGGTTTAGTTCAGCGTGAGATGGACAGTGGTTACAGAGTCCGGACGCAAACTTTTTTCTTTGTTTTACAGTTCTGTGACTTTCGAGTGACTAAAAACTGTTCGAAAAATTAAGCGATTTTCAAGGCTTCTAAAACTGTATTAACCGGCGTGAAGGATGTGTTTTGGCGCTTCTGGCAAATTGCTCTCAGGAGTTTTGGAAAATACGTGACAAAACAACAGTTAACGTACAAGCCACAAATTACCCTTTTAACGGCACGAGGTTTTTAATATTGCATTAATGTGACTTGCTATTGTTGAACTTTAGCAAAACTGTTTTGGTCTTTCCAATACTTGTCATTTTGGTAAACACAGAAGTCCGTGCTTTTTGACATTCCTCCTTGTTTTTATCTCAGATCAAGGAGGAGGCTATTCTTTTACAACTCAAGGCTTTAATGTTCTCGATCAGCCTCGAACCGCAATAGACTTACCAAAAAATAAAAGAAAAATTTCGAACCCCACTAACACCTTGTTTACCATAGTGCGACAACTCCGAGACGACGCCCATGTCATCCGCACTTGCCGGTTTCCTAGGCGAAATTAAACAAACTTGATTTCGTAATTTTCCATGTGCCACATGTTCTATGCCTACCTTATGCTAACATCGCCCCAGCAAAAAGCTAAGGAAAGACCTTTTCATTCACCGAGAACTAGATTTCTTCTTGCCCAGCCAGAAACTGCAATCAGTGACAAAAGTAGCTGACAAACTTACGGGCTTGTATCAACAGTTTCATTCCTTTATCAAACAATTTATTTTAAACGCCGTTAACCCACCCCCCCCCCCCCCCCCACTCCCCCCTTAAACCCGAATCAAGTTGTTTGTAGTCGAAGAAAGACTTACAGGGTTTAAAATGCAACATTGGTTTTGGGGTGAGGGGCTACACAGAGGGAAGGGATAGATATGTCCCCTATACGATGCAAAAAAGGAGCCATTTATCGAAGTGTCTCGACACCTTCGACCGTGTAAATGGGCCAACGCGTAGACAAAACTGATTAGCTGGCCTTTAACTTACAGTAACTCGTACCACCAGGTTCAGCTTTAGTTTATCTTAAAGTAATTTGCCACAACTGCACACTATTATCATTCTTATAATGGAACAAACTAAATTTATTAGTTTCTAATACAATCTAACATCATTTTCTTCAAGCGAGATTGCATTTGGGCTGGAAAGACAACGGAGGGAAGGAGCTCGAAGGTGAGTAACAGGTACAGAAGTTGTCTAGCACACTCAGTGCTGATTTTCAATCTTGAACGTTTTCCAAGGCACATATATAACAGTTACTGAGGCCAGAACTCGAAAATGTTTCTACTCAAAGGCCTCCAGTCTAACGCTATATCCTGTCCCACATTTATCCAATAAAATTTTGACATTCCACGAGCAGGTAGCCTGCGAACGGCAGACGTTTCTCCTGGCTCATCGCCGCTAAAGGACGTGTGAAACGTCCCTCAGCAGCGATGATGGAACAGAGACGCCTGCCGTTCGCAGGCTAACGAGCAGGCTGAAAAAATATTTTTAGGACTTTCCAGGGCCTGGAACAAAATGTTAGAACTGAATGAATTTTCCAAGAAATTACAGGAAAACAAACCCACATAGAACACACGCTGGGAACCGGGGATTAGACTGTTCACACTCCCCTGTTTTCTCCTAAGATAGTCAAGATCGACCGCTTTGCGGAATGGGAGTTGGTTTCAAATGTTCCGAGTTTAGCCTGGGGATGAGTGTCAAATCGACTGTCAAATCGAGCACTTCGACGAAGTGCTCGATCCTGACGATCTTACGAAGAAACAGAGGACTGAGAACAGTCTATGCGGAGTTTTGCCTGCGTGCAGACGTCTCCTATTAGAGTTCCACACTCTCTCGTTCAACATGCTTGACATATCTCTCCCCTTTAGAGCTTCTCTTATGCAGTTACGTTTCCTGCCAAATGCATTTTCCATTTTGTCTTCTTCTCAGGCTTCCAAGAATCATGCTTGCATCTTTTTATGCTAACAACAATCCTCATATTAAATACTGAATAACTTATTTATGCTCCGTTTGTTAGCAACCGAGCTTGATTCTTAAATGTTTATCACGGCCTCCAAAAGGCCCCACCCTTCAGTGGTGTAAATAAACAGTCTTGATCATATTCGTCAGATTCAACAGCATTTGTTAAGTTTTCTTTTTATATTAATAAATAACTTTTGGCCTGGCGATCTCCAGAAGGGCAATGTAATTGTAGATCCACCATTTTTTCAAAGTTCTTGTTCCTTATTTTTGAACTATTCCTTTTCCGAGTTAGTTTTCAATTCCTTCTCATCTCCACCTGCAAGAAAAGGAAGTAAAAACAAAGACTATGATTTTTTCACAAAGTATTGAATGTGCCATTTCAAAAAATATCTATCTTTTACAAAGAGCTAACATCCACTGGGCAAGACTTCATCCATCGGATAAGGCAATAACTATCTGTGACCCTTATGCGCAGGATAGTACTATCCAGTTTTTGAATAAACATGGCCAGAAAGTTCTCTGTTCGAATTCCCTTATCACTTGCTACCCATTGTTGCATATGATATAGTTATGCTGTAAAATGTACACGATAGATAAAATATGAGCAGCTGAAGACAAAGCATTGAACATCTGATACAGATCTGATGCTCTTTTCATTTGACCTTGTGAAATAATAATAGAGCTAAAATTTATGCGTCTCTGGATAAGTAATGGTAACAGGACTGAGTGGAGTCCAATTCGGTCTGTAATCATACGAGTGATTAACAAAATCGGACGACCGCGTAGCGGGAGTCCGATTTGTTTAATCACGAGTATGATTACAGACCGAATTGGACGACACGAAGTTCTGTTACCAATTAATCATAACTTTAACAAAATTTGTGATATATAGGGCTCTTTTTAAATCAAAACACAAGAAATTCCAAGATTTTTTCGCTAGCAATGAAAAAAAAGCCATTTAAGCGCGCGCGTGATGGCGCGTACTGTCCAATTACTTAGGCATGACGCGTACTGTCCTATTAAACTGTCCAATTAAGGCTGAAATCAGGGCAGTTGAGAACCAATCAGATTTGACAATTTTGTTATAGTTATGATTATAATAATAATAATAATAAGAAGAAGAAGAAGAAGAAGAAGAAGAATGATAAAAATAATATAGCAGACCAGTCTGTTGAATAGTGCTTCATTCTTACTTCAAATATTTCTGTAAATTATTATGTACATATTTAAATTTTAAAGTTGAATAATAATAATAATAATAATAATAATAATAATAATAATAATAATAATAATCTGGCATGATGAGCATAGTTAGAGGCAGTCTAGACACTCTATACCCTGCCCTGGATCAGCTGTCAATGCTAATTCGATTAACTGCCACCTGGTTAGCTCAGTTGGGAGAGCACCAGTCTGCTGAGCGGGAGGTCATGGGTTCGAACCCCGGCTGGATCAACACTCAGGGTCTTTCAATAACTAAGAAGAAAGTTACGCCTTTGTAATGACATCTGCAAACGATTAGACCATAGTTAATTTAAAGTGGAATGGTAGGAAAACCCTTTGCTATAGGTTTTTGTCGGCTTTTTTGGACCTGACCGTGCACAACGTTCAATACCATTCCTATCAGTTTGAAGTTATTGACCAATAGAAACATTGCATTAATTTATTCAGTCATAATTTGTCAACAGAAAACAAAGGATTGTGCACGGTCAGGAAGCTTCCAACATAAACTACAGCACCATTGTTTTCATCTTTGGTGTTTGCCCAGTTTCCTAACCAGTCTCCTTTACTAATTATGGTTAGACTTCCTAGTCTTCTCGGACAAGGACAGAAAACTGTAGGTCTCACAACACTTTCACTTAATATGTTTTTTTTTGGACATAAAAGAACCCACACCACTGTTTAAAAAGAGTAGGGGACATAGACCCTGGTGGTGTGGCCAACCTTTACTGGGCTGGGTGGGTTTTCTGTAAGGAGAGATCTTATTATAGGGCTAACCTCATGATCCTTCTTCAGGTGTAATAATGGCTTATACCTGTACACATAGCCTGCGCGCAGACGAAATTAAACTCTGGTTAACTCCGTCTGCGAAACAGTGCCGAAATCCTTGTTCTGGACTTCCAGCTGTGTACCCAGATTTGAGTACGCGCCACGATTGGCCAGTTAAAAAAGGCCTTGGTTTTGTTTGTCGTGATCGCCAATAAGGTTGAAGGGGAATTCGAAACGCACTTCCGGTAATTCGTTGAGTCCGTTGGGGGTCCAGAACAAGGATCTCTGCGCTGCTTCGCAGACGGTACTAATCAGAGTTTAGTTATCGTCTGCACACAGGCTACTGTAAACAGTGTATATACCGGTATGTATGAATGTTCTACCTTTTGTCTTGGTATCCTCTAAATTTGACTTATCATGGACCACAGCTTCACCATTAATAACACATTTCTTATCATCCTTTTGTGGCACTGAAACAATTTATAAGCAATAATGCAAATATTAATACTTAGTTTGCTCACAAAAACTTCAAGTGTCTTCACATCAATTGCATTCCAAAAGCAATGGTCTAATTTTGTTATTAAAGAAGGTGTTGAAACTGTTTCTTGTCATCTGTGCCCCCTGATAAAATTTTTTTGATTTCTTCTCCATGAATCCATTGGCCGAGCATTTTGTGTAAGGCACTAAGTGATGACTCAAGCCGGAAATTAAACCAAAACAGAAATATCCTTGTGACATGGCCCCTTTAAGCGAGAGTTAACTTAAGCAGTTTCGAATGAATTTTGAATGTGTGATGTTTGTTTGTAACGTAACAATTTACTTGTAAAATAATATTACTTGAAGATTATATCGAAGATTAATTTTAAGTGAAGATTATATCAAAGATTTATTTTAAATTCTTCATGTCCTTGCTGCAAAGTACCTTGAGCCTACATTGGTTAAGCGTTTTAATATCCACAGTCACAATACCAGACAGAAGAATCCCTCAGACCCTACATTTAGGAGAACCTCAACTGTGCAGAGATCGGGTAGTCTATACTTTGACTTGTGTAATGTTTTCAGGATCATGAAATTATTATATTATTATTATTTTACTTTAGTTTATCTTGATAATTTTTATTAGTTTTTTTAAGAGTACAGTAATTAGGTTTTCTTCTGGTGATTGTAAACTAACATTAAAAATCCCAATTTGGGACACGTTAATAAACTTATGGAATTGTCTTGTATTGTATTGTATTGTGACATGCTCACCATTCTTTTCCAACATGGCCTGTACAGAGTTGGATGGCTTTCGATGACGCACCCCTGCCCCCACCCCCACCCCGGAGACTTGTCTGAGAGGTGTCCAAGTGTCATAGTCCAGCTTTGGAGCAGTAGGGCGCTGCTTTCTTGCAGGGTTTAAATGATAACAGTAGCAGCATCTAAATGCTAAAAGAGATAAAACACTTCATGGATGAAACAATGCAAGATACTGAGAAGTGTCTTGTAATGATGTTGTAGAATATCTATGTTTACATCTCCTTACACTTGTTATTGATAACTCTTTTAATTCAGTTAAATGTGATCTAACAGAGTTAACAACAAGGAGCACTAATCTTATCTTGCTGGCCAGTGGTGTTGCAAGATACTGATACACATGCACCAGTATCCCACATGCTCTTGCAGTTGTGTACATTGTAGCATGGTCTAGTGCGTTTTTGAGATTTCTGGCCTTTTGTCTGGCCATTTTTTTTTCTTGCTTGTGATTATTTTTAGCATTCTGGCATTTTAGCGTGTTTGGGCAGTTTTTAGTGAGCATTCATTCCAGAGACAGCGGAGCATTTTGAAAGGGGGGAGGCTTATCTTCCACTCAGTCATGCGCATACCCTTACACAAATTTTCCAAAATGCCGTTTGCATTGTTTGTTGGCACAAGCAAACCTCTTTGCAATCTTCATAGTGTCTGGTGTGTCTGTAATTGATTTGCGACAATGCATTAGTAGTCAGTTGTTCAGGCATTCTTGCGTCATGGTGCTTCTTAGGTAGTTCTTGAGTTGTCTGAGGGCAGAAAATGTGCGCTCTAATCACCATTGTCACTAGTAAAGTCAAATATATCCAAAACAGGGGGGCTTCCCCCAAAAAATGTCTTTGCCCCCCCCCCCCCCCCCCCTGCTCCGCCACCTATGCATCCATCCTTTCTTGGAATCTCACATTCGTGGGGACTCAGTTTATAGTGGTTCCCCGCCACTTCCTTCCCTATTTCCACTGCCTTGCTAAAGGGTGTGCTGGGAGCCTGCTTTCTCCCTTGCACCTGGGGGCTCATGGCTGGGTTGCCAAGATTTGCCAGCCATGGGAACAGTCTCCATCTAGGAGCTGGTTGCCAATAGTGAAAGCTCCTGGATAACTCAGGCACCCAACTTCCACTTTGCAATGCAGTTGCTAACCATATAAGATTCTGTTCTGAGACATGATAGATGGGGAAGAAGAATACAGACTCTGAAAGGCAACTTGTAATAAAAATATCATTCAACTTCTCTGAAATCTTGTCATTTGTGTTACAGGATACATGGTTTTATTACACTATATAAAGCACGCCCTTTCTCAATTCTGCTATAAAATGTGTGATCAAGTTCTTTAGTGGGTTAAGCATCCTTATCTCAGAGTTAATCCTTATCTCCTGATTTAAGCACTTGAACATTCTAAAGTTTGATTTGGACATCAAATTACTAAGTATGCTCATCAATGTACCTGTGAATTCAAATTCATCCTTTAGTGCCATTCCATTGTGTGAACAGCACTGTTTACAAATCAGTGCATATCTATTGTTTGGTCCATCACCAACCAGGTACTCTATCACCTGTAAAAACATTACTCCAATGTCAATGCCATGACCGCTGACAGGATCAAAATGCATAAAATTTAACTGTTTAAAATGCATTTCTAGAGGCCTAAAATTACTCTGAATAGCCTAAAAAGTGTTTTCAATGAATTTGGAAGGAAACTGTAGTTGGGTGCCCCTGAAATGTCTATGTTTTATTGTATCAATCTGTATGGGCCATTTCCGAGTTGCTCCAAGCCTCTGTTCCAAAGCAATGCTAAGTGCAAAACTATTGATTTGAAAATGATTTTTAATTTGCCATTTTAACCCTTTCAGTCCCAAGAGTGACCAACATCAATTTTCTCCTAACAGTGTTTATACATCACATAAGAGAAAAGTGTATGAGAATTTAGAAAATGATCACCAAAAGGATAATTCTTTGATCTTTTTTTCAAATTCTCTCAACAGTCTTTAAGGAGATGTATGGAGATAAGTCTAGAGAATTTGTACGTGGATATCTGGAGCTTAAAGGGTTAAAAAGAAAAAGGAAACTGGTTTGGGTTAACTTTCACAAAAAGACTTCTTGGATCATTACTGGGGGCGCGCCAGTCAGCTGTTAACCAATTTGTTTTCCATGTCCCCAGTAACGGTCCCGAAAGTTAACTCAGCTTAGTTTTCTTCTGGTTTATATTATTGAAGAATTCAATTAAAAGGTTTTGCACTTGGTCTTGTTTTGAACAGGAGAGGTTTTGGAAGTCGAGTCTGAAATGGCCTATAGACCAAAACATTTTCTTCCCCACCAAGCCGTATAAAGGCTTCCTTTTTCTCTTACATATGAGTTTGCAGTACAAGTGTTCTTTCCATGAGTCTGGTATCATGTGAGAGATAAACATTTCTTACAAAGTATGTGTACCTGCTCAATTCATGCAGAATGCCAACCGAAATTTCCTTGCATGATACATGAATTTAGAACACAGTCAACTCAAGTAAAGTGGTGAAAACTGACCAGACAGATGAATTTAACAACCAGAAAAGAAAGCAAATAACAAGAAACAGACCTTATCCATTGCAGTTCTTTCTCGTGGCAAGATTGGTTTTGCTGGTTTAGGTATTGGCACAGGGGAGCCAGGAGGGCGTAACACACCCTGTGCCATTGGAGATAAGGCACCTGAAGAAAAGACGCATCTTATCAAAATGATAAAAAACAAAAAACAACAACATTCTATTACAGACAACTTTCTCCCTAAAGAAGGACTCCCCTATGAAAGTAGCCGGGGGGTCATGCTTGTAATAGCAAAGGAAAATCCCCGGCTCCCAAGCCATTAGGGATTGCCTCAGCAATAAATTAATCCTAATATACCATAACCAAATGTCTTACCTGAAATTAAATTTGCTACATCTGAATTAACATTATCCACAAAGGCACGGTCACTTTCAATGCCAATAACATTTCACTGTGTCAAGTGGTACTACAAAATTAATGAAACCTTAAGAAACAAAATGAACAAATACTACCTGAAGATGGAGAAGATATATTCATGAGGCTGTTGGATTTTCGTGTTTCCAAGGGTTCTTTTAGCTGATTGGAGGTCCCTGATTGGTTGAGCTGTGAGGTGATGGCCTCTGCCAGTGAGGGCTCAGAGATGGTGCGTTGCAATGGAGCCCCACCAGGACCCTCAACTTTAGGCACAGCATTTCTCTGCCTTAACTCTGCAAATATCAATACAGTGAAACCTGTGGTTAATCCAGTGACCAAAGGGACATGCCATAGTGGCTGTATTAAGTGGGTGTCTGTCTTAAGTGGACTGTCAGAGAAAACGTCACAGACACATGTGTTATTTATATAAAGATATTTTTACAAGCCAACTTTGTTTAATTATTTTGTGACTGGATCTTGAGCAAGTCAATCCTAAAGAAATCTTACGATAATAATAATAATTATACTTTAATTATCCTCTCCCCTTATGGTGCTTTTCAGGGATAATGAAACAAATAATCTAAATGAAACAACATGGTTAAAAATCCCAACTGGTACGAGACGAACGAGTGGGCTATATTTACAAGCGTGGCTTAGGATTTGAACTTGGGACTACAGGGAACAAATCCAGCTAGCAGCCAGGGCAGGACTTGAACTTGGGGTCTCTGAATTACAAATCTAGCGTTCTAACCGCTCGGCCAAGCTGCCTCCGCTACCATCATTTGTCATAGTCATAAATTAAAATTACCTTTTCGGTTAAGTGTTATTCAAAGACAAAAATGGAATCGTGACTTAACTTTGTGCTCATGCTTTTAGTTTGTGAGTGGACTTAATAATGGAAGAAGATCCTTTGGAAGGTCATTAATTGTTATTCTTGTTAGGTTTTCACAGGTAAGATATTCAGTCATGTCAGTCATGGACAGTGCATAAAAAAGTGAGGTTGACAATATATAGGAGTTTGTGACTCAAGACAAAGTAAAGTGTGCATTGTCGATGTTAGCTGGAATCTGTATTATGCAAAATAATTTTGGAGAAAATAATGAGATATTTGTTGAGACAAATGAAACTGTCCATTATCTACAGGTGTCTGTTTTAAGTGGGTGTCCGTAGAGCAGGGTTTTACTACGTATCACTTTCACTCACACAGCAAGTGCAGGTCTGTCTAAAATTTACTCAGTTTTTCTCATTAGCATTTGATTCAAGGATCCTGTTTTATGTTAAGTGCAGTTGCTGAAGAGGTTAGTTCATAGTATCTTATAATAGGCAGTTTGGTTTTTTTTTTATTTTATACACAGGGCAATAGTATTTTATTAACAAAAGCTTGGCCACTGTTAATAATATAACACAAGGCAAATTCCAGCTGAGCTAATTAATTTATTTTGAAGAGATAATGAACAGGTCAAGGGAAAGCTTGGTCACATCGGATGGTACAAATTTATGTTTGCCATTTGACGTAAAGATGATTCTAAATCTCTCCATTAATCAGGCATAGGATTTTGTGCTGAATAATATTATTACGTTGAATAACTGTCTACCAGTTTATAATGAAACAATCTCAAAATTGTTCTCACCTCTAATGAAACCTGCTCACATATAAGTTTAAGATATTCGTTCCACACTTTAAAATGATTTGTGGTCATCCAAAAGAAATTAAATAGCGGCCACATTTCAAAAAGTATGCCCTTTCTCAAGACCAAAATTAAGGAATTTGGAGAGGTGTGGAATTTTAAAAACTAAAATATACCAGTATATGGAGAATACCGTATATATATTTTATTTCACGAGTCCATCTCTAACCTGTTCCAATTGTGCCCGTTGGGCTTCTTGCTCCAGCTGGCATTGGAGACAAGGGTGTCATCTCTTTCTTCTCCACCTAAAGAGTCAATGGTTATGTTTATATTATGTAATATTAAATTTTATACATTCGAACTTCAACTAATGGCAACTTCTCCACGACGTCCACTTTTTTGGCCGACAGTCCATACATGGACTCTTGTTTAGACCAAAGATAAAATCATTTACAAATTATATATACCTTATGCCTCCCATTTAATGTAAAAATGATTTTCAAAGTTTTCTTATTCAAACATAGGATGCAGAGTGCATCACTGTGGGTTTTGATTCCAACATTTCTACTTTGAATATAATTATAGAAAAACAGGTTAAGGTGTTTCTTCAGGTTTAGTACTTTCAAAACAAAGAAATCACTCAACCCAGCTTCTTGGATAAGTTTCTTAAGCTCAAAAAGCCCTTAGAAAGAACACAAGTATAGAACTGAGTGGGTTGACAAGACCAAAATCAGCTCACAGAATGTTTGCTTAAGTTGACACAATAAAACATCCTCCCTCTTTACACAAAGGGGGAACTACTACAGTTATGTTACTATTGTACCTTGACTATTTCTGAGTTAGGGTCATATTTATCAAGGAGATCCTTTGCAGCTTTGTAGGTTTCTTTCTCCATTACTTCTTCAAGCTGAAGAACAAAGAGTTATCTTAATGTGACATTGATTGTTAAGGAGTTAAAGGTGGAAACTCTGTCTAATATTACCTGGAAAAATGGCAACCAATTTAAATAACAATATATAAATAACATCTTGGTGAAATGACGACTTTTCAGATACAATGTTGACACATCAGTGTCTTTGCAAAACTTCGAAACACTTTGATGTATTTCACAGTGTGGTCACGGTTAACCAAGGAGAGAAAAACTGTGTGAAAGTTTCTTTTACTTCACCCAAGCTGCTTTAAAAGTACTCAGACTGGCGTTTTTAGAATATTTATTGCTTTTGTCCAAAAGGGAACAAAAAAGGTTCTGACACAGTTTACGAATGAAAGTAAAAGTATTTAAAAACTGAATGGTGACTTGACAGTTTCACCAATCAAAAGAGTACAAGTGATACTTTCAAGACCAGGCAAAATTATTTGACAGAAATTAAGGTTATGCAGGCAGTTTTGAGGTAAATTGGGAAACAGCTAAAATTTAAACATTTTCAAGCTGACAATGGTTTCTGTCCTTAAATCAACATTACTCTTGACTTACAACTTGTCTTTTCTTGTCTTTTAACTCTTCCAGCCTTCTAGCTGTAGGAGACAAAAAATACTATTATAATATACCCAAACAGAGGGCCCTTTTTTTAAAGCTGCTAAAAAGTCACCAAAGGAAAACTTTTTTAATTGGGACAATAATGGGTGAAGACAAGCCAAAGATTGTGGCAATATTTTCATGTTTCATTTGGATACATGACAATATTAATGAAAGGTTTTAAACTTTTATACACTGGATTTGCTTGTTGATGAAATGAAGCTTTCAGTTAGACCCCTCACTAACAAATTTCACTCATACATCTAGTAGTCTGGCTTCCAGAGGCAACTGGTCACTGAGTGATTCAAACCGGTAAGCTTTAGTTTTCTTTCTGGCTAGATTAATTTCTTGGATACTGCACACATGACTTTTAGATGTGATTTGAGAAATCACATCTAAAGAAACAACAAGAAGTAACAAGAAAGTTACTTACCATTCTTACTCATTCTGCTCACAAACACATAATGAAGAACTCTTTTTAACAAATACACCCTGGAAAGGAGAAAATAAATTATTGTTATCATTTACTGTATTTGTGTTGTAGTTCAATTTTTCACAGGGTACAAATTGCCTTTGTACCGGTACAATTATTTTTAAACTGGTACAAAATTATTGATCCAGTACAAAATTTATTAAACTGGTTTCATTGTATCTTTGTAAGAAATAGTTTTAGTTTACAGATATTTAGGGTTAGGGTTTGGGGTTAAGCATTCATTTTACTAATTAGGGTTACGCACTCATTTCACTGATTAGCGTTAAGCACTCATTTTACAGATAAATGTTAATGGTTAACTTTCAATTAACGTTTGGTACCCATTGCTTTTCCTCTCAGTCAAACAAACAACATTAGTATTGGCCCACAGCAATGTCTTTTTTACTTCTTGAAACAGAAGGTTTGAATGCAGAGGTGATGTCTTGTCAACACAATCAATTTTTATAGAGACAATTTCTCCAACTTTAAATTTCTAGGTTTGTCGGGTTTTTTTTGGCTTTGGGTTACCATTTCATTGTTGTACTTTTCCTGAGTTTTTCAGACAGCTGATTGGAAACTGGTTAACAAAAATTAAACTGGTACAAAAATTGTACCAGTTTAAAAATAATTGCGTAGGTCCACAAACAATTTGTACCATGAGCAAAACTGAACTACAAAATTTACACTTCAACTGCTGCCTACACATGTTGAACCACGTCCCTTTTGCCACCCATGACATCAACATTTTCAACCCTCATATGGCAGGGCTTGAAAAAAAAACATGAATTCCATTGTGTCCTTTCAGCAAGCAGTTCTCACATGTTGCCAGTAGCCAGTTTTTGCTTGTCTTAGTTAATGATTTTGTTAGAGGATGACTTGCCTATACCCTTGCTCATTGGGTGAGTGAGCTTTAATAGTTCCTTTCCCAGCAAGACAATGTTGTAATTAATTTTTTATCTCAGGTAAATTTTACTTTTCTTTTGTTTCAACACCATTAGTATGCATCAACATACCCAAACACAAAAGAAAAAGAAAAATTACCTGAGATAAAAAATTAACTACAGCAACAATCTACTTGTCCTGGACCAGATGGGACTTTTTTCAAGCCCTGAATTATGGACAACAGACAACTTTGACACCTAACTTGTGAAGGGGAATTATAGACCATTCAAACCATACCCAAACAAGTGCAATATCTCAGAGAAGAATGAAAAATTCCAATAAAAATCTTCTTTAACTAGGTGCCAAACCTTTCTTCAATAACATCACAGCTTAACTGACAGACGACCAATAACATCACGATGTAATTGACCAATCAGATCAATAACCAGAGTATAATACCATCAACTGATGTGATACAACTCACTTTGACTCTGAAGATGACTACCGTACAGGTTGTCGAAACATGAGTCACTGTCAACAACAACAGTCCTATTCAGGACTACGTTCACCCGGACAATCAAACTCAACCTACCTTTGAAAACACTTCATGTCAGGTTCCTCGGGAAACCAGTTAGTTTTGTTTTCCCAAGAGTCCTGTTTTCCCAAGACGAAGTCAAGGGAAACATCAGGACTCTTGGGAAAACAAAACTAACTGTCTCCCTTGGGATCTGACATTAAGTGTGTACTATACAGAATCAAACCCCTGATGAAAGTATGTTTAAGCTTAAGAATAGTCTACTTACACAATAGGAAACACAAGAAGTGGAATTGCACGAACTGCTCTTGCTTTCCAAGACTTTGGAAAATCATAAAAATAACACACAAGAGTTGCCAAAACGTAGAGAAGGATAGAGTAGAGAATTAAGGAGCCAATGAATTTCTTTCGCAGCTGTTCTGTTCTCTGCTGACTTGATTCTAAGGCTTTGAGATCCTGTAAAGAAAAGAGCAAGAAATTATCTTTACAATAAAAAAAGTATTTATAGAAAGGCATTGGAGGGGGCAATGAGAGCTAGAAAAACTGTGGCTTTAAGACGATTCGTTAGTTTTGCACTGAGCATCTCTTAATGCACATAACAAGATGGCCGCCATGGAAAAAAGCATCAGAAGTAACATTATTAAAATGAAGTTGACTGAAGAGAAATGCTATTGGAATTTTCACTTGCAGTTGTTTCTTGCCGAGAGTAGACTAAATGTGTTGGGAATGTGCATAACATAAGCAGTACGCGTGTTGCTGAGTTCGACTTCCTCACACAGAACCTTGATGGTGGATGTTAAACTTGTGCTAAGTCACTCTGATTTTCATTTAAGCACCATCTTTATCACATTGCGTCCTAACTGTGATATCTCAATGTCAATTCTGTATAAACGGATTTTTTTAATACTTTCTTCCCCCGTTCACATACATGTCATTTTGAAACTCGCCCCAGCCTTTTCTCAAAAATCTGAGAAAATGCATTTTGTGCGCACTTTCTGCAGCTCTACCACAAAAACGAGTATGGTGACCCCAATTTTTTTAGTTTATAATTTTAATAAGGACAGTGCTTCCTTTCAATGAGAAAAAAATTGGCATATTAAATCTATGTTCAGTTTTTTGGCAATTTTTTTCACTAAATTGTACATATTGAGCTACAACGGCTCAAAAAGCGTGTGTCCAGATTAAGTCTATTTTGGAGAATAAAGTAAACACAAGGGCAATAAAAGGCATTTTTCTGGTACATAAGTGGATAAACAATACATTTAAGTGAAATTCTGTGCAATAACACATGCATCGTTGAAAAAATCTCTCTTTTTTGTCTAGTTTTAAGCTGTGCGTGGTTTTTGCCAAGGGGTCCTAAACAGCCATATTTGTTAGCATTGTAACCTGAAAACGAGCACGGTGACCTCCACTTTTTATTACTTTTTCATCATCTTCTTGACTTGTTACATCAGTGTACCAAGTTTCATCCACAACCTATGTTAGGTTCTTTCAAAAAAGAATCACCTTAAGCGATTTTTGATGTGATCTCACAAGACTATGTTTCACCATCACTAAAGTCTTATAACACTGCAAATATGCCTCCTATCAACATTAGAGTCCTAACAGTGATCAGCTGAACCTAGTTTTATAGTGTTAGCTCCTTGCCTGGCCCCTAGGCAACATTATTCCAAGTAGCCTATGTGGTTCTGGTCACATCCTCCGAGCGGGTTTTTGATTTTTTGTTTCTTGTCTTGCAGCAGTTTATCTTGTATACATAAACAAAATACACTGACCAAAAACGTCTGGAAAGAAGATGTGTACACAGAGCCTTGCAAGTTAACTGCCATGAGTTAACACAATGGCACAGCATCTGGACTTGCCACAAGAAGGTCATAGGTTTGATTTCTTTTTCTAAGTCACCTGTATCGCTTACTGAAGAATCATCAGTCTCAAAATAGCATTCTCCTCCTCTACATATGTAATAATATTTAAGCGTAATTATTGCAAACTAGCCCTTGATGATGCCAACAGACATCAGGAGGCAAATGGCTCCTTGCTCTTCTTAATTTTTACCCTCCTGAATATTCATTTCCTCACTAGCAGCACAGGAGAGCTTTGAAATATTTCACTTTCAATAATCATAAAAGAAAAAAAATTGTATTACTTCCAAAACATTTTTGTTTAAGTTGTAAGAAGTTGCTCTACCTGTGACAAGCTAAAGGAGTTACTACAGGGAAAACATAGTTTAAAATGATTTGGAAAAATAGACAACTGTACACCTCTATTTTGTAAAAATCGTATTCATTGGCATTTTGACATTTTCAAAGAACATCATCGTTTTTTTTTTTCTAGAATGAACTTTGTGTACTTTGTGAATTTTAAAATCAGTAAGCTTATGCATCAATATGATCAGGCAATCAGTGAAACATAACTCAGAATATTGCAAGACCACAGTGTTAAAAGTCATATAGCTTTATGACAACATCGATTTTGTGACCAATAGTTGCTTATAAAATTCGGCGTAAGTTATTAATTATTTAATTCTTTTTATAACAATTATTTTTTGTCTGGCAAAATAAACGGGTAATTTTCGACAAGCCCATTCTTAATAGTGGTATTATGTATATGTATCTAAGGGCACTTTCACTGAAAAATCAAACCTCAGCTTCACAGACTTCTGCCGTTGATTGCAAAATAATTTAGCTTCCTCATTGTTTAAAAATTTTGGTAATTATTATTCTGGCTGTGGGAGCACATTTAACCTTTGTGAAAATTATCCAACAAGGCATCATAATGCTTAGAAAAATGGCTTCTACAGCACTGATTTAACTCCGTTCATGCAACAAAGAAAAACCAGGAAGCAAGAAATATTCAAGCTAAGGTTGGTTAAACTTGCACAATGAGTTTATATAAGTGCGAGATCTACCAAAATAAACGTGGCAAATCAACATATTTCCAACTGCATAAAACCTCTACCTCTAATAATAAAAATTCTCACCTTCTCTAGGACCTCTAAAACTTCCCCTAATGACTCTTTTTTCTATAAAACAATAAGACGTTTACCGTGATTTAATAAGCTTTTGTAATGAAAGCTGCGATCGAGGTAGTGGTTGTACTTTTACCACTTAGCATCAATCGAATGTTTCTCAACAGCTCAGTTAAACGCGGCAACAGCCCAGAAGGCAAAACTCAAACACTAACCCTCCATCTTGAGAAAACAATGCCCATTATGGCAAAAATTTCAGGGAAATTTCCAGTTTCTTTTTTGCAAGCTACCTATCTTCCATGCTGACGATCACAGATTTACGGCGCCAAACGCAACACCATTGGATCATGCGCTGTGACATGGAAATTCAGGAGTGTACAATGGGGTATGGACTTGAGAGGTAAGGACTGGGAATAGGGTTTATGGTTGAGTCCACGACCTGTTTGCCAGCGTCTTGAGTCGTTTCGCTTGCGAGTTAGGCCGTTTCACTAACGTTCTGATCACACTCAGTGATGGTAATATCAGTTAACCATGAAAGAAAATCGAGAAAATCGTTGGCGAAACGACTTATAACATGCGAGCGAAACGACCTAACATTTAAGGCAAACGACTTAAGAGGACGTAGGCGAAAGTAACGACTCGTTGGCGAAACGACCGGTCACCGTGAATACCATCACCATTCGCAGTTTTCCGTGTAGCGTGTGTGCAGCCTTCCCCCTCCCCCCTCCCCACAGGGGAAAGGGAGATTGTAGACAGTATTTCCGTGTAGGACTTTATGAACCGATTTCAGTAGTTCAGCATGACAGTAACCTTGAGATCAACCTTTAAGTTGTCATGGGACTTCGGGGGCTTCGTAGAGAAGGTCGTCTGGGATACAGCCATGAGCCCCCGTGGGTACCCCTTATAACGCCCTATATTAGAAGGCCCCGCCCAAAGGGGTTCCTTTCAAAGGCCGCAGGTATATGAAAGGGTACGTAAGGATTTCACTAGTTGAAGTATATGGAAGGGTAGAGAAATCTGTCATTTCGGTCGATGAAAGGCCCAAAAGGCTTACACATGCGTTTTATCGCTGTGAGAAAGACTGGGAAACGTTCTGGTTTTGTGATTTATTCAGACAGTAAAACCTCTATTAAGCGGACCCCCAGTTAAGGTATCATCCAGGGTAAAAAATCATAATTTTTAGAAATTTGCAATTTTTAAATGATTAAATAGAGCTAATCAAGAGCTTTCTTTTAAAAAAAATTCCAGGGAAAAATGTTTTTTCTGTGTAGATGGAGCGCAAAAGTTTTTTCTATGCTTATTATTTTAATTGATCGTTGACAAGTCCTGTCATACTTGATACGCATACCGCTGTTGAACCAAGCTAATCACGCAATTTGACAGAAATCGTGGTCTACAAGTATAGTACTCACTGTTTTTTCCTGGATTTTGGAGGTTAATGCCTCCAAAGAAAAAAAAAAAAAGCTTGTCCGTTTTCGTACACGACTCCAAGACGAAAGAAGACGACAAAATCGTTTTGCAAAGAGTGGGCTTCGAAATTAGCAGAGAGCGACAGGGGCTACTACTACAATCAAGAAAAATGGCTAAAAGATGACAAAGCTCTTGAAGAACCACTGAAACCACCGCGGAATCGAGTTTAACGAGTTTCTTAGCGAGCGGGGCAAGCTTTTTTGGCCGCGAAGCTGTCAGGCGGGCGACGAAGTCGCGAGAGGTCCCGCGCCATATAAAAATCGGACGAAGGACTGTTTTGAAAGACTATTGTTGCGGGAGAGAAGCTTCAAGAAAAACTCCAGGAAGCGGTTTGTTGTCAATTTTTCCAGGGAAGTGTCGAACTTTTAGAAAATGTATCGAGTAAAAGTGGGGTTGGCTCAACTTAGCTTGCCCGGTGCGAAAATGAAAACTGCCCGTCGCAAATAAGTAATAATGCTTTCTAGACAACAGAAAGGATCGAACAGAGCAGAGCCTTTGAAATAAATTGTTGTCAGGTTTCGTTTTTAACCCTTTCCTACTGTGTCACTATTGTTGTCCCTTCTCTGGTATGCATCAACATTGACAGCTTTGGTGTTATAATCTGTTGTAATCTCGTCACGGGTAAAACGCCGCCAAAACTCTTTTTCCACTGTACATGTCTTCTCGAAATGAAAATCAGGGCAAGTTGAGGGTACGTTTTAAACTCCAAGTCGGCAACTCGTGAACCAATTTGGCTGAAATTTGGCCAACTTACTGTCGGATAGTTTTTCTAAAAAACCCGTGTCTGCGAATTTTGATTTCTTTTTTCGTTTTCGAGTTAGAGTAGTTTTTTCACAGGTAGTGCTAATGATTTGCTATCCCTAACTTCAACTGCTTGTAACAAAAGAACAAACGCACTTGACAAAAATCTGAGACACGGTTTTTTAGTCAAACGTGTTAAGAGGCGAATGCGATGTTAATTGGCTTCTTCCGTTTATTTTTGGCTCGCCTGGACTTACAGTGACACCCACTTTCACAAAAAGCTTCTCATTTCTAAATCGGG
>OZ037777.1:56321231-56403731 GCA_964035525.1 Porites cylindrica | reverse complement strand
TAGGCATATTTTTATCCCCTAAAATGATTTTTCATCTGTTCGGATTTCCTAGCTGAAAGTCTAGTGATCCGAAAATTATAGGGATCAAAACTTACCTTTTCGAAAATTTCAGCCAGAAAAAAGGCTCCCGAAAATTCTAGGTGACCTTTTAAGGGTAAAAATCCGTTAAAAATGGGCAATTATACCGTTTATTATGATGTTCGAAAATCCTAGGAGAGGCTGGCAAGCAAGAAATTTTACAACAAATGTTCCGAAAATTCTAGATCTCAAATCGTCTTCCGAACAGATATTTTCCGAAAATTGTCGTTGGGTGCCTCTGTATTATCCCGACAAGAAATAATTTTGGGGGTTACATTTGTTCCTGGAGGCAGTGATGTCATGTGATGTTGGTGGATAAAAACTTTTAAGTCATCTTAATTTTTCTTTTGAATACAGTAGGAATCAGTATTAAGACAAAAGTACTCTTACTGTCGCCCGTCCTATTGCTCATTCAGGTCAAAATCTCGAGAAAAATTAAGACAGAATCCACAAGGAAATTGAATAATTTTAATTTTCGGGGGACAAAGGCTAGCAAAAACCTTGTACCAGAATATTTAAGTTTATTTTTAAGATTATTTATTGTATATAACAACTGTTTACAATCAATCCGACTGACCTAAAGGTAGCTAAACTAATGGAGGCAGGTCGGTCTCATAAGTTCTAAATATTACAGAGTTCAAGAAAAGAGTTTGAAAAAAAAAAAGAGATTAACAGTCTTGCAAAATAGAGAGAAACGTATAAGTAATAGGGTTCCATATTAAATCAAAAAAGGAAAACTACTAAAAGGACAAAAAATGAAATAATTATGATGATAGGTATCTCAGTTTTTGTATTTTTGCATTTAGTTTGCTTATTTCATTTCTTAAGGATTGGTTTTCCTGTCTTAGCTGTTAAGTCGTCTCTTTGGTCATTGCGCACGCTCCAGTCGAGAAAATAGTTCAATAGTTCACCTAGCCTGATTCTCAGACGTCCGAGGTCGTTCGCAGTCCCTTCGCTTCTCTCGAAGGGACCGCAAACGACCATATAACTTATTACATTTATAGCCCCTGAAAAGTTAAAAAAGAATGCAATATGATTGAAATTATTCTGGTACAAGGTTTTTGTCCCGGCTGAAAAATAAAATTACTTAATTTCTTATTGGCTCGACTGTGGCTCGACTGCAGCACGACATTAGCACGACTTGGTTTCAGACGTCGAATTTAATTCACACAATGACAGTCGAATGGAACGGCTATTGCCAAAAACAAAACACAAAAATAAAAAAACGGTTTAGCAAACTTTTAAAAAAATTCTAATGTATTTATAATTCATGAATTGAGTTCGGCACGGCGGTAGCACGACGTTTGAAACCAAGTCGAGCTACTGCCGTGTAGCACGGCAAGGCTTGCCGTGCTACACGGAAGTAGCCGTCTCGGGCCTTAATCATTGAACAGAGTAACTGCTGAATGTCATGATCGTTAACAAAAATTGCGCAATTTTTACAAACCTCTATTAAGCGGACACTTGGGAAGGTCCCGAAGGTGTCCGCTTAATAGAGGTTTTACTGTATTATAAACACGGTTGCAACGCAGGCTACCTTTTCTTCCAAAAATGGTATATAAAAGGGTAAGGGTCGGGGCGGAGTTTCCCCGTAAAAAACTTTCTTGATTACCGTATTTCCTCGAATAACAGCCAGGGCGATGATTTCTTTTTTGGAGCAAAAGGGGGCGATTATTCGAGGGAGGCGATTATTTCAAATATTGCTCACTTGAAGTCGCGCCCGGAATATTTTGTTCTATTTTCCCATTAAATCCAATAAATAAATATACCGAACATGTTCCAAATTTGGTTCCTTGATTACTTTTTAATGTCAATGTCTTGGGCGTCAGAGCTTGAAGAGTCACTGATCAGTTTTGCTGGATCAGACTCCACTTCAGTGAGTATACTCGAAGTTTACTGCTTTGGGTATCCCTAGCGGGTAACCTATAGGGTTGGGGGAAAGGGGCGATTATTCGAGGGAGGCGATTATTTTAAACATTTCCCTCAAAGAGGGACGATTATTCGAGGGAGGTGATTAATCGAGGGACAGCTATTATTCGAGGAAATACGGTACCCTCCCGGGCATGACTCATGAGACATAGCTCAGTCAAAATACACGCATATACAGACCACAGAGGGATTCCAGCTATCTCCCGCGCCTGCGCTGGTTTCAGAAAATCGTTAGAATGTTAGAATGCCGAATTGTTGTTTTCAATGTCTAGGCCTTTTCCGGGGGGGTGCTTCCTAGTAACAGGCTTATGGGGATGTGCCCCTGGATAGGGTTCATTTTCACAACTGGACTGCATTGTCAATAGAGTTACTAGAATGGGGTCGAACATTTCGGGATTTTGGGGGTAAGAATATCCCGTAAATTAGAATTTTCAAAATGAGAAGATCTTTACTAGATTAATTAAGTTCAACAAATGTGTAGGCTCTATAAATGCATAAACAGAAAGTGACAAAGCTGGGATCGCGAAAATTAGATTTGCCCAAAAGTGTCTAAGATCGGGTCTAAAATTGATCACGGAATAGACTCCGACGAGGTAGGGGCTGTGAGAAGCCACATTTGTATACCAAAACACAGGGGGGGTGTAAATAACTAGGCAAATGTGGCATTTCCCATGTTTGCCATATATTTACTCCTCAGTATTTGAAATTAGCGACATATTTGCAAGGAGCATGTTTGTAAGTTTGTGGGAAGATTGTATAACGATTTGTATCCTAAGGGACTTGTCACTGAGAGGTAACATCACTTCTACATTAGCCTCGAACTACTGACGAAGACACCTAGGGTCTTCTTTGGGGAATTAGTCCTTAGCACAGGGGTCTTCGAAGTTAGATACTTTGCATTCGTGCGCCGGCATGGCGGAACTTTGACTGCACGCCTGAACTACGTTCTCCCGAACTGTTTGTTGGTTTGGCGCCTTACCCCGCTAGACAATCGAAAGGACAGAAGATGCGAGTCTCGTGTCCATTCTGGTTTCCTGGAGAGTGACGATATCTGTATCAAACCTTCTAAGTTCGTTATGGGCAGTGTTCGGTTGTCTAAAATCCCTTGCTTAGAACCTGTTAGTAGATAGCGCCAAAATCCTAGAAGGAAAGATACTACCTTATTACAGGAAATTAACGCTCCTTGAAATTAAGGTATTGGAAATTAACACGAACTTAAGGGACGACGACTTTCTTACAAAGGAAGTTAATGCGAAAGAGAGGATAACATTTCAAAATGAAAGAAATTAACGCGACGTTCACAAAGAAACAAGACGTTTTGGGACAACTGGAACAAAGTTAAACGTATAATCCGAAATGGAAAGTTTATTCGTGTTCATGTGTTTCTTCCCCCATGCGTAAAAAAAAAAAGGTCAAGCAAAGAAACCTGGTCACTTCGAACAAACTTCGAGACTTCGTCACAGTTTGACTGATATTGGCGGATCTCCGCCCCTAAATAAATACTTCTCTTTCATAGGTGTCAAGAACGTCTAAAGTGTATCGAGAATTTAGGGCCAAAATAATGGCAGTCAAGACTGTGGAAATTGACGTTAACAAAAATTAACGCCACTTAAATGAAACGTTTTTAAATTTTTCATAATAAGGTATAAAGACAAGCATATTTTTGCACTAAAAAAAGAGAAAAAAACTTTATCGAGCGTTCGTCCCAGGTCAAGGGTGCCAAAGTCGGTCCCGAGAAGGAAGGGATTATGATAAGGTTTGCTTTCTTGGGACCAGTAGAACAGACTGTCCGTAATAGATGTTCGTGTCTGTGTGGAGTTGTTGGACCGTAATTGAGATCACCAAATTTACTAGTAAGGGTATGTCTGTTCCAGCGTAACTAAAACAGGCACTGATTTTTCACGGAATCAGCCATGCGACAAAACCGAAAAAGATTAACGAGACAAGGCTTAAACATTATCAAAGACAATTCTTTATAAAGATCTGAAGATATTCATGTATCAATGCTATATACACGCTATGATTCATTTCGTATTATAATACAAATCTAACAGCGAAATGCTACCATAAGCACCTCACGTTTTAACTAAGAGCTGCGTGTTCAGTAGTATGCAGAACAAGCATTATTTTTGCGGGGTTTTCAGGCGAGCAAAGAAAGCGCGATGCGGGCGTGGATCGCTCCATGCTCGCCTCGAGCTTGCCCTCACTCCCCTGAAAAAAAGCGACAAATAACGCCTGTTCTGGAGCAAGGTTAAGTTCACACTCATTCTCGTTGTTAATTTGTTGTGACCAAGAAACGACGGGCTCTGGGGACGAGAATGGTTCACACTGTACCGGATGGCGCTTGAGCAGAAAAGAAAACAATACTTGATAGGGATTCTGTTCACACATAGGAATGGAGATTTCTGCACGCGTCGATTTTGAAATAGGATAGGATAGGTTTCTGCCACTCCTCCTCGCAGTGTGAACAGGTTTTCGGATCGCAGCAGAAGTAAATGAGTATATAGACGCGAGCATTGGAGACAACTGAGACGGAAGTAAATATTCAGGGGTGACGATTGAGATTTAACCCTCTTGGCCAACCCATCAGGCACGGTAAAATCGATGTTCCATGCGTGTGAACGACTTGTTCCAGTTCTGTGCTGTAGCCGTTCTTACGGTACTGCACAGCTTTTCATGTCGGCACGTACATAACGTTATCCGGTGTAGCGTAGACACAGCCTTAGTGCGGCCTATAGTACTAGGAATGAGCGAAACTACAAAATTATCCTCAAAAAGTATCCAAGACAGCTAAAGGAAATATCAATAAAAACGAATGCAAAACTACAGTCTTTCCCGGCGGTTTTGGTTTGTCCTTCTATCGACTAAGTATTTAGTGTTTGTTGCTCGTTTTCAGCGAAAATGTTCACTTAGTTATTTCATTTCTTTTTTGCTCTTCACATTTTACATGTAACGCTTTGTTTCAAATCTTTGTTTCTATGTATTTTTCTGTTCATTTGCATTTGATAATGGTGGCATGTTGTCGTCAAAAAAAGTCGTATGTTTATAGCGTTCTTTTAAAGCTTAAACATTTGCTAGTTAAAAAGTGTTCTTCGCCAAATGAAGGGGGAAACAACCGCAAGAAAAAGCTGCTCGCGTCTCTACACTACTACAAATTACCAGATCATAATGCCAAAAAAGTTCCAAAATATAATTGGAGCATTTAAAAATTTCTAAATTAATTGTAATTTGATTTCCAAAAATGCATGGTGCTACTAACCAAGATACCGTAAGAACAATATATGAATATTATTTTAAATATATTTCAACACGCTTTTCTTGACATTATTAGGGTTTCCAAAACTTTCCAATTCAAGTTATAAAAATCAGCTACCGATTTTAATTTGGGAATACCTAACATCTTGGTAAATGAAAGAGAACCAAACGCTATAACAACAGTTTACATGAGATGGATATTTACAAGTACATATTTTTTCCCTCAGTCATTTCTTATGAATCTGCTATATGTTTTATTCGCTTTTTCCGATGTGACCATGCACAACAGTGGAAAGCATTGTGACTATTTGAACCTAACTGACTCATTCCTTTATTTGGTCACAGTGTGTGAACTAAAAATCAAAAGATTGTTAACGGTCAAGGAACTGCAGCAAAATTGTTTCTGTGCTTGATTTTTTTCGGGCCTTCATAAAAAGTCTCCTCCACTAAATGTGCCTCAACCAATCACTGAAACTTGCAAATTAAACTCTACAAGTTGAGTTTAAGTTAATCATCCATTCATTTAGCACGCTTTTCCTTTGTCCACAATCATGGGAAAAGCAACTTCACTCCAGGCACACCAGTATATCGAGTTTTAGTAAAATCCAACTAGTGGTCTATTATCAATGCTGCATTCTGATTCGTTGAGCTACTACTAGGCTATATTGTAGCCCCCTGGTAGCGAAAAGCGCCGGCTTTGTGGCGGCAAAAAAGGATTACAGTCTAGATTTTGACTAGCTGATTTTTTTTATTCTCGATATTTTTGACCAACTAGTTGGATTTTACTAAAACAATTATTCCTCTCGCCCTCATGGCCTCTGAGTCAATAGCCCATTCGGCCGCTATTGACTCAGAGCCCACTCGGGCTCGAGGAATAGTTGTTAAATATCATACATTGTACTCACTATCTGTCTTCTCATTGGCTTAAATCCTACAGTTAGTTTGGAAATCATTGCAGCCTACGGATAGTTATCTGCTAGCAGTGACATTACTGACTAATCTGTAGGTTGTGCGCACAATGCATGATTACCAAAGCAATGTCAAACTGTATCCCATGCGATGCTGTCTTTGTCCTTATTTTCTTCAAAACAATGTATAACAAATCGGTTTTTGTGGTACCTGGAATAGTCAAGGTTTGGTAAGTGTTATCAGCCTCGGCTAATAACACTTACCTCAACCTTGATTATTCTGGATACACAAAAATCTGATCCAATAATTGTACTAAAATTCGCTCTCAACAACTTGGTTTCGATGACCAATGAAACCTAATAACTCTACCTGAAAAGAAAAAGACCTATGTTTACTTAGTCATCTCAAACCTAAGTTTTGTCTATAATAACCCTTCTTGTTATTAGAAAAATACAGATGTTAATTGTTTCATATTAAAGGCAAACTTCCACGTAGTTTCCAGGAAAGAGACCAGTTGTTCCTCCCTCTGTGACTCCCTCAAACCAGCCATCATCGTTCTTCTTGACAACATATATAATGACTCCTTCTGAGAAGGTAAGCTCATCATCTCTTTGCTGTTCATAACTATACAGCGAAATCACTGAAAGAAAGCAAACAGTTCATCATTTTCCATCGTCTAAGCATTTTCTTTCTGTAAAAACCATCTAGAATCTATAAAGTATCTTTTGCAGTTTAATGGTCGGGAGACATCATGTTACAAGGACATGATGCAGCAACTTGAAACAGCGACAAAATCACGAGCTAAACACGCACAGGACACCTGCAGCAGGAACAAAATCACGTGCAGCACAAAAACACACACACAGGCATGTAAATCACGTGCTTGTAACTTAATCACTACCTCAGGCAAGCAAGTAAGCAATGGACTCAGACAAGAAAACAATAGGAACTAACTGTTCAAACGACAAGCTGGAATTCAAGTTATCTTTAATCTCTGGAGGTATCCAAACCCCACCTTTCCAACATTGTTGCAAAGTATCCAAACCCCACCTTTCCAATATTGTTTCAAGGTATCCAAACCCCTCCTTTCCAATACTGTTTCAAGATATCCAACCCCCCCTTTCCAATATAGTTTCAAGGCATCCAAACCTCGCCTTTCCATTACTGTTTCAAGGTATCCAAACCCTGCCTTTCCAATAGTGCTTAAAGATATCCAAACCCCACCTTTCCAATAAAAGTTTCAAGGTATTGGAACCTACCCTTTTCAATATAGTCTTTAGGTATCCAGGGCTGTGTATCTGTAGGAGGAGGAGGAGTCTGGTACATGTCTTCAGGTGGCGCTGGCATCGGAAGTGATGATGGCGACTGGTAAAAATCTTCCGCAGCAGGAGGGGGTGGGGGAAATGGACTCAAAGCATCTAAAACCACAGAAAAAAAGATGTATACTCTTAAATTGAACTAGACCCTAGTATTGTTAACAGTGTTGGGCAAAACTTGAATTATTCTTCTCTAAAATAAAGTCTCAAAGAGGTTTCAACAACTCTGGAAAATATTCAATATGAGATAGGTTGGGACATCCAGAAAGGAGATATAAGCACCGTTGTGCCTCGATGACTCCTTCTACAAATAAATCCTTCTATAATGGGCCAGGGTTGTAAACATTAAGGTCCAAGCGAATCGATTTTAGAAGGATTTGTAGGGAGTCATTGGAACAGTTTTAAAATCAATGGGAATGACTAGGTTGTTATGTGCACCCTGCCAAATAAAAGAGTATCCAACGCTTACTTAAATTTTGAACGTAGGAGAAAAGGGATGTCCTTGGTTGGATTTTGGATATCACTCAAACAAAGAAGCTTGGTATTGATATGGGGGACACTTGTCAAACAGGGAAAAGTAAAAAAAAAGCCATGGGCCAAGTTCAGACCTTTTATTTAAGACCTTAAAGAGTCACCCCCCCCCCCCCCCCCCCAGAACCTAAACCTAAACCCATTTAAAAAATACACTCTCCCTTTTCCGAAAATTTAAAGCGACCTTAGCAAAATTCCCAATTTCTCTATACTGTACATGAAACATATACACAATAATATTGAAAGTGTGTGTTGAATAAGGCCCTGTGTGACACTCAATGTTATGTCAAATTCTCCTTCTGTTTCACAAACAAATACATAGTAATAACATATTTAAAAGGAGAATCTAGCATTTTATTAAAAGTCACTTAAGGCCACCACATACCCCCCTCACTTCTGTAATTTCCTGATGATTCAACATGAATTAAACATATTTTTCTTACCGACAACAGATTCATAAGTATCAGTGGGATCTAAAGTAGAAAAAAAAGATTGTATACAATGGGTTTAGTCTCTCACACATATTTAGTATTTAGTATAGGCATTACATTAACTTTAAAGCTGCACTGTTTTCCAGACATTTCTTGAAGAACTTTGAGGAGAACTTGTTCAAAAATGTAGTCTACAGATTTCTATATGAAGTTATTGTCAAATAAAGTACTACTGCCACAAGATAGCTTCAGCAAAGGGTAGTTCTCACTAGTGATGGAGTCGGAGTCAGAGGCGGAGTTGTAATCAGAAGCGTAGAACTCTATGGTCTACTGAAAACAGCATTCTGATTCTTCTGAATTTGCTTACAACTCCGCCATTTACGATCAAGTGAAAACTGGGTCGTTGGAGTCACAAGCAGAAGTGGAAGAACTAAACCAATCACAAAACATGGGAACATCCCTTGTGATTGGTTTATCCTTCCAGAGGGGGATCACTGCTGCTTCTATTTATTCCTATTTCTTCAGAATAACACAAATTATACGTTCATGAAAGAACAATCACAGGCAACCATTCAAATTTCGGCAGTTTTTCTGAGGTCAGAACAACAGTTTGTGCACTAATTTGCAAACACTATCCACTATGATAAATTCTGTCTGAAATGCAGGCTAATGTAAGGGTTACCGTGTCAATAAAAGTTGAACTCAAGGTTCAACCATACAATTAAGATATGCAAAGATTATCATAGCAGTAAATGATGAAGGCTGCTATTGCGAAGCAAATGAAAAGCAGCAAATAAAACAAAATGCCTCACCTGGTGAGTTTAGGTTTGGTTCTCCATCGGCACCTGGCAAAGGAGGAGGTGGGGGTGGGGACAACAATGCCCCTCCAAGGGGTGGGGGGTGGGGAGGGTTTGGAGGCCCAGGGGGTGGGGGAGGAGCTGGAATATCAGAAGGTGATGGAACAAATCGACCTGCAGAGGGTGGTGGCGGTGGTGGTGGTGGGGGTGGGGGTGCAACCATGGCATCATTACCTGAAGAGAATGGAGGTTCTGGTGGGGGAGGGGTGGTAGGTACAGAGGGGTATGGTGGGGGTTGTTCAGCTTCAATGATTGTCCCAGGTGGTACAGATGGGGGCATTGGGGGTGGTACTGGAGGGGGTGGAGGTTTTGTGTTTATAGCTGGTCGCTTGTAGAACTGTTGCCGCATACTGCCCTTCGCTGCTTGAGTATCTTGTGGCTGTGGTTTTAACTTTCTTGAGCTCTTGCGTCGTGTCACTTGAGTCTCAGTTGTCTTTACGCCATGACCTAAAAGATAAGAGAAAAAAATACAACACAGGCAGTAAATATCAAACTTTTTTCACTTGAACGTCATTTTTTATCAACAAGAGAAAATGGGTACCATTTCAGGAGTGTAGTTCCCGCCATTCTTAATGGCGTTATTATTAACTGGAACCATTTCAACAATGCAATTCTCCCCCTCAATCCCTCTACCTACTAAAATATAACATGAAAGCATGATGTCATTGTGAATTATTTCTAAACTTTGATCTAACCAGAAATTTAAAAAATTATTCAATCAATCAATCATCTTTATTTAAACAGGGAATCCCATTCATAAAAATGAGAACAAATCCAGAGGGACTCAGGACCACCGGACCTGCAACCACACCCGGAACCGCCAGATTGTAAGTCCGATATGCTGACCACTTGGTCACGCTGCCTCCTTTCCTGCAAGGAATAACTTTTAACATGCAGAGAGAGAATTGCTTTGTAATGATGGTTTTTAACATTATTATACCTATGTTATCCAGGATAGAGTAGTCTGTGGTCCTTCGAGCATATCGCATAGCTTTTTCCTGCTCAGCTGGAGCTATGATCCTATGTGTTCGTCCTGTCATTTTACTAGAAGCCAAGACGCCAATTTCTCTCCGTGCCACTTTTTCCTTGTGGATATCAACAGTCTAATAAACAAATAAGAATGATGATGGACTTATAGTATAAAAACGGTGATGTATTTTGTAAATGTGTCGCGGAAAACAATATCTAAAGGTGGATAATGCTATCTGCTGGATAGATCTGTTTCCCGTGGATAACACAAATGACAGTGATCCCGCGGATAGTGACTTATCTGGTGGATACTGCTGTCCAATGGATAGCAACTGAGGGCAGGCTGATTGAGAGCAAGAAATACCACTAACAAACTATTAGTAGTTCACTGTGGATCAGATTTAATAAAACCAAGAAACTTGCAATGATTACACAAACAACAGCTTTCCCTTGGGTGCTGTAGATCTTAAAGGATAAGTTACAATATGGAAAGTAGAGCAGCCTTGGTAAATGATGGTCAAATGATGGTGTACTTCCAGTAAACACCAGTAAAAAATAACAATAACAGCTGCATAGTTGTCTCCTTTACTTAATTCAATTTGGTTTAACTAGGTGGCCAGAGCGAGTGGGTATTTTGTGAGCGAAAACATATCTGTGCAAGTACAGTCTGATTGCCACTCAGCCAGATAGTGAATGTTCCAAAAATTAAATTTTGGTCCCTAAAATTGTTCATACACACATTTGATGATCTCTATTAAATAATAAAATAGAAAATCTGTGAACTGGATAGAATGCAAAACTTCATCCATTCAAATCACTGAGCACACATATTTTGAAGAGTGCAAATAAGAACTTTTTTCTTTATAAAATGTGGATAAATTATTCTGATCTCTTTATAAAATAAAAATAAATTCAATTTGAGGTAGGTACAAATGAGAAACGAATTTCCGGACGGAAGCCACTACGTAAAGGATCGGGAAAACTGCCAAATACCCTTTCACCTCAAAACTCGGTTTCCTTGGACACAAATGCTTCTTAATCTTGTTTTTTAGATAATCACTTTTCAGTTTTACCCTTGATATCGTTCGTGAAAACTTATAAATATACAACTTCGTTCACTACGGATAGATATTTAGTTCCAAATCAAAGCGACAATACTGTACCCAGACCTAATCAGCTTTTAAGGTTTAAGTATAAAGCCTTTCTATCAACGTGGCAAACGTACCTCGGCGATGTGATTTATCCTTGATTCCATATCCTGCATTTTCAAGACTTGTTGATCTAACAGACTCAACATGTTCAGAGCCAAGGTATTTATCTGATAGGCAACACTAGCCAAAGATTGTGTCGCAAACTGTTTCGTCTCGTCCAGGACAGCACGGGTCTCTTTTAGCGCTTGTCCACGATCAGGGCCCGATTTATATCGATTATTCGTTTCTATGTACTTCTGCTCGCAGTAAGCTGCCACTTTAGCCAGGTTTTCGTGCCCATCTCGCAAAGCCTGGCGACCTTCTGGTATTTCTTTCTCGATCAACGAGAGTAGTAAGCTGTCAACATCCGCCATATTGAAGGGATGAGGTTGCATTGGTTGATGGGTAAATATCTGAGAAGGGCGTGCCTCTAAAGGCGATATAGGCGATAGTTCAGCAATTTTTTTCCCTCCGCTCTCAATTTCGCGTCACTTTCCGATATCTGACAGCTCTCTCGGCTGTCACGTAAATGCTGCGTCACGCAAAAGCTCAGAAATTCAAGCGTACTCTACTACAAAACCAAGAACCCTTTTGAAGCGAAAATTTGTTTGAAAATTAGTTTTCAGCTGCTCTAATACACCATGAAAGTAAAATCTCAGTAGGATCGATAGTTTTGTAGTTTGAATTTTAGTGACGTCATGTGAAAACTAACAATATGGGGGCTCCGCCCCGAGGTCCCACCCCTTACCCTTTTAAACGCCATCATTGACAGAATGACGAGGCTCATGCGAGTTAGGAGTACAGGATCTTTGGTAGACTTGTAAAAATCTTGAATACTAAGAAAAACAACAATAAACTAATATTTTCGGCAAGAACGATTGTTGGTTTTCACATGACGTCACTAAAATTCAAACTACAAAACTATCGATCCTACGGAGATTTTACTTTCACGATGCATTAGAGCAGCTGAAAACTAATTTTCATACCAATTTTCGCTTCAAAAGGGTTCTTGGTTTTGTGATAGAGTGCGCTTGAATTTCTAAGCTTTTGCGTGACGCTGCATTTACATGACGGCCAAGAGACTCGCCGTCATGTAGGTTAAAAAAATGACTTTTTTCAGGAAATTTTGCTATCTAAACTGTTCATGTATTAGAAAAAGTATTACGTCAATGTTTATGAGTTTCTCGAAGAATAAATTCACGCTTTTGCTGCAAAACTGGGTAACAGATGTTTCTGTTGGTTTCCGTCCGCCATGTTGGAGCTCATCCAGGTGAGCACCAGCATGGCGTCTCCATACAAATCTCTATAAATTTGGGTACAACATTTCTTCGGATATCTCGTATACGAAAAGTTCCTCTGACCTGAATCTTGGCGAGGGTCTTTGTATATGTACCTCCTTTTATTTCCCAGATTCTGGACCTTATCTATTGAAGGGTTTTGATTTTGATTTTGATCTATTTTGAATGGCGTGACACTGAAAACCAGCAATTGAACGAAAAAAGCGGTAAAGTGCGTTTACCCGATATTTTTTTTGTAAACAACTCTTCTACAGGAGCTAAAAAATACGACATGAACTTCACATATCCGAGATAAAAATAACCGCAAACAAAAAATAATAGCATAGGAAAAAAGTACACGTCATTAATTTTATTAGGTTCGTCATGTCTATTTATACCACCAAGAGCCATAATGGGACCATTATGGCTCTTGATACCACCCATGTATGCCACGAGGCACTAGCCGGTCATCAGTCACGATTCTAACGCCGAGAAGAGGAGCTGAACAGTCCAATAATTCTCTTTTGTAAGCTAAAAAAAGAAAGGTTGAAGCTTTTTATTCAAGATGACGACATCTACATCCTGCTGTTTTATCCAAGACAAAATCAAACATTATTATCAAGGGAACAAAGAAAAAAGCGACTTGAGTATTTTGGGAAAACCCGGCTCATGGGAAATTTCAAGTGGCTTTTGTCTTTTTGTCTTGTTATCAATGTCTAAAATAAGAAAACGGGTTTTTAAAAGGGCTACCTCAGTAAGTACGGCTATACGGATCACATGAAACAACTACATCGAAAATTATACACAAGCAGCGGTGATAAACATTGTGAACTTTCGCATTTTTAAACAAATTTGACTTTCGGTATGCAAATCACGTACTTTTGATCACTTTTGAAAGTGTATCTTGACTAGCATACGAAAAAATGCGAAAGCTCACAACGTATTTCAACGCTGTTTGTTTTTATTTTTTATTAAGCCTCGATGCCCAATGCAAGAACAAAAGTATTCGACGTGATTCTTTACAGACTGTCACGTGACCGCCACCATTTGGCCAGTGCCACTCCACCTGTTGACAACATCACCAATAATCCCCCCAGCAGCGTCAGGACTCGAGGCTGTTGACCAAAAATGGCGTAATCAAACACAAAGGCCAATAGAATATCCACATTGCGCATTAGTGCCGCTGGAGCTGCTTTTTCAAGTTGTAGACCGCGGTTCAAACACAAGCTTCCAAACACACCGCACAGAGCTGCAAGAAAACAGAACGAGTGAACGAAACGCCATTTATAAAATGATCGCGAAAGACACTTCCATATTTTAATAGTGAAAGAGTTTTTACAGTCAGTTTTTTTAAACAAGACCCAGATCTGCAGTGGTTTTATTAATACTTAAGTTCTTTGTTCCCACTCCTGGCACGGCACCGCTAGTTTTTAACGTTTTTGTTCCCAAGGATGATTTAAGGGTGCTCTGCGGTGAACAAATTTTTCATAAGTTAGGGGTGGGTTATCCAAAACGCTTTTCGTGTGAACGAGGCTTTGCGTGTAAACCTATAAAAAAATCACCTCTCACGCTCATATATTTTAGAACTAATTCAGAAGTCTCGTAAATGAAAACGCTCCACCGTTTTTGATAATTTAAGAAGGCCTTTCGAGTCTCGATTATTGTGCAAGTCCAACTTGATTCTAATAAAAACTGACAACGAAAGTCTATGATCAGAAATAAAGAAAGCGATCGACTTTCGATTCATATTTTAGTGAGCTTACGCAATAGGGCGGGAGATGAAAAAAGAAGGCAAATGGTGTGACACAAGCGTGATAATAATTATGATTGAAAAAAAAAAAAAAAATCCGCCAAACTTCAGTTTCAATTGCGTCACACAGATCTTTTTGTAGAGAACTAGAACACAGTAATGTTAAGTGAAGATCGCAACAAAACACGCAAGTAATAGCCCTGTCACGTTTGTTTCACACACAAACGTTTTGCCGTCCCTTTCTTTCTGCCGTCCTGTTACGTAAGCCCACTGATTATGTATTTCTTACCAACACCAATAAGAAACCATCTTGTTGCCCCGCATTCCGGAATAACAGGTTTTTGAAATGCGAACATGGCCATCCCAGAAAGCAGCGCGCTACACCAACCAAAGTAAAACACATTGGTGTAGAAACTGACTGAGCCTGCCACGCGACGGACCATGATGAACGTCAGTGATTGGACCACGGCTCCTGACATCGCAATACCATAGCCAATCAAATGAACAGTCTCGGTCACATGACTTGGTTTTGCTAAAATCGTGGAAGAGGGATTCCGAAGAAATGGTCTCTTAGTTACTTATTGCAAGAAAAAATAAATAAATAAAAAAAAATAAAAAGTTATTTAGCCTGTTGCAATCTCCCCCTAAAAGGTTCTGAGGAAAACAATTATAAATACTAGTGATTTCGAGACATTCAATGGAAATTTAGCTAGGAAAAGGAGTAAGTATTTTTCAGGCCGGCTTAAGATTACAGAAGAAAAAGTAAACTGCGACGTTGCATCGTTAGGAGAGTGAAACGCAAATTATAAAAATGTGCTTTTATCAGCTTAGTTACAAACTTGTTGTATTTTTGAATTAATCAGGAATCTAGCCCCTTGTAAAATAAAGTTTCCATAACGCCAACATAAAAAAATGCAATGAAATCATGCTTCGTTTACAGTTTTAGGTAAACTACTAACTTAATTTACAAAACTTAACCGGCCGTGATTTTTGTTTTTAAAGATCAATGATTCAGTTTTCCGTGAATTCCTTACCTGAAGTTCCAAATATAAATGTAGGCCTGGTTATGAGTACCACTCCAACGATGCAAACAAATGTCGCAACTGCATCAAAAATATGCCAAGATTCTTTCAGGAAAACATAGGCCAAAAATGCTGTAAAAATCGGCGTAGTAGAAATGCAAACTGTGGCATCTCCTAAAGGAAGTTTGGTAAACGAACCGTAGATACAGGAAATAGAAGCAAAGTTTACCGCGCCAAAGCATATAAGGTAAGGTCTATGTTCTTTCTTGCCGAGTAAATCAGCTTTTGCCCAAACAGCCGCCGGAAGGACTAGAAGCGTTTGAATTACCAAGCGAAAAAACACGATCTCAAACGCTGGAATAGTTGTGTTTGAAAGCTTAACAAACAGGGAAGCGATGGCGAAAAGAACACCAGATGCAGTTGTAAGGAATAGACCAAGGCTAGACTTGAAACATGGCGGACAGCGAACTCTTTTTCTGGCTGGAGTCGAATCAACGTCGGTCCACAGAGGTAACCTTTCTGCTATGCGATCTCTCCACGTCTCGCTCAGAATTTCTCTTGGGGATGTAAAATTTCGAAAGCTTTCGCTATCTTTGTCGAAAGAAAATTCGACGATATCTTCTCGAGTGCTTTCTTGGTGAGTTTCGCTTTGTGTTGAGCCTATACTTTGATAGTTTTCCAGAGATTTTCGCCAGAAAGCAGTCGAAAATGGCGAGCACATCTCGCTTGCTTTCTCTCCTTTGTTGTTTGCCGATCGAACTTAAAGTGCGCAATTTTATTAAGCAGATGCCTAAGGAAGCCACAAAACGTAGACAACGTCACTGCCGTAATCAGCAAATACCAAGATAAAGAGGGTTGAATTCTGTGTTAGTTGTAAAAAAATAATGTGTTTTTCAATGTACGTTTTATTTTTTAGGCAAGAAAACAGTTTACAAAGTTTCAACTAGGCTATTACAACGGCTGGCAAGTGTATACGTATAGACATGAATACAACTTGAAATTAATATTTAGGTCAATACTTGGATCTCGGAGATGTCATCCATCGAGGCTGAAGGACGAGGTGTTTAACATACTTCTCGAACTGCATAATTCTTCATACCCTGCTACTTACTAGATTGATTGATTTAATAGCCTTATTCACTAATTGCTAATTACCACAGCAGTTGCCTCAAAAAAGATAAGGGGAGTACTGTTTACTTCCCCGGGATAGAAATTTCTTATCATCGTTATCATCTTCAGTAAATTTTTATAGTCTCTATTGGCCAAATTACTGTTTGCGTGCCATACAATTTGCGAAACTATGTGTTATGATTTTAAATTAAGTTATAACGACACCTCTTGCCATTTCTGCTGAAATCATACTGGCCCAAAAATCGACAGGACACCCAAGGAACCACAGGAACACCAAGGATTATCCTGTTTCTCACCAGCGAACTTGCAGAACAGCGTTTCTTGAAGCGGTGAAATGCGCTCGCATTAGGGTAATCAAGTTAATATTTGAAAATTAGTGCTCATGACGTCACTTGAGTGAACTGATCTTTTTCCAAACGAAATGGCGTTGTGTGAACACAGTTGTTGACGCAGCGATGGAAAAGATAGGAGCGATCGTTGCTGTTTTGCTTTGTTTTTTATACTGGATAATGCTTGCGAAGGTAAGTGAGCACGTATTTCAAAATTACTCTGTGATTGAAAGCTACTTTTGCAGAGGAAAACACATCACCTAATCACTCATTAATTACTTGTCTCTTACCCAAACAGAGTAACAACAAAAGATGCATTTTTTGGTCTATTTGCTGTGCTCTACTTCCTTTGAAAAGCGCTTTCGTGTATCTGTGATAGATTGACTTCACTTTCTTCTCTCGCAAATCAATCGGCAAAGAGTTTTACGTTGTCCCGTATCTCGCTTTGTTGGGGTAACCTACCAGTCCAAGAAGATGATAAAAGGTTTTCCCAGCGTTGTTGCTTAGAGTATACACGCGCGCCAAAAGACGATAATATTTTGTTAAAATGTACTAACGAGTTTAACCACTAAGCGTTACTCTTTAAAACTTTGCTTCCTTTTTGGTGTTAAAGTTGTAAAGTATAATAAATATTAGCAATATTTCGGCTCTCGTTTAAAAAGAGGAAAAACAAAACTGTTTTTGCTTCAAATTTATGTGACGTTTCCTCAAACTTTCCCTAGTAAGTTCCAAACCAGAGTGAGCGATCGTACGCCATGAAATTGTAGATTATAGATTGAAGTCTTTGTCACCCTTTAAATGATATACTATTATTCGCTAATTAAAGTAGGATCAGAGATAATATTATAAGTAACCCTGCTCATCCCTCTTTCACCCTGTTGCGAGTTACGCTTGCAGGTTCCCCTATAATTTGAATGATACACGCACCTAAACCGCTTTTTGTCGAGAAATTCAAACGTCAATCCAGCTAAAAAATTGTAGTTAATTGTGGCGACATCCACTGCCCATTATTTCATCCACTACCTAACATTTTTTCTGTCCTTTTATTTCAGGTTTATCCTCCACTAATGTACTTCCTGTCAGAAAACCCCTTCTTACAGTTTGGACTCGAGAAACTATTTGTGTAGTTCAATATTTATTTGGCTCATATATTGTGGATTGTTTTGTACTACAAATAATTTAAAATGGAGGGGAATAAAACAAAAAACCTGTGAGTCTACTTATGAAAAAACTGAACCGCTAACCTTTAATTTCTTCAGAGTTGGAAGCTCAAAGCTGTTTATTGTTCACTTGGTACTTTTTGAAACCTAGCAGCACCTGAGGTCGAGGGTGCGAAGTCTGGTCCAGGTTCGGCGCATCCTCGTTCCCAGAATCATCTGTCTTGCTTCGAAAAAGATTCCTGGTTACGGCTAGCCAAGTGGCATCCAAAATCTGGGAGCCAAAAATAAGGGGGGAGAAGAAGAGTATGACTAAAGCTATAACTTAAGTCTGGGGAGGCAACAGCTCAGGTCGCTTTCGTTCGCCGATATTTTTCCTATTTGAGCCTGTTTTTTACCTTTTTTTCCTAGGGTAGGGTGGTGCTTCATGTAAACCTGAATTTTGCCACGAGTATGCAAATTTTCGAAAAGCTGATTTTGCACGTGCAAATCGAGATAGATTATCCGTATCCTTTTGGCAGGACGGTGAGCAAATCTTTTTTCAAGTACAAACTCTACCGTAACAGAAAGTGTTATTGTAACTAGCCGAAAAGCAACGCAGTTTGCACGCAACTCAGAAAAAGGTCTCTAATGAGTGCAAAAAAAACCTTGATACCCACCCCTCGTTACATATGAAACCAAGACAGCCCAAGATGGCCGCCCGTACCGGTATGCGTTCGATCCTGATGATCTTACTAAACAATAGAGGACTGTGAATCGGCTATATGAACTCTTACATACACATTTTAATTGCTAACTACAGACCGATCAATAAATATTTGTGGGATAAAGGACTACAACGGACAATCACGAGTTCTTTACGATTTGGTTGTTTATTGCCAAAAGGCAGTCACACCACGGGTAGCCCAAGTTAAAATATGAGCATCGGCATTGTTGCGTAACATTCAAAATATAAGGATTTGTATGTGGAAAAAACCTATCGTTCCTGTAACCTACGAAAATGAAAGGATTTCAATAATGAACAGCTCACCTTACATAAAATGTGTGTTACGTCTCTCCTGTGCGGTCCATGGGCCGATTTATGGCCGTTTTATGGATTGTGCTATGAAACCGGTTCCAATAACACCCATTACACACAGGAAACCACACAGGAAAGAAGAAACACAGAACTTAAGCAAGGTTAGCCGATTTTTATTTAAATCCTTTTACATTCGTAGGCTGCAGAGACAATTGTTTTTCTCCCATACAAATCCTTATATTTTGAACGTTAGGCGACAGTGCCGATAGTCATATTTCGAGCTTGGGCTACCTGTGGTAACACAAAAAAAATAATTCGAAAAAAATTATGATGAAAACGCTGGACATGCTTTCTAAAAATCACCCCGATAAACACAAATCCAGATTGCATCAATTAAAGAGCCACAAGACACCCAAGCAACCACAGTACACCCAAGAATTTGTGAGGTGCTCGCCTGGGGGCTCTTAGCGGGTAGCAAATCCACAAAGTGATGAAAAACATAAGCAGTCACACAACAATTGGCTTGTTTAGCCATTTGAATGATGTTTTCGTCAAGTAATCGGCTCCTGGTTTTCGTATGTTTTTCGGAGGGAATCGTTAATTGAAACTGGCTATTGTAACAGTAAAAATATTGTGCATTAGATTCTAAGTATTGCTAGCCTCCGAGCAAGCTCTCCGGGGCGCTCCGGCGACGGGGCGGGAAAAGGAAGTAGAGCTTGCAACTGCGTTTCTGGAATTTGAATTCCTCCTCCAATTCCCCTGTGGCTCCCCGTCGACTGAGCTGTCAGATTTCCACCAATCAGCGCGAAGCGGAAACGAGCGGAATGTAAGGGGCAGACCATTTAACTCTTGAGGGGGGGGGGGGGGGTGGGTGATTTTGAAAAAAATTTCCTGCAAGCGCTTGTCGGAAGAAAAAAATTGCATGCAGCACAAATGTAATAGAGAGCTTATGGGGAAAAAAGGGAAAAAAATATCCTGCCCACCATATTGCTAGAAAAAAAAAAATTCTTGATGACCAGAAATCACCCACCCCCACCCTCAAGAGTTAAATGGTCGGCCCCTAAACAAACATTGAAAAACACGAGCCAAGGGTAATGACGTCATTACTAATGTCATCTCCGCCAATCAACATTTCGCATCGACTTTTTCGATGTAGATATTCAAATTTCAGAGACGTAGTTGCAAGCTTTCCTTCCTTTCCCCGCCCCGCCACCAGGCCAAGTATTGCAGTCTTTTAGGCTTTTGATTTTAAAGAAATCTTTGCTCATTTATCTCTGGAAAGTGGGCTGTTACCGTAAATTTTCTTGAACAAGAAAAAGAAAAAAATGCATGATTTTTTAAAAGGATCAAGAGTTTTCTTTTTTCTTGTTCTTTTTCTTCACATTCCTGTCTCAGTTCTTCAAATTCTCGTCCGCGCTTCCTTACTACTAAGCTAGAGCTACCATCACATCACATCACATCCAGGTGTTGTCTAGCTTTAACGTGACGCTTCCTTACTAAGAGAGGCCTCTGTCATGTCTCGATGACACTTAAGGATTGCACGAGGAAAACACTCTTCGCCATTTCTGGAGAGGAATGTTGCTTATTTAATGTTGCTTATTACTCAATTTATGAAAGAAACATCAAATAATGATTCTGAATCATCTAAGCTGAATGTGGATTTATTCCATGCACTGAACCAAGTTTATTTCGCGCAAGAAGAACAAGTTCAAAGGAATAGGCTGTGTTCCACTCGAACGAAAGTTTTTCAGTTGAAGAAGAAAAGGTTCGTACGGGAGAGTCACAACCTGTTAACAAACAATGAGGAGGTGGTGAACGGGACAGATTCCTTAATAACTTGAGAACGAAGAGGCGAACCTGAAAGAGCCACGCTTAGAGGCAAAAAATGGGTCAACAACTTTTATGATCACCGATTCTATGTTACTTTAGCGAGTCATGGCACATTATATTGGAATTTCTTGTTTTTCTTTTTAAACGAGAAGGGAGATTTATTGCTAATATTCATTACACTTGACAACCTAAGCGCACCAGATTTGAGGGAACAAAGCGGAAGTTTTAATGGTAGAATTTCAGTCTTCTGCGCGTGATTATCCCCCTGTATCCCCCATTAAACAAACTCTGAGAAAAACTTTTGTCGGCTTGTGAGGGGTTGCTGTTACGCGAGGCAATATACCGCAAGTGCATCAACTGATTTCCTTTCAAAGAGAATACATAGAAAGTAGACAAATATTGTCATCTCTTATAGTTTCGGAAAGCAATTTCGGAAAGCCGTTTATTGGTGATGTGTTTTCTTTTTCAAAACTAATTGTAAAGCACGGCAAAGAAAGGTTATAATGAACATTTCCTAACCTTATCAAGTATTAAGCGTTAGGAAATAAAAATATAGACAAAGGAAATCTTCTTTCTTATTCCTTTTATGCGCTCTGCATGCCAAAAACTACACAAGATTTAAAAACAATTTAATTAGCAAAACAAGGGCGCATTTTGTTTCCCGAATAGAATTTAATTCACACATATGCATAGGGTAAGCTCAGAAAATATACACATCATAAGCACAAACATTTATTCTTAATACGAAGAATTTTTCTTCGAACATTCAGCGTGAAAAATTCTGTGGTCACGAATGGACCGGTAGAGAAGTAAGATGAGTCGTAAAGTAAAACTTAAAGTACATCAGTGGAGGATAAACCTGAAATAAAAAGCGAGAAAAAATGTTAAGGCTTGGGTGGAAATAATGGGTTATGCATGACTGAAGTCTATTGAATTCTTATGCAGCCTAATAGTCCTAAATTATTTCAATCAATGACCATATCATGGGGAGGCCTCCTTGTAGAAGCTTTTGGGTTTCTGAGGTCTCCTCACCGTTTTGATCCTTTTATATTACCTATTTTGCCTGTTTTATAATAGTGTCCTTGTTCAACTTAAACTGTATTGTTTTCAAGATTAAGGTATATATCTTGTATTGTAATTATGGTACTATGAATTTTATCTTAAATTGACTGTAATCCTGTAATCTTATCCAAGAAGTGGTGGTAGACGTCTGAATCAACCGTTGAATTCGTATATATATCATTTGTTGAACTGGGCCTGAGAGATCTAAAAACTCCAAAACAGGGCTGCACACTAAATCTTGCACTTTCTCTGACTTACATAATGTTAGAACTTCTCAGTAATCGGTGACCCTGCTGGGTTTCTCTGTGGTGACGGTGTTGCGGGTTTCAAAGCAACTAGCAACACTGACATTGCACAGATTCTCCCCCAACCTTACTCCAACTCTTCTGAACGGAATTCTCTCATTGTGTATTCACATAAGCTAAGAAAACTAAAATACAACCTTTTCTTTAGACCGTGAAGTGAAATAATCATCTGAACTTGATGAAGTTTCTAATATCACAGGAAAGTTACAAACTTGTAGTAACCTTTATTTATCTACTTATCTACGTATTTATTCATTCGTATTAATATTATTTTTAACTGTTTTTCCTTGATGTTGTATTAAAATCTCTTTTATTTTCCTTGTAAAATGTTTGAAAATGTATCAGGTCACCTATGTAGAGTATCCACACTGCCTGCCTCGAATAGCTTTAGCTAAATTTAGGTAGTGTGTATGTTTAATGTATTTCATTGCTTTTAACAAAGCTGTTGTTGTTCCTTGAAAATTCTTTTTACCGACAAAGCTCTTTTCAATCAAGTATGAATGAAATATAATTTGATGCAACATGATTGGTTGAATGGATTCATAATTCTTGACGTGATACATTTAAAAGGAACCAACTCATCATTCATCGAATGACCGTCACTGGTCCATATAACGACAAAACCAATTTCCCCTAAAGTTTTTGAATTGTTAAATTTTGTGGCAATCAGCAATCATACAAACCTCTGAGATTTAAAAGATGGACGTCCTCCCATTTTGCTCCAATGCTTTTTGCAAAAATAACAGTCGCAATTTTCTTTTGGGTTGTTTTCGTGGTTCAATACTGACTGTCCACAAATTACGTTCCTGCCCAACTGTATATCTAATGAAAAAGTACTCGTTTGACGCTTGTTTTGCAGCATTAGTGCATCGATCTTCATGATCTAAAAGAGAGCACAGAGAAACAAAAGTAAGGTTAAGTATGGGTGTTAAATCTTATCCCTGTAGCCTTGCAATCAACGTGGGACGTGTATAACAACCTTAGATTGAACTTCAGGTGCTACGGACTTATATTAGAGACATTAGAGACTGAAGTTAAAAATTCACGATCAGCTCTGATCGAGTTAAAGCTTCATCGATTAAAGCGAGCTAATCGAACCAACTGTAATTATGAATTTAAAACTTACAAAAATACTAAAATTCGATTCATATATACCGGATGCTAGTAAAGATATAAATGCCCTTGCAGTGTCCTGATAATGCTCTTGTGAAGCTTAAATTTAAGGGACTATGTCGCACTGTTTTCTATCATTTTAAAACTGCATCGTGTGTTCAAAACGACTGAATTCCAAAAATAATTTCCCAGTTATCTACATGTAAGACATTTAGGTATTCAAACTAGTTCCATCGTTTGTTGCTACTGATTGCAAAGATTTCGACATGGATTACAACTTGAGAAAATTGGGTCAACTATTTTAAGTTTTAATGCAATACCCGCAAAACCCACACAAAAGTTGTTATGCAGTCTAAATCAGAAAGATCTGTTTTAGCCCTAAAAACAGGGCCGTTTCGATGAGTACAATACAGTCCTATTTTTGGATCTAATTTGGCTCCCTTAAATCAGGGCCAATACAGTCCAATTAGCTAGGGCTGATTTGGTTCCAGGGCTGAAATGGGCCCTACCATGGGCTGGAATAACCTTTTGATAGAGCTTGTTTGGCCTAAATTGTGTTCAAATGGCTCCAGGAAGGGCTGAACCAGACTTTGGCCTGCAGGGCTGAATTGACACTTTGGGGCTGAAACAGATCTTTTTAATTTACAGTGTGGCTAGAGCTCCCTGACGAAATTTGCGTGATATATATCTTCACAATTTTACAGAAGATTTTGTGTAAGGTGAAAGGCATAAAGCGCTGACTCCAGACCAGTACAGAACTCATCACCAAAACAGCAAGATACTTGTGACATTGCTCCATTAAATACAGGGTCAGGAGTGGCTTCTGCACTTTTAACTTGAGCAATGAATACACTTTGATTTGTTTTTTTACTACTTACCCTTCGCTTATAGTTTCCTTTAGCGTTCAAATCTCTTGTAATAGGGTCAGGGTTGACAGTCGAAGCTGCAATCTGGAGAACGTGTTCAAAGGAAGGATTTTTCAATTTCTTCACAATCTCCCCGATTACCTTGCATCTTTCATAAGCTCTTCTCAAAACCCATTTACGAATGAAGCTGGGAAAAAGGACAGCGCGTGCAAAAGCGACTTCCTTTGAGAGCGGGGTGTGTGATCGGAGGGTGCTTCCGGCGGGGAGGGAGAATGCCTTGCGGATGATACGACGTCGAGAAGCACATTTCTTATCTCTTGCTGTGTCCATGTTCTCGTTCATGATAATGCCCTGTGTAATAAATAATTTAATTTCAGTTTTAACAGAAAGCAGAAATTTCATGATTACCAAGAAGCAAATAGGTCACTATTTTTCGTTTGTAACCAATGTGTATCTTCTGTTTGCTAAACTGTGATGCTTAATCCTTTATATGAAAAAAATTATGAACGAAAATAGCGAAACTGAAAAATGACTATAAATAGTTAAAATAACCTCAAGGCTGACGTCTTTTTTTTCTTATAATAAAGAACACCAGTAGTAAAAATCTAGGCTGTCATAACTTTATTTTACAGTATTAGTTTCACCTTTGCTAGAAGAATACTTTCAAAGAGAGACGCTCTCGTTTCTTTCGTCTGTTCTCTAATAACTCTTCGTTTTTCTTTGCTTTTGTCTGCGAATCCCCCGTTGTTGGTCAGAATTTTGGAAATAGCCAAGGTTATATTACCAAGGAAACCTTGGAAATAGTTTGCCGACGTCAGATGTTTAATGAAGAGCCTATTTTCCTTGGTTTTGCGTCCCCCAAATGGCTTTCCTGGAAATAGAAACAACAAACACTGGATGTAAGGGCAAAAGAAAAGAAAATGATAAATAAAGACATAGACTACGAGTAGTCCCCCATTTTTCCTCTGGGATAGTAGAGCGAGCGAAACACGAGCGCACCTGACAATCACCCTACCCGAGAAAAATGAGGACTACTTGCAGTCTAAAAAAAACATAACGCGATAAATTGAAATTGAGTGATAAGTCGGTCAAGTCGTTCTGTAGTCACTTGAGTTTGAATGGATTGCAAAGTTCAGCCCTCCTCGAGCCCTTTTGGAGATTGGAAACCTTTACCGCCACATCGACTCTGTAGTCAACCGTCACCGCGTGAATCTACTTTCCAGGTCGCGGTTGTTCAAACGTTGGATAGCGCTATCTACAGGATAAAAATCTATCCAATGGATAGCACAATTGGTTTCCCTAACACTTATCCGCTGGATAGAGATTTATCCGGTGGATATCGCTGTTCAACGTTTGAACAACAGGGGCCAGACCGCTTCTGGTTTTTTGTGACCGCTATATATAAGGAGTTTCGTCATTTATTTCTTCCCAAATTAAATCCTCTGTACAAGGGCAATATTTCGCTTGTAAGAGACCGACAAAATCGACTCTTCATGGATTTTTAGGTTTAAATGAACATTAACTGCAAAGGACCACAACGAATAAGCCACAGAACGTCTGATCTAAAGAAGACATGATCAGCAAAAATATACCAATTGAATTCTGCGATGCTGTTCGTACTACTTGAAAATTAACTTTCCAAGACATCAACAAAACACCGATCGAACCCAAAAAAGAGCGAGGTTGTAGCCGTAGACAGCTCAGTTTCGCCATTGTTGTGGCTTGTACAGATTTAGGCCCTGAACTAGTCTAGGATACAGACGCAGAGGCAGACATGCTTTGGGCTTTGACATGCAATCCGGGAACGCGTGACGAAGCTCTAACGACGCGCGGCAAGGGAAGGTATTCCTGGACATATTGAAAATCTAATCTAAATCTCCGATGCTTACAAACCTCGCCTGAGTTCACTTGAAGCGGTCAGCGGTGTCATTGGAGGCGGAGGCAAAGGTGGTTTACATGAAGTAACTTCTGCATGATCCGGTATGGTGGGAACCTCACTTGAGTAGATAAGTTCTCCAGAGGACGATTCCTGTCCAGATCCCAACAGATAACGATCTCCACTGTCAAGAGACGAAGCCGACACCTTCTCATTTTTGCTTGATACCTTTCCGCCAGTAATGACGGTCTCCTTTGACTTTGACAGTTTTTCTGTCATTAGAATTTCCTCCGACGAACACTCAACCGAAGAAACCAGCACCAGTTTCACTTCCTTCTCGTCTTCCATTGTTATAATAACTTCGTTTAAGGGTGCCACTGGAGTCTTACACGATTCTGAGGAATTGGTTTTGTCGGATTCTATGGGAACACTTTCTCCAGATCCCTTGGAAAGACAAGAGGATTCTGCGGAGGTCTTGGCCTGGAGTCGAGGGTTTATCGTGGAGTCTGAAGCCGTCACGTTTTCGCCAGAAGCAGAATAAGTTTCCAGTTTGATTCTAGGGAAGGACTCTTTACAGACTGTCCTTGTGTCTGATTCCGACGTCAAGGAAGGCGTGTTGTTTGGAGTAGACGGAGGTGTTTCATTTGGTGTCCAGATAGATGGCTCAGACATTGACGAGCCTGTGGATGGGACTGCAGAGTATAGTGAGTCGAAAGATTCATTAACAGTCCATTCTTCCGCTAATGGGGTTCCTGTGCTGCGAAATGAAGGAGTTAAATCCAAGCCCTGTAGCCCTTTACTAGGGATTGCTGGTGGATGTGCAGCGTAATTGATGCTCTGGCCGGTTTGAGGGGAGGCCTTGGGCTTTGAGCCAGATTCACTTTTGGATTCTGCTTTGTTTTTACCTCCTGCGACTTTTTTCTCGTAAATAATTTCCTCATCGCTGACAGCTGCTTCCTGTTCTGTTGGCCACTGGGTCACCAAGCCGAGTTCAGCGTCGCTGGGCTCCCCAGAACGCTTCTTACACTTCCTCCTATGAACAGAGAATGGTCAAAAAAAGGGAATGACTAAAACTGATGTACTCCTCCCTTGGTAGCTCCATTGAAAATGAGAGGTAATAAGATGGATTGGAACTACTCTATAAATAAGGCATAGGAATACGTCGCTGTGTCGCGGGTAGAGCTCCCGTAGAACTTTCAAGGAATTTTATCGGAATGAGTTATAGAAATCAGAGGAATTGGCCTTAAATAAAGCATCATTTATGGGAAACTTATCATTAGTGTAACGCGAAGAACAAGAGTGAAATATTAGTTCCTTCTTAAACTGGGAAGGGGAAGAGATTTTTACTGTCTAGTCCACTAGAACGGGGTTCCGAAATTTCTGCTATACAACTCTGGCGATTTTATTCCATTAGGAAATTGAGTATTTTTAATTTTCATTGGACAGAAACCTTGCACTAGAATATTTTAAGCTACATCGCATTCTTTTTTACACTTTTTTAAGGGCTACAGATGCAATAAGTAATCTGTAATAACACCAAAGACAATTTCTTACCGGAGCCCAAGAAAATAAAGTTCAATTTTCACGGGATTTGAGAAAACACAAGTAAAATCGTCATGCGTAAGATTTCATTTTGCCAAGTTTGAGGCTTTTGAAATTTAAAGGTTTCTTGGGCTCCAATCAGAACCTTTTCTTCGGAGTTTTTTCATACAACTTATTACATTTATAGCCCTTGAAAAGTGTGAAAAACAATGCAATATGCTTGAAATGATTCTGGTACAAGGTCCACTGCAATTTCAAATTACTCAATTTCATAATGGATTTTGTCTTTAACTCTCACGAAGCTGTAAAAATAGAAAAACTATAGAAAAATATTCCTTTCGATTTTAATGAAATTAATTTTCTCTATTTTACATTTCAGTGGAAAAAGCTAAGATTAACTTTTGCTGCATAGCCATTGCATGAACCACCATAAACACCTGGCTGAAGAGCAGCTTATAACATATACTGTTAACTTACCGTAGACGCACTAGGCCAGAAATAAAACAAAGCAAAACCAAGATACCGGCGCAAATTCCTGCAACAATTGCTGCGGAACCAGATTCCGAAGGATCGTGGGGCTTTTTCTTCTTTTTCTTCTTCTTTTTCTTGACATTCTTGTCATCGTCTTTGCTTTCATAAAGATGGGCCACTTGCCAACGAATGCCTGAAGTCGTCATATGATCCGGGTAGGGTGTAGCGGTGTTGTGTCTGCTCCCTTGCTTAGATGAGCCTCTGCCATGTCTCCATGACATCTTAGGCTTGCTTCGCGGAAAAGCTTCTTCTCGAGAAGACTGTTGCTCATTTTCATTGGCTTTTTCTGGGATGTTTTCTTTTGATGTCGTACGGGATTCATCGTGTGAGTCAGTATCATGTAAGTTGTCGGTTTCTTTCAGTGAATCCAGCTGAGTCGGTGAGGAGAATAGTTTCAGAGGTACAGGTTGTGTTCCTCCCCAACGAACCTTTTCTAGTTCGTCAGCATCAAAAAATGAGGAGGCAGTGAACGCGAGAGAGTCCCTTGGAACTTGAGTTCGAATAGGTGAACCTGCAAGGGTAACGCCCAACAAAACAAGAGAGGAGTGAACAGGGTTACTAATTATCTCCGATTCTACTTTAGCGAATAATCATATATAATTTCAAGCCGGGGTGGCAATAACCTGAGTATCCGGCCCTACTTAGTGGGGGAGGGGAGGGAAAGGGGGAGGGGCAGGGGGAAGGGGGGAGGGGTAGTGAGAAGCGAAAGCCTAATACTCAGGGGTTAGGGTGACAAAGACTTCAATCTAGAATCTATAATTTCATGGGGCGTCATCTCTCACTCTGTTTTGGAACTTCTGGGCAAATTTTAAGGATGAGTAGATAAAACCGTGGAGTTTCATAGAGTAAAGTAGTGGTTAAACTCGTTAATACATTTTCATAAAATATTACTGTCATTTGCGCGCGCGTTTGTAGTGTAGCCTAAGCTACAACGCTGAGAAAAACTTTTGTCAGCCTGTACAACAACAACAACAACAACAACAACTATATGACGAAATCTTTGCCGATTATTTATTTTAAAAAAAGTTAAACCCTAACCCTCAGTTGCTCTTCTGTCCCGCCTAGATTAGCTTTTGTTACCTGCAGACAGTGTAATAAATTAAGTTTATTCTTACAATAAAGTTGTGTTGTTGCTGTCGTTGCTGTTATTATTGGCGCGCGAAAAAAGTGAAGTCAGTCTATCACAGGTTCAAAGGAAACACGGCTCAGGAAATAGATGTGTAGAATGTTACCCCGTTTGGGAAAAGCGACAAGCAATTAGTGGCGATTAGATGATGTGTTTTCCTCTGCAAAACTAGCTTTGAAGTAAAAAAAACTCTAAAATAAGTGTTCCCTTACCTTCGCAAGCATTATCTAGTATAAACAAACAAACCAAAATAGCAACGATCGCTTTTTTCTTTTCCATATTAGACGCTGCGTCAACAACTGTGATAACACAACGCCATTTCGTCTGGAAAATGATTAAATAACTCGGTGACGTCATAAAGACAAATTTTAGTGATAATTTGATTAGCCTAATGCGCGCCCATGCGCTGCTTCAAGGAACGCTGTTCTAGAAGTTCGTAGACGTTTATAGGTTCTTTTAAAGTTTAATTTTGATAAAGCTAATTAAATTTGATATTATTCCAGCGGCTTATTTTCAGTGTTTCTATTAATAGTCAGTGCTCGAAACGAAGCGACAAACAATACTACGTTGTGTAAACTTCATGAGGTGTCCGTAGGGGTTTAGGCCGTTGGGATCTGATGATAACCGGCAAACCGTGGTCGTGTAACGACGGCAAAGAAATGTAAAAAAAAGTTTGAGGCACGTGCAAATTTGTTGTTTTTCTAATCTAAACCATATTCTTCACTGCTTTTTTGACGATCTCATTTCCGTCGTCCTTATCGTTACATAACTCTTTAAGCCCCAAGATCCACATCCAAATTCTCCACACTGATCTCCATACATTTCTTTTAAGAATAGTTGAGAGAATTTGGTTTAAGATCAAAGCATTCTCCCTTTGGTAATCAATTTAGTAGCCTGCGTAGCAGGCGCTAGGAAATAAATGGGCGCAAGAAAAAACGCGCGCGCGCGAGAAGGAGACGCGCGATTTTCGGGGGCCTTTCGTGCAGGCGCTCCCTCTCCCTCGCGTGTATCCCTCGCGCGCGCCCGTTCTTTCTTGCGTCCATTTCCTAGCGCCTGCTACGCAGGCTATCAATTTAGTAATTCTCAGAACCTTTACTTTTGATGATCTACGGATGTCGGTTGGGAGAAAATTGATGTTGGTCACGACTGTGACACGACTGTGACTAGTCAGTCTTATTGCCGTTCCTGTACTAAGCAGGTTCCGGGGACAGTGACGGCGAAGGAAGGTCGCTTAAAAAGTGAATTCGTGTTCTTCCACTGATCTTCATTGCGATTACAAAACATTCACAAAACATTCCAGCCTAGTATGTCTGCAACATATCTTTCCTCTAGCAATCAACAGATAGCTAACAGATGGACGATTACTATACCCTGCGAGCAGAGGCTACATTTTCGCAGTGTGAGTGGAATGCAAGCATAGTGCTACCATGATGTATTTTTTCAGGTTTTGGACAGATGCCATTCGAGGTTGAGCGCCACAATTACCAACCATCCAAGCCACAAGTTCAGTTTTTCCTTGGGAATAGACTGGTATGTTTTTTATTTCATTCATTTTTTCTTCTTCACTCAGTTTCTCGTAACTTCCAAGGGCGACCAGAAATCTGAATCGCTTCTGTAAGTCAACGTTAAGTTAAGCAGCCAAATTGAGAAGAAGAAGAAGAAGAAATACTTTGGACACCTTCTCGCAATTTTAAATGATAGCTAACATTACATAACATAACATGACGTATTTTTTTAAGAGAGGAAAATAAAAATTATAAATTATCTTGAAAAGGAAAAACTTGAGGTTGACCCTATGACTTGTCCTTAAATTAAACGATAGAGCATATATAAGCAATGTACAATATAAAATATATAAAATAAGACATTTAAAAACTATTTACAAAATATAAATTGGATAAGTTATGATGAATTATTTAATAAGCAAAGTTAGTAAGAGAATAGGAATTCTTGGCCGCACCAGGCGGAGCATTAGTATGCATACTGCTGGTATAATTTACAGATCATTTATTCTTCCTGTTCTTGATTATTGTGATACCGTTTGGAACTGTTGCGGACGTACGAATGCTGATAATATAGAAAAATTACAGAGACGTGCGGCAAGGATTATCATGCAAACCAACAGCAGTGATGAAGCGCTAGCTCACCTTAAATATGATACGCTGGGGCTTAGACGGCAGATTCACGCGTTAAACCTTGTGAAGAAATGTCTAAATAAGCGCTGCCCGCAATTTTTAATGGATTACTTTTATTTTAATAGAGATATCGTACAGAGAAAAACGGGGCAAAGTAATCATCTCCGTCTTCCCTCCATCAAATTAGAATGTGCGAAAAAAGGTTTTTATTATCATGGATGTGAAGTTTTTAATCGTAATTTGTAGTTTTTATTAATAGTTTGTAATAATTTTTATCCTTTTTTTAAGGATATTTTTCTGTTAGCTTAGTTAGGACTAGTTTTAAGTATTTTTAACACAATTTTATATTTCTTTTGTTATCTAGGGCCTCTAAGGATATCAGTTTTTGTAACTGTAGGAGTTACCCCAGCTAAATAAAAGTATGTTCTTCTTCTTCTTCAAGAATAACAACAGATGAACAAGACGAACAACTAGCTTCAAAGAGTGAATATCAGGAACGTGAATATGAATCTGAATATCAGGAATATGGTGATTTGGCCTGTTCCAAGCGTACGTTCAGATTGTGAGGGGACAGTACGAAGAAACACAAGCAGGAAAACATCCATTCTGCGCCAGACTCAGGCACCGATCAGTTCGAAACTTCAATATCCCCCCGGGCAAACCCCGGGCATTTGACCAACACTTTAGTGTCCCAGGGGAGTGGAGAATTTGACCAATTGTTCTTAAACTACCCAGAAAAACACACAGAAGAGTAGATATAAGGGTCTGTAGGTAAGCAAGGACCTCAAAACCAGTTTATTGGAAAATCACTGTAAGGCTATAAGACCGTCCTTAGTAACAAAACCCGCTATGATGAAAAACAAACCTCTAAAGAAGCAAAGTACGACACCGCCGGATACGAAAACGCAAAACTATTTCTTGGAAATTAGGGAACGTATGCCCCCAACCCCCTCCTACTGAAACTGGCTGCGGTGTCGTCCACTCGGAGGCAGAGGTACACGGAAACTAACGACTAGCAAATGCCTACAAACAAATATAACAAACATTGACAAATGAAATAAAAATTAGGTGTTGGAATGAATTCTGACCTAGACTGATTCGAATTTGTAAAGAACAACTAAACATATCTCAGAAGAAGAAACAAAAAGCAAACTGCGGAGATAAACATGAGGAAATATAAACGCATTTCTGGAAAAAAGAATAAAAAGACTTTAACCTCACGTATCGTATGTTCCAACATATATTTTCTTTAATTAGTTACTTATTCTACATTTAAATTTCTGTTGTTATTCAAAGGCTTATTACTTCTGAAGATGTATGTTGGAACATACTAAACGTCAAGATAAAGGCTTTTTTCCTTTCCAGAGATGCGTGCCTTATGATTATCACCGCAATTTCCTTTTTGTTTCTTCCTAAGCTAAGATGGTCAAAAAACATCAGAAGGCTACCCACAATTACACCAAGCCGACCTAGTCCTCTGGTTCGTGCCGGCAAAATAGCTATTAGGGTCTGTTCCATTACACTACACTGTCAGAAATACTATTTACCTCGCTGGCGTGGGGAATTTGAACGGGTAATGTTAAGTTTAACTTCTCCGCCATGGCCAATGCCCAAGGTCAGAGCCACAGGGCACAGGAGCGAGGGCACCTGTAGCCTTTTATCTTTTCGGCGTGATACAGACTCCCCTGCGAATACAGTCGCCTCTTATCCTCTGACTCGTTACGCCCCTTCTATAAAAAAGGCAAACAGGCCGTTCTTCGTGTCATCACGCAACGTTCCTCCCCAAAAACGGCTGCTGAGCATGACCCGTCTGTGGAGAGGAGCGTTGCGTGACGACACAAGAACGGCCGTGAAGCAGACTAAGTCACATAACCAACAAATTGTCTCTTCTAAATTAAAACGACCTTTTCCAACTGACCTAAGCACGTCATGATTGTTACATTTCTTTGCATTTGAAAGAACTGTAAATGTGTAGTAATATCATATGACCATTTCTGAGGAATCATTCGTCTTTCCACATATTTCGGATAAGATGGCTTTTCTCATTACATCGTCCCTTCTTCAACCAATGCGTTCTAAGGTCACCATAAACTTTCGGTTCAAGGGGAGATTTTGAAACATACCATTTACATATTTGACACATTGATAAATCAAGGTTACTGCGAAACACCTTGTATTTTAGTCTCCATTTAAAGTATTCATTATAAGCAGTGTTATTTTTGTCCAGATACTGAAGGTACTCTGCCAGTTGTTTAACAGTTTTGAAGTCCATAACATTGATGTAAGACCCCGGAATAGCCAGCTTGGAGTAATTAGCACCTCCCATCACAACTGGGATGACATTCATATCACCTGGAATAAAAAAAAGATCTTAGGGAAAATTCATTTAATATGACAAGGGGGGGGGGGGGGGGGGGATGAAGATATTGAGGGGGGGCTCCGAAAATTTTTAGACACCCGAAGGGGGGGCTCTGAAAAAATTGTTGCGCTAGGAGGGGGGGCTCCGAAAATTTGTATACTTCAAAACCAACACATGACATCATCATACAGATCGGATGGTTTTCAACTCAACAATTTAATGACCTGTGCAACTCAGCTATATCACGTAGTTTACAGATATAACAAATGTAGTCTCAGTAATTATTACAGTCTTGTTCATCCTAAAAATGCTTTACAAAATTGTATCACAACTGTATCTCAAGTTTGTCATAGTATAAACCATTGAAGACAATAACGGTAAATATATTTAATATAGTCTAGCGATCTTTTTTCAGGGGAGCAAAGGAATTGAAGGAGGAGGGGGGGGGGGGGGGGCTCTGAAATTTTTTCGACTACCAAGGAGGGGGCTCCTAAAAAATTGAACCGCTAGCGAGGGGGGCTGCTAAAATTTCAAGCTTCGACTTTCAATATCTTCATCCCCCCCCCCCCTTGTCATATTAAATGAACTTTCCCTAATCATGATCTGAAAACTACCAAACTGTGCAATATTTAAAGAGGGTCTGAATGGGGTTTAGTGTTAAATGTTATTCTCCCATAATTTTTAGTGTTTGCTGTTAAATTGGCCAAGTTTTTAATGTTTGCAGTTTCCGAAGAAAGTACTGTTAAGTGTTTGGAGGGTTCTTCGGATATCTTACGCAATGGTCGGACCTCTTCGTTAGTCTTCGAAAATGTTCGGCAGTCTTCGGGAAACTTCGGCAGCCTTCGGAAATCGGAAATAAATTGTCGTAAAATGGCCGAAAACTCCTTGATATACTTAACAAAATAATATTGGCCTTTTTGGGGCCGTTTTTTCTTCTTTCTGGAGAAATTTACTGTTTCAGAGAATTTTTTACTGTTAGTGTTAAAATGCCTAAAATTTAACTGTCTCATGTTACAAAGCCAAAAAAAGAAGTGTTTAGTATTATCGATGTACCCCCATTCAGACCCTCTTTAAATGGCAGACGCCCATGGCTGAAATGCTATTTACCAATGTTGTGCACCTGTATTAAGTGGTCACCCTCTAATAACCGTCCCAGAAATCTGTCTCAGTCTGTATCATGGCCCGCAGGCAGTAGTTCATTTCACTCATAATATTGCAAGTTAGAGAAGAAAACATTACAGAATCAGGAAAACAGGAAAATAGAAAAACTTTTAGGCTAGCGAGTATTTTAAAATGCCACAATTTAGGAGCCCATAACCTTGAGCGAGTAACTCCCATACTAGGCCCATGTCACGGCGCTTTTACGGATCAGTTTATTTTTAGACACATTTTAGGGCACTTTTTCCCCGCTAATATAGAATCTCCACCACGTCTATGAGCGCATTCGAAGTATATTATAAGATATCAAAAAGGAAAACTAAACGTTATTAAAAGGCAGAAAATATCATGTTTAGATCTGTAGGTTTTTCTTGACAGTTTTGTGTTTGTTACTTGGAGGCTCCGCCCTTAGGTCCAGCCCATGTCCATTTTATAGAGGAATTTTTGAGAGGAACAGTACCCCTTTTGTAGACCTGCTATTAACAAATGGTATCCCTTTCACATACCTAGTAGTTTAAAACTTTCCATCCATTTGAGTTGCAGATGTAAATTCACTGTCCTTAAAATATGAATAAACTACAAAACCAGAACGTTTTCTCGACTTTTTCATAAATACTGTCACATGCCAGTGAGAAATCGTCCCGCTGATTGCCTGGTTTTGATTGGATGTCATTAACCAAATGGTTGAACAGTAACTGATTTAAAGCAGACTTGGTAGGCGATTACTACGCATTTTGACCGTTCAAAAACTGTGGGATTTTAATTTTCTTCCAAGGCTAGCTCCGGGCCTTTTGGATGGATAGTCTTTGGACTTCTCGTTTAATTTATGATGCAAAGGTGCCCCAGAAACCGGCGTACTATGAATAAAACAAATTCGAGTTTTGACTATAAAAATGAGCTAAATTTCAAACTAAAGCACAGAAAAGTTCAAAAGTCGATTTTATCCGAGAGATTGAGTGCATGACCCGTACGGGACAGCGGGAGATCGATGCCGTATCCGGGAGAGTTGGCAACAACAACAACAACATAAGCTTTATTTGCATGACTATAATTATGTAGTTACAGTATTGCAAAAGCTTTAACATAAAAAAAAACAACAAACAAACAAACAAATCATAACAATGATAATGCAATGCAATAATTACTATAGTCAATCAAGTGTCATCAGCATGATTTGATAACAAATTATTACGTAAATCATTACATAATGAGACATATTTCAACAAATGTGAATTTGCGGAAAAATTCTGTGAATTCATCAATTTAATTATTAATTCTGTGTAAGATAGCTGATTAAAGTCGACAAAATTTTGTTGGATTTGATTGTAGAATTTCTCCCTTGGGATTGAGTATTTTGGACAATGAAAGAGAAAATGAAAATGAATGGCATGTATGCGGAAACTCTCTGTTGGAACGACCCAAAAAATGGTGTTCTATTTACTTTCCAACTGGACTTTCGGAAACTATTTTGTACGTGTTAAAAAAATAGGGTCTTACCAAGCCTTCCCCAATATTTTTCAGTGATGTAATCTTCACATAAAGCGTTCTCGAATGCCAGATAAAACTTAAACGTTTTAAGGCAAGCAGTTAGATTTCCACATCCTTTCGGTTGCCCAAATTTTCCGGAACACCTTCCAAACACGTCAAACTTGATGTATTTTTTCAGCGTTTCGGCAAAAGCCATTCGAGGTTGAGCGCCACAGTTACTAACCATCCAAGCCGCAAGTTCAGTTTTTCCTTGGGAATAGTCCTGTATGTTTTTTATTTCATTTATTTTTTCTTGTTCACTCAGTTCCTCGTAACTTCCACATGGTGACCAGAAATCTGAATCGCTTCTGTAAGTCCACGTTGAGTTAAAAAGCCCGTTTAATGGAGCAAGATTTGGTGTTGCAAATGGACTTTCCCACACAGCATATACCCAGCGCTGTGAAGTGGGCCTGTTTTTCAGCAGCGTTCTTAGATGATCTACACTTGGCATGTTTCTAGCGTGAAACACGACTAAGTCGCTTTCCTCAAACCGCTGTTTGTCGTAGGTCAATTCGAAATCACCTGAGAGACATTTATTTGCGGCAAATACAAACTTGTTTTCAAATCCACATTTATCACGATCTCTTATCCACTCTGCTGTCCCGAAAAAAACAGTGTAGATGAGTAAAACTGTCTTTGTCCTTTCCCGTTGCGTGAGTTGTGAGTTGTTGGTTGTTGAATTCACGTTTATCATCGCGTCCAAGTTGTTTTCAAGCGAATGTGTGTTGTTTACTTGCAACGACGATTTCATTGTCCGCCTTGAAAACTTACCTAGCTGGATGTCGTCAAAACTTAGCACGACGAGAAGGAAAATAATGAGTCCAGAGGAGAAAAACAAAAAATATTCTAACCATCTTGTCCCCAGTTTATACGACCCTAGTCTACCCTGTTGCTGCCATGAAACGTTCACTATAACCGGTGTTAACATGAAAGCGTTGAAAAAATTGAAAATGGTTTAGAACACGGTTTGTCAACCACTGGCTAAACTTCGTTTAAATAACCGGCCTTTGAGTTTTTTAAGACCTTTCAGAAAAGTTCATTTGAAGGTCCACTGGCTTCCCTGTAAAATTTGTCTTCATTTGAGACTATTTTCACGAAAAAATTAGTTGAAAATCACGAATATCGGGTAAAAGATTTTAAAGTTCACGTAACACGACAAGCAAACCAGTCACAGTTCACGGGTTTTAATTTCGTATTTTCACCTAACACGAAAATTAAAAACACTTAATCACGTATCACGCAATAACCCCTTTACCCCCCTCTTTTAAACAAAAGCTTGAAAAGTGGCTTCTTTGTTTTCATTCGCGAATCGTTATTTAAGTCGCGTTAATTTTGTTGAGCGTTAATTTCCGCGACGTTAATTAAGTGCAGAATTAATTTCCGCGCTTTTAATTTCCAGTATTTTAACCCCAATTTTGAAACCTGTTCAGACATTCTTGACACCTAAAAAACATTAACTACAAGCTTTCTTTCTTAGCATTTACCCTATATTTTTCATCTTTTACAAAAGCTAAGGCGAAGGTTTACAATATTTCGAGTTCATCTTCATCGTTGTCGCTGTCAGAAGTGATGTCAGTTCAGTTTTGAATTTTTTTGCAGCCAGTGTCGAAATAAATTTGTTCCAGTTGTCAGGCGTTTTCCATTTAAAAATTCGCGTTAATTTCCAATACCTTAATTTCATGAAGCGTTAATTTCCTAATATATAGATTTAGCCAGGGCTAAAAGCGAAGCTCCCGCTGAAAATTTATAATTTAAATCAAACAATAAACTTGTAATAAACAAATCAGTTAACTTTAGGGCACATTCATGTGACTTTTAAGGGAAAGGCTAAGTGCTTTTAGAGAAACATAATTTGACAGTCCAAGAGTCAAACAAATCAGTCTTACATCAAGTTAATAGTCTTACAAGTACACCCACAAATAGCAATCACTTTAGCCTGTTCACAAACCCTCTATTTTCTCTTGAAAGTCCGTCGAGCGCGTGTGACAAAAAATAAACCGCGAGGGATTTATTTACCGCCAGCGCAAGGAGGTTGGGGTGGGGGAAGAAGAAAATATTTTTCTTTCTCGCGTTCCGCGCTCACTCGCCTATATTTGTTTTCCAAAAGAACGAAAAGAAAAATAAAACAACGTCTGTGTACAGGCTTCAATCATCTTCGATTACAGTAGATTAGGCCTGGAAAACAAATTCTTTCCAAACAAAATAACCCAGTCGCCCACCTACACCACGTTTATTTTATGAGGTTTATTCATAGTCTCTCCAACCACTCCGTTGGAGAGACTGTGGATAATTGGACAGCCCCGAAATGTACTTTTGTGCAACACACGATAGTCCTCAGGGGCAGCCAAAAATTTACACGTTGCATTCCTCTGTCTAAAAGGGAGGCCAAAATAAGAAATCAGGCCGGATTTGTAGTGTTCGACAAGTAAATCTTGGTGACAAATCTGCTGGCATGTAAACCAGCCTTTTAAATTGGCCATTTCGGACTTGCGTAGGGAACTGGGGCGAGTTTCAAATTTAAACCAATCGATCAACTGACACCACCAAATAAAAGGTCATGTTGAGATTGGTTATTTGACCAAGCTTGGTGCTCTAAGGTTGAACAGGGATCAAGTTATAACTCTTGAAACATGGTTAAAAATCCATACAAACTTCTGTAATTTTGCTGACAGCGTCCCCCAAAACCATATAAACTCTTAATTTTTTTCACAATTTATGTAATATTCCTGAAAAGGGGCAAACATAGTGATTTTCGAATTAGTTCCTTCCAAGTAGAAGATTCATGACGAATTTTACAGTCTAACAGAAAAACTGAAAAATATTTTGACGAGTTTAAATTTGAAACTCGCCTCAGTTCCCTACGCAACTCCGAAATGGCCAATTAAAAAGGCTGCTTTACACGCCACCAGATTTGTCACCAAGATTTACTTGCATTAAAAGTAAACTTGTCGAACACAGTGACCAGTGACCATCACCTTAAAGTGTTGTGTTGTGTTGGTCAGCTTAAAAGTATGTCAGGGGAGTGGGGAATTTGACCAATTTTGCCTACACCACTCAGAAAAACACATACATACAAGAGTATGAGGGCCACAAGTTTATTAGCCTTGGGCTATTTAGTATTACCCTCGTTAAATAAAGGCATTATTTATTTATTTATTTATTATTTAGTAGATACAGGGGCCTGTAGCAGGGGCGGATCCAGGATTTTTTTTTAGGAGGCGGTGCACTCGTCTCTTGCTCTACTTCAACACCAATAAACCACATAGTTTTTTTTTGCAGAATACCAGTTGTATTAGAAAACCGCAGGTCATCTCAGGGTGGGCGGGGGGGGGGGGGGGTGTGCACCCCATGCACCCTCCCCCTAGATCCGCCCCTGTGTAGGTATAATGTTTTTCACTTAAGGGTTAAAGATTAAGAATTGATAAATATGAATGTCTAACCCCGGGGGGGGGGGGGGGGGGGGAGAGTACTCCTGATTTAGAACGGGGTATCCATTTCAGAGGCGTTTTCTAGAACGGGGTATAATATTTCGAACGCACGAAAGCTCCAGTCGTTTTGTAAGCAGCCATTTATCTTCTGCTTAAAATTATTGCTGATTATGAAGAAGCATTTATTTAATGTATAAGTCGAACAAATAAAGAAATATCTTTTTACAAAAAACAGGGCTATTTCAATTGACAAACTTTCTAGAACGGAGTATAAAAAATTGGCCCATTTCTAGAACGGGGTATCAGTTTTAGGGCGAGTTCTAGAACGGGGTATCAATTTTAGGGGAATTTTTTTTTAGAACGGGGTGCCAATTTGGAGTCTCGGGCGGCACATACCCACCCAAAAAATACCCAAGTGACCCACCGGGTTTCTAACCGACTTTTAGAAAACCAGCCTAACGAAATTTGCAGTCATTTGAGTGAAAAGGCGTCAAAAGTAAGGTTTCGTAAGCCCGAAAAGCTCCAAAATCACAGTAACGAAAGAAAAGGAAAGCAGAAAAACAAAGAGTGAGGAGAAGGAAAGGTGGAGAAGAGAAAAAAAAGCAATGGTTGCACTCTTGTTGTTTTTTCAGGATGGCTACTTTGGAGAGATATTTCTGGCCGAAAAAAACTGTTGGACGCAAAAGGTCCATTTGGCGATAACGTTTTAAAAAATCCGGCTAGATTTATGTATGTATGTGTGTGTTTATGTGTATGTGTGTATATGTGGTTGTATGTATTCTGCAATTGCAGAAAAAAACCAGATTGTCCACTCGAAGGAAAATGCCTCCAATCAAATGTAATCTACCAAGCCACTGTAACTACAGCGACGACAACTGAAACTTACGTCGGACTGGCAACAAACTTTAAGGAACGTTACAGAAACCATCAGTCCTCCTTTCGACGCTCGAACAGAAGAAATGAAACGGAACTCTCAAAATGTAATTGGACTTTACAAGACTCTAAAAAACCTTTCCAGATAAAATGGAAAGTTTTAAAGAAATGTAAACCCAATAGCAACATTAGCAAAACATGTGTAATCTTTGTCTTTATGAAAAGTTCATCATCATTTGTAAAAAACAGCTTTGTAGCCTAGACAGGCGAAACGAACTGGCGAGTTCATGCCCCCACAGAAACAGATATGTACTTCAGAACTCTAGAGTAACGTAACTAAGACACAATCCATCTGTTACCTAGATACTATCTCTTAACGCATCCCTATATTTACTGCCAGCTTTTAATTTTAACGGTCAATCGTTGAAGTTGCCTGATGAGTGTGGTCCTACAATTTCGGACCATAGGAAACAGCACTGTCGCAAGAAACGATCAATGATTACTGCTGAAGCCTGAACTCGTGTGATTATTAATAGTCAATGCTCTTCAATTAAATGGATTGAGCGCTCTACGAAATACGTTCTACCTAGAATACAAGTATTTATCATGTATGTACGAAAGCCGAGGAGGGTCTTCCGACTTCTGAGTTCCGACTTCCAACTTCAGACTTCAGACTTAAGACTTCATACTTCAAACTTCACACTTCAGACTTGACAAAGTGCGAACTCCGGATTTCTGATTTCTGACCGTTCAGACTCAAACCTGAATGGCTAGACCTTCGGACCTCCGACTTCCCACTTCACACTTCCGACTTCCGAGCCAATGCGCATGGTCAGAGCCACAGTACACCTGTAGCCTTTTATCTTTTCGGCGTGATGCAGACTCCCCTGCGAATTCAGTCGCCTCTTATCCCCTGACTCGTTACACCTGTGCTATTAAAAAAGCGAAGAGTAAGTGTCACGGGTCTGCTTCACAGCCGTTCTTCGTGTCGTCACGCAACGCTCCTCCCCAAAACGGCTGCTGATCGTAACCCGTCTTTGGGGAGGAGCGTTGTTTGACTACACAAAGAGCAGCCGTGAAGCAGACTAAGTCACATAACCAACAAAGTGTCTTATCTAACTTAAAACCACCTTCATGTCATGATTGTTACATTTCTTTGAATTTGAAAGAACTATAAATGTGTAGTAATATCATATGATCATTTCTGAGGAATCATTCGTCTTTCCACATATTTTGGATAAGATGGTTTTTCTCATTACATCGTCCTTTCTTCAACCAATGCGTTCTAAGGTCACCATAAACTTTCGGTTCAAGGGGAGATTTTGAAACATACCATTTACATATTTGACACATTGATAAATCAAGGTTACTGCGAAACACCTTGTATTTTAGTCTCCATTTAAAGTATTCATTATAAGCAGTGTTATTTTTGTCCAGATACTGAAGGTACTCTGCCAGTTGTTTAACAGTTTTGAAGTCCATAACATTGATATAAGACCCCGGAATAGCCAGCTTGGAGTAATTAGCACCTCCCATCACAACTGGGATGACATTCATATCACCTGGAATAAAAAAAAGATCTAATCATCATCTGAAAACTACCAAACTGTTCAAGATTTAAAGAGGGTCTGAATGGGGTTTAGTGTTTAGTGTTATTTGCCCATAATTTTTAGGGTTTGCTGTTAAATTGGCCAAGTTTTTAATGTTTGCTGTTTCCGAAGCAGGTACTGTCAAGTGTTTGGAGGGTTATTCGGATATCTTACGCAATGGTCGGAGCTCTTCGTTAGCCTTCGAAATACTTCGGCACTCCTCGGAAATCTTCGTTAACCTTCGGAAATCTGAAATAAATTGTCGTAAAATGGCCGAAAACTCCTTGATATACTAAACAAAATAATATTGGCCTTTTTGGAGCCGTTTTTTCTTCTTTCCGGAAAAAATTTACTGTTTGAAAGAATGTTTTACTGTTAGTGTTAAAATGCCCAAAATTTAACTGTTTCATGTTACAAAACCAAAAAATGAAGTGTTTAGTGTTATCGATGTACCCCCATTCAGACCCTCTTTAAATGGTAGACGCCCATGGCTGAAATGCTATTTACCAATGTTGTGCACCTGTATTAAGTGGTCACCCTCTAATAACCGTCCCAGAAATCTGTTCCAGTTAGAGGGCCTGTATCATGAGGGTCTCAATGGGGTTAACCGATAGACGTAAAACGGCCAAAAATTTAGTCGATAGCCGTAAAAATTGAAAAATTTTAACCGTTAGCCGTAAATGGGGTAAAAAAAAAGCTAACCGTAAAAGAAATTGTTCCCTAGATTTGCTACTTTTAAGGAAGATACTAAACTCACTTATGGTTGCGTTTTTTATTTCGCGGCTAGTGTGACTCCGTACGCACTAATTTTTTTCCATAGCGAAAGTGTGGCTTCTTGCTGGGGATTGATATCTGCGATTTTCAGGAGATTGTGCCCTCGAAACACTAGTGAAACAACACCAAGAGATCTCACTGTTTGTAAAACAAGTTGCCGATAAACAACATTTCCCTGTTTTTCTCTGACGCTACGGTAGACATCGCCATGCCTAGTCCCTGTACGGCGTCTTCCCACGCAATTTCGGTCAAGGCATTTCGGTGGCGAACTCGCTTGGACCAAGTGACCCGAAACGCATTAGCCGCGCGATATAATAAGGCCTACGGACAAGACAAAACGGCGGACAGTGGTTCCGTACAGTCCTTCGCTACCATTAAAAACACTGGACACGGGAATTTTGTTATTGGCCGTTTTCACACTAGAGCTAGAAACGGATTATCCGTCTGAGATTAGCCTGTGTACAGTCGCCCCCTTCCCGACAGACACCCCCTCTCCGATTTTTTTTCTGAGGGGAAGGGGCGGCTGTACACAGGCTATCTGGAACGGATAATCCCGTCTTCAAACTGTCCTTCGAAGTTGAAGGATAAAGTCAGGCCGATTGTTCTTGAAAAATTAAAACTATTCCATTTCCAAATTAAGACGTATTACCTATCTGACGCGAATCATCGAACGGATAACCCGTCTCACACGAATAATCCCTCTTTCGTGTGAAAACGGCCATTTCTGTTGTAATGAATGTCGCGTTTCGACCTTGAGTTAGGCGTTCGCGTGTGTGCTTTGCTTTTTCACAAAGATTATTTTTAAATTGACTATTGACATTTTTATGTTAAAATAATATTAGAAGTGGAATACTTTATAAAAAGTATGATCTATCAAATGTTAAAATTTTTCAAAGGAATAGCTTATTTCATATCCCGAGATGATCTTAAGACCTTTATTTTGCTTTAAAGATACAAAAATACAGGTTAATTAATATTTAACTTTTTGAAACAAAAGAAGTTAATTTTTAACTTTTTTGTTAACCGTAACTGTAAAAAATTAGCCGATAGCCGTAAAAGAGCCAAAATTTTAGCCGATAACCGTAAATGCCACCACCCCATTGAGACCCTCTATCATGGCTCGCAGGCAGTAGTTATTTTCAGTCATAGTATTGCCAGTCAGAGAAGAAAACACACAAAAAATCAGGAAAACAGGAAATTTAAAAAACTGTTAGGCTAGCAAGTATTTTAAAATGCCACAATTCAGGAGCCCATAACCTTGAGCGAGTAACTCCCAAACTAGGCCTATGTCAGGGCGTTTTTACGGACCAGTTTATTGTTAGACACATTTTAGGGCACTTTTTCCCCGCGAAAATAGAATTTCCACCATGTCTATGAGCGCATTCGAAGTATAAGATATCGAAAAGGAAAACTAAACGCTATTAAAAGGCAGAAAATATCATGTTTAGGTCTGTAGGTTTTGCTGACAGGTTTTTGCCGGTTACTCGGAGGCTTCGCCCCGAGATCCAGCCCTTGTCCTTTTTATAGGGGAATTTTTGAGAGGAAAGGTACCCCTTTCGTATACCTCCTATCGACAAATGGTATCCCTTTCACATACCTAGTAGTTTAGGACTTTCCATCCATTTTAATTGCAGATGTAAATTCACTGTCTTTAAAATATGAATAAACTACAAAAACAGAACGTTCTCTCGACTTTTTCACAGAGATAAAATGTATCTGATCTGTCAGCCCTTTTGAGCCTTTTTACAACTGAAATGACAGATTTCCCCACCCATTCACATACTTCAACTAGTGAAACCCCTACCCTTTCATATACCCGAAGCCTGATAAGGTACCCCATTAGGGTGGAGCCAACAGGTATAGGCGATTATAGGGAGTACCCCCGGGAACATTCCGTCTGGACAAATACAGCCTGATTGCCACGCAGATGTTCCAGATGTTCCGCTACTCTCGGAAACAGAGATGCCAACCTCTGGAGATAAAAAACCTGGAGACTCTCTCTTTTGTACAACCTCCTGATTGTCACCGACCCCCCACCCCCCCATCTACCCAACCCTTAAATTATGACATGGAAATTTGTGAAGCCTTACATGAAGTACATACCACTAAAATTCTCTTTCATCATTGTAATGATAAAAGAATCTTTGTCAGTGACTTAAGACATGCAAAGATGCCCCAGAAACCGTACTATGAATTAAAGAAATTCGATTTTTGACTATAAAAATGGGCTAAATTTCAAACTAAAGCACACGGGTCTTACCAAGCCTTCCCCAATATTTTTCACTGATGTAATCCTCGCATAAAGCGTTCTCGAATGCCAGATAAAACTTAAACATTTTAAGGCAAGCAGTTAGATTTCCACAACCTCTCCGTTGCCCAAATTTTCCGGAACACCTTCCAAACACGTCAACCTTGATGTATTTTCTCAGCGTTTCGACAAAAGCCATTCGAGGTTGAGCGCCACAATTACTAACCACCCAAGCCGCAAGTTCAGTTTTTCCTTGGGAATAGTCGGGTATGTTTCTTACTTTATTCAATTTTTCTTCTTCAGTCAGTTCCTCGTAACTTCCATATGGCGACCAGAAGTCTGAATCGCTTCTATAAGTCCACGTTGAGTTAAACAGCCCGTTTAATGGATCAGGATTTGGTGTTGCATTTGGACTTTCCCACAAAGCATATACCCAGCGCTGTGAAGTGGACCTGTTTTTCAGCAGCGTTCTTAGATGATCTACACTTGGCATGTTTCTAGCGTGAAACACGACTAAGTCGCTTTCCTCAAGCCGTTGTTTGTCGTAGGTCAATTCGAAATCACCTGAGAGACATTTATTTGTGGCAAATAAAAACTTGTTTTCAAATCCACAATCACGATCGCTTATCCACTTTGCTTTCCCGAAAAAAACAGTGTAGACGAGTAAAAGCGTCTTTGTCCTTTCCCGTTGCATGAGTTGTGAGTTGTTAGTTCCAAGCAAATGTGTGTTGTTTACTTGCAAGGACGATTTCATTGTTTGCTTTGAAAACTTACCTAGTAGGAAGTGGTCAAAAGTTAGCACGGCAAGAAGAAAAATACTGAGTCCAGACGAGCATAAGAAAAAATATTTTGACCATCTTGTCGCCATTTTAAACGATAACGAAGAAAAATATGGCGATACTGGGCACAGTTGCATATGCAAAACAGCAGGGATGACACGTCGTAAGCGCTGTCGCTCAATAGTATGGAGCCTAAAAGCGTGACGAACGAACCCCAAAGGACAACAACAACAACAACATAAGCTTTATTTGCATGACTATAATTATGTAGGCTACCTCATCAGTGGAAGAGTATACATCATCAAATGACGAAAACAGGGCATAGGATAAATGGAACCGGGCTTAAGCGAAGCCCTTGGCCAAGGGAAATTCTTGAACTCAACCGTTATACACCTTATTCCAAATGGCGGCAAGTTTTGTTATAATTCCATAGTGTCGTAATGATAATTTTGACCCTCGACAACTCGTTTCAAGATATAAATTGTTTTCCATTCTGGAAGTGCAGTCAGGCGAAAAGGGCCAATTAGCATGATATAAACTAGCAAACAATAGTCTTAAGCGTAAAAGTTCGCGAATCGACAGAGAAGCTGCATTTCCCAAGTTAGCCTGAACAGATTCTTACATAAATGATAATTGGCACAAATGTAGGCTAATAAGGTTCTTTAATAGATAGATTCTTACATTCTGAAGAAAAAAAAAAGAAAAAATTTCTTCAGAAAATACGAACATTGACATTGGAGATTATAGCTAAGAGTATTTACTGGTATTCAGCTAACTCTTACGCAATACATCTGCATACCAGCATTACATTGCAGTGGAGTGAAAATCACCTGTATTTTCCCAAGTTACTCTGAACAGGTTCTTCCATAAAAGGTAACAAGCACAAATTTAGGCTATTCAGAAAAGAATGAAGAACAATGACATTGTAGCTAAGGTTCCTTCCACACTAATTTGTTTTCGTTTGAAAACGCATACATTTCGGCGCGTTTGCGCCTTCCGTCTACACTAATACGCTGAGCGTTTTCATCGAAAACTCATCGATTTGAAAACGCTCTTGAAAGTGGATCAAAACGGAAACGGTTATACATCATATCAATGTGGACGGTCGAAGACGGTTGAAAACGCATCAAAATGAAAACGGTGAATGGAAATATCGCAAACGCGTCTGTTTGTAACATGCGCAAAGAGTCCAACTAACGTCTGCATACGTCCCAACGTGCCATTCTATCGTCTTCGAAAGTTTCACGGTGTGGAGAGTCGTAAACGCATCAAAACGGTAGTGTGGACGTGAATCGATCAATGCGTTCTGAAAACGCATTAGTGTGGACAGGGCCTAATGCACCTATCAATGTTAAGCCGGCGGGGGGAGGGGGGGGGGGGGGGGGAGGCAGAGCATGGGGTGGGGATTTGACATTTTTCAAAAATTTGTTGTCAAATTCCCTGTGCACGGGCAAATCATTCCAGTCAATTGCAACCAAATCTGCACATTGCTGTCCATCCCAAGGCTGGACCCAAGAAAGGCACAATAAAAATATCTCCAAATAAAACTCTGTAATCTTTATTTATAAATGTTGCTGCATCGCCAAAGATGCATGTTCTTATTACAGCTGCAATTATACGTTTCAACCATTCAATCCGTGTTTTAACACACTGCGTAGGATACAGAAACCCTTAGGAGAAAGTCCACATTTTTAAAGGTGGAATATACCATTCTTAGTAGTTAAAAAGGGTACAAAGAAAGTCACTTTTACAAGCTTTATACAGTGATTGTAGCGAATGTCAGCCATACACTGATTATTGTACTTGCAAAAATCAACTTTTTTTTCTCTTTACTTCCGTTTACTTTGATACCACAGTATCTTAAAAGGTTAAATTGATCAACACAATGAAATCCACTCACCTTTGGCTTGTTCTCATTGGCTTCCATAATCTCCAGATCTTTCCAGACCGTACGTCGCGTGCGTGAAGCGCGGATGTTCGGTCTCAGTCTCTTTCGTCCGAGTCGGCAGTCAAATATCCCCACGTCGGTCCCACGTCGGGCAAAGAAATGTTCAAATATTCCCCTCCCCGTGAGAACACGATCGATCAAATGCCCTACCCCAGGGCTAACAAAGACAATCAAATCCCCACCCCATGCCCTGCCTCCCCCCCTGCCGGCTTTACATTGATAGGTGCATAAGAGTATCAAGTGGTATTCGGCTTTTATTCCTTACATAAAATCTGCCCACCATTACGTTGCAGTACGTTGAAGTGATAAGGCACGTATGTCTCCAAAGAGGATCTTGAATTGACTTATCTCTTTTGCCTAGGTGAACAGAATTTTTTAATTATGGATTTTAGAAAATATGAACCTGTTTCAAGGGGGTCTCAATGGGGTGGTGGCATTTACGGTTATCGGCTAAAATTTTGGCTCTTTTACGGCTATCGGCTAATTTTTTACAGTTACGGTTAACAAAAAAGTTAAAAATTAACTTCTTTTGTTTCAAAAAGTTAAATATTAATTAACCTGTATTTTTGTATCTTTAAAGCAAAATAAAGGTCTTAAGATCATCTCGGGATATGAAATAAGCTATTCCTTTGAAAAATTTTAACATTTGATAGATCATACTTTTTATAAAGTATTCCACTTCTAATATTATTTTAACATAAAAATGTCAATAGTCAATTTAAAAATAATCTTTGTGAAAAAGCAAAGCACACACGCGAACGCCTAACTCAAGGTCGAAACGCGACATTCATTACAACAGAAATGGCCGTTTTCACACGAAAGAGGGATTATTCGTGTGAGACGGGTTATCCGTTCGATGATTCGCGTCAGATAGGTAATACGTCTTAATTTGGAAATGGAATAGTTTTAATTTTTCAAGAACAATCGGCCTGACTTTATCCTTCAACTTCGAAGGACAGTTTGAAGACGGGATTATCCGTTCCAGATAGCCTGTGTACAGCCGCCCCTTCCCCTCAGAAAAAAAATCGGAGAGGGGGTGTCTGTCGGGAAGGGGGCGACTGTACACAGGCTAATCTCAGACGGATAATCCGTTTCTAGCTCTAGTGTGAAAACGGCCAATAACAAAATTCCCGTGTCCAGTGTTTTTAATGGTAGCGAAGGACTGTACGGAACCACTGTCCGCCGTTTTGTCTTGTCCGTAGGCCTTATTATATCGCGCGGCTAATGCGTTTCGGGTCACTTGGTCCAAGCGAGTTCGCCACCGAAATGCCTTGACCGAAATTGCGTGGGAAGACGCCGTACAGGGACTAGGCATGGCGATGTCTACCGTAGCGTCAGAGAAAAACAGGGAAATGTTGTTTATCGGCAACTTGTTTTACAAACAGTGAGATCTCTTCGTGTTGTTTCACTAGTGTTTCGAGGGCACGATCTCCTGAAAATCGCAGATATTAATCCCCAGCAAGAAGCCACACTTTCGCTATGGAAAAAAATTAGTGCGTACGGAGTCACACTAGCCGCGAAATAAAAACGCAACCATAAGTAAGTTTAGTATCTTCATTAAAAGTAGCAAATCTAGGGAACAATTTCTTTTACGGTTAGCTTTTTTTTACCCTATTTACGGCTAACGGTTAAAATTTTTCAATTTTTACGGCTATCGACTAAATTTTTGGCCGTTTTACGCCTATCGGTTAACCCCATTGAGACCCTCTTTCAAGTTTTAGGCTAACCAGGCTCTTGTATTTAGGGGGCCCAACGTAACTAGCAAATTTCCGCTTAACAGATTCTTGAACCAGGTTCTCTGTCTCGCGGGTTCATACTGTATTGCCCCCATTTTGAAATTAAGTGTATGGCCTGTGCTTAACACAGGGCTAACAGTTTGGACATGACAGCACTGAAGATAAATTAGTAACACGACATGGTGGAATGAATGGCGAGTACTGATCATGAGTCAAACTGAGTTGAAGAAGAAGAAATACTTTGGCCACCTTCTCGCCATTTTAAACCATGGCTAACATAAAATAACTTGAACTACTTTCAAAAGAAGACATCACGTCTTTACCACCTTCGACGCACGTATAAGAAATGTAAAATGTAAAAATAAAAATGCCCTAGAAGTTTAAAATCCTCGAGATATATTTCGCTCTTCGAGCCTCGTCAGTCAAGGCTCGAAGAGCGAAATATATTTCGAGGATTTAAAACTTCTAGAACATTTTTATTTTTACATTTCATTTCTTATACGTGCGTCGAAGGTGGTAAAGACGTGATGTCTTCTTTTGAAAGTAGTTCAAGTTATTCGAACACATTCCTAGTCTCGGAATTTACAATTTCTCAATAACATAACATAACATAAAGTATTAATTCAAGATGGGGAAAATAAAAATTATAAAACATCTTGAAATGGAAAAATTGGAGGTTGACCCTATGACGTTTCCCTAAACAAAAAGATAAAAAAGATTAAAGCTATGTACGTTATAAAATATATAAAATAGGACACTTAAAAACTATGTGCAAAATATAAATTGGATCACTAATGATCATTAATAGCAATAGATGAACAAGACGAAGAACTATTGTAGGTTCAAAGAAAGAGTAAACTATCAAGAATGTGGCTACTTAGCCTGTTCCAGGCGTACGTTCAGATAGTCAGTGGACGGTGCAAGGAAAAGTGAGCCATTCTGCGCCAGACTAATGCACCGATCAGTTCAAAACTTCACTATCCCCCCAGGGAAACCCCGGGCAAGCCCGGGGGATTTGACCAACACCTAAGTGTGCCAGGGGAGTGGGGAATTTGACCAATTTTACCTACACTACCCAGAAATACTCACGCACACAAGAGTAGATACAAGGGCCTGTAGGTATAGTGTTTTTCACTTAAGGATTAATGATTAAGAATATTAATAAATTTGTCTGTCTAACCGACTTTTTAAAAGACTAACCTAACGAAATTTGCAGTCATTTGAGTGAAAAGGCGTGAAAAAGAAGGTTTCTTAAGCCCGAAAAGCTCCAAAATCACAGTAACGAAGGAAAAGGAAAGCAGAAAAAGAAAGAGTGAGGAGAAGGAAAGGCGGAGAAGAGAAAAAAAAGCAATGGTTGCACTCTTAGTTTTCATAATAGCTACTTTGAAGAGTAATTATTGGCCGAAAAAAACTGTTGGACTCAAAAGGTCCATTTGGCGATACCGTTTTAAAAAATCCGGCTAGATGTAAGTATGTTTGTATCTGTGAGTATATGCATGTATGTATGTACAGTACAACTAGACCGATGGAACTGGATTAACTCTTGAACATATGTATGTATGTCAGCAAGGACCTCAAAGCTAGTTTATTGGAAAATCCGCTGTAAGCTTATAAGACCGTCCTTTGTAGCATAGCGACCCGCTTTGACGAAAAACAAACTTCTAAAGAAACAAAGTGCGACATCGCCGGTAGCCTTCCACGCAGACGATCTTAGGGGTACTAGCAGAAAATAGGGAAGGTATGCCCCCACTCCCCGCCCCCGCCCCCGCTTCTAGTCTGCTACACAGCCGTTTTTGGTGTCGTCACGCAACGTTCCTCCCCACCAGTGGGGAGGAGCATTGCGTGACGACCCTAAAAACGACTGTGTAGCAGACTACCCCCCCCCCCCCCCCCCGCCACACTCCTGCTGAAATCAGCTGCGTTGTCATCAACTCGGGGGCAGAGGTACACGAAAACAAACGACTGCCAAATGCCTACAAGTAAATACAACAAAAATTGACAAATAAAATAAGAATTAGGTGCTGACCTAGACTGATTCGAATTTGCGAGGGATAACCAAACATATCTCAGAAGGCTACCCACAATTCCACCTAGCCGACCTAGTCCTCTGGTTCGTGCCGGCAAAATAGCTATTAGGGTCTGTTCCATTACACTACATTGTCAGAAATACTATTTACCTGGCTGGCGTGCGGAATTTGAACTGGTAATTTTAAGTTAAAATTCTGCACCTGGAACAGGCTAATGGCCAATGCGCATGGTCAGAGTCACAGGGCACCTGTAGCCTTTTATCTTTTCGGCGCGATACAGACTCCCCTGCGAATACAGTCGCCTCTGATCGCCTGACTCGTTACGCCCCTGCTATGAAAAAAGCGAAGAGTAATTAAGTATCACCGGTCTGCTTAACAGCCGTTCTTTTTTGTCGTCACGCAACGCTTCTCCCTGAAAACAGCTGCTGAGAACCCGTTAGCTGGGAGGGGCGTTGCTTGACGACACACTGAGAACGGCTGTGAAGCAAACTCCAACAAAGTGTTTCTTCTAAATTTTAAATAAGTATCTTCTTCAGCTGACCTAAGCATGTCATGATTGTGACATTTCTTTGCACGTGAAAGGACTGTAAATGTATAGTAACATAGTTAATATGACCATTTCTGAGGTATTATTCTTCCTTCCACATATTTGCGATTAGATCGTTTTTCTCATTACATCGTCCATTCTTCACCCAGTGCGTTCCGAGGTCATCGTAAACTTTGGGTTCAAGCGGAGCTTTTGCAACATACCATTTACATATTTGACACACTGAATAATCAGGGCGTCCGTGAAGCACCTTGTATTTTAGTCTCCATTTGAAGTATTCATTATAAGCAGTCTTATTGTTGTCCAGATTCTGAAGGTACTCTGCCAGTTGTTTAACAGTTTTGAAGTCCATAACATTGATATAAGACCCCGGAATAGCCAGCTTGGAGTAATTAGCACCTCCCATCACAACTGGGATGACATTCATATCACCTGGAATAAAAAAAATAAAACTAATCATGATCAAAAAACTACCAAAGCTGAGCAATATTTAAATGGCAGATGCCCATGGCTGAAATACTATTTACTATATTAAAGCGCCTGTATCATGGTTCGTAGTCTAGTCAAAGCGAAGGTAAATACCGGTACTTGCAAAATCCAAAAAGTCAAAAAAGCAGAAAAAAAGGAAATCTGAAATGCTGTTAAGCTAACAAGTTTTTAAAAAGAGCGAGCCCATACAAATTGAGTGACCCTTCGTATGTTTAAACTCGGTAGAGAAAAATAAAGGTGTTTTTGCCTGAAAACTCAAAAGGTCTCGTCTTTTAGCTGAAAATGGCTAATTTTTAATTGCGCAGATACGCTCAGGTAGGTTTAAAAATATATGACGCAAAACCCTTCAAATCGTTAAAATTCACCATCGTTTCCTACTAAAAAAAGAATATAGGGAGTTTTAGCAACTACGACGGCAACGATGGCGACATTTTTACTTAAAAACTAAGGGAAATCTTGCTGTTTGAAACCTCATCGCTCTTACTCGATCTCGTTTAATTCTTCAAATGTTGGCTGCGAATTTTTCTGTGGTTAAATTCTGTATATCAAAGCACAGAACTAAAAAAGAGAAATACAGTCGAAACTCTCCTTGCGACCACTCTCGTGAGCGACAGGCTCTGTTTGCGACCACCTTTGTGACACCCAGTTTGAACTGTGACTTAGGCCCGGTTCAGACGCCGAACTTTTCATGAGCCGAACCTAATTCGAATTAAGGCCGACCCATATTATTAAGACCGGCTGAATTGATTCTGACGCCGATCTTAATTGCAGCCGAACTAAGTTCAAAAGGCGAAAAATGCTCATTTCGGTCAAACTGCTTACAAAATACGTTATATAAATAATTTATGTATTAGGTTCGGTACATGAAAAGTTCGGCGTCTGAATCAAAGCCGTTCCTAAGTCGCTCCAAAAGACGAAATTTCCGGCCGAGCTGGGCGAAAAGAACGGCCTAGCCGTTCCAAATTGAAACAGGCGTTCGTAATTGATTCAGACGCCGAACTTTTCATGTACTTAATTCAATTTATTAGGTTCGGCTCATGAAAAGTTCCGCGTCTGAACCGTGCCTTAAACTTTGTAATGAAAAGCTCTGGTAAGCGACCGTTCCCGTAAGTGACCGCGATCATTTTTGGGATTACCTAACTGAACTTTTCCTTTGTTTTTAAGCTTTCGAATTCCCGAGGTGGTCGCTTACGAAAGCTTCGACTGTATACAAAGAGCGTGATTTGCAAAGTTGTTTGTCTTCCTCGTTTGCAATTCTTGTTGCCGTCGCTGTCGCCATCGACGTTGCTTAAGAGGGTGTGAATGGGGTTAACCGACTAGCGACAAAGGGCGAAAAATATTACTGACTACCAACAAAATGATTAAAAAATTACCGACTACCGACAGGAAAAATATAACCGACTACCGACATGGGCTGATATTATCAATATTTGTTTCCAGAAAAAAGAGCATTTTGCATTTTCTAGCATTTTCTAGGAAGGAAGTAACCTCTTTAAATTCATGACTCATCAGATGGCCTAAGAAGAATTTCCTTTTTTTTAATATACAGGTACATTGCTGCAGCCAATATCAAATACTTAGATTAATGCTCAAAGAAAACTGATTCCTTCCCGTTTAATGGAAAGCAATATCAGCATAGACCCACGGTACCACGATGGGCACAATGAGAGCAGTTTCCTTTCCAACTCCGAACATTTTAATGGGATATCTTGAAACACAAAGTTTAATTAAGAAAAAACTGTCCTTAAGCCAACTGTTTGAAAACGCTACATACATAACAATGACATTTTTTCCCTATATGGGACATAAGTAAACCAGACATCGTAGCTTTCTTCGCCGAACAAGTAAACTTCCATCACCCTATTACGAAATTCAGGGCCGAAATATCTGGAAATGATCATGAGACATTCTTTTCAGAAGCAGTTGTATACCAAGGCACAACATTCGACGAAAAATGAGAAAAAGCTATCCTTGATGTAAAGACGCATTTCAAACAGAAATCTTACAGTATATACATTTTCACCTCTTATCATCCCCCAATTGTTAATTAAAAGCGCTTGTTGCACAAACGAGAAGCCTTGAGAATCCTACGAACAAACTCTTCTGAGGACTAAGTATTTCAATTTCAAATGAGCTTGATGGACAGAGGCTAGCCACACAATTTTGAAAGAAAAATTGCTATTAGAAGTAAAACTCACAGAAAGGAAGGCAGCTGTCCTGAAACAAAACAACAAGGAAGAAAAAGAAATATTGCCTTTCGTGACGCAATACCAGCCCTTAGTGTCCATTATTAAAGAAGCTTTAATGAAAAAGTGGAATCTCATACAAAACCAACCACTACCTTGACAAAATTTTAAAGAACCACCCAAAGTGCTATGTCTCTGAGAAAGGAAAATTATGGCAAAGGACATGCTTGTTAGAGCCAAAACATAAGAGGGATAGATGTGCAGCCTGTCACCCCTTGCAGTTTTTCACTTAAAATAATTGAAGTATCCAGAAGGCTAGAGTCCATTGATTAATTAATTACTTTTTACTGTGCCCTGTAGTCTACCGGGAAACCAAGTTCGCATTTACAATAAAAGCTTTGGTGATTTTGTCAGTATTCATCATATTCATTTGGCAAACAATAGTAAAATAAACGATCTTGTTGCATAAACAATCAAGACGGCTAATGAAGTTTAAGTGCAATCAAATGATGCATTCTTACAAGTTTTACTTCTTCCTTAGGGATCAAAGTCTCGAAAAGTGGGTGAAATACATTAAATATATTAAAATAATCAACAAGCGTTTTTACTTATTCACTGAGATTTTCCGACGACCGACAAAAATCGAAACGTTTAACCGACTACCGACAAAGATCGAAAATTTTAACCGACTACCGACAAAGTTACTGAATTTTAACCGACAACCGACAAGTGGACCCCCCATTCAGACCCTCTTGTAATGATAAAAGAATCTTTGTCAGTGACTTAAGACATGCAAAGATGCCCCAGAAACCGTACTATGAATTAGAGAAATTCGATTTTTGACTATAAAAATGGGCTAAATTTCAAACTAAAGCACACGGGTCTTACCGAGCCTTCCCCAATATTTTTCAGAGATGTAATCCTCACATAAAGCGTTCTCGAATGCCAGATAAAACTTAAACGTTTTAAGGCAAGCAGTTAGATTTCTACAACCTCTCCGTTGCCCAAATTTTCCGGAACACCTTCCAAACACGTCAACCTTGATGTATTTTCTCAGCGTTTCGACAAAAGCCATTCGAGGTTGAGCGCCACAATTACTAACCACCCAAGCCGCAAGTTCAGTTTTTCCTTGGGAATAGTCGGGTATGTTTCTTACTTTATTCAATTTTTCTTCTTCAGTCAGTTCCTCGTAACTTCCATATGGCGACCAGAAGTCTGAATCGCTTCTATAAGTCCACGTTGAGTTAAACAGCCCGTTTAATGGATCAGGATTTGGTGTTGCATTTGGACTTTCCCACAAAGCATATACCCAGCGCTGTGAAGTGGACCTGTTTTTCAGCAGCGTTCTTAGATGATCTACACTTGGCATGTTTCTAGCGTGAAACACGACTAAGTCGCTTTCCTCAAGCCGTTGTTTGTCGTAGGTCAATTCGAAATCACCTGAGAGACATTTATTTGTGGCAAATAAAAACTTGTTTTCAAATCCACATTTATCACGATCTCTTATCCACTTTGCTCTCCCGAAAAAAACAGTGTAGATGAGTAAAAGCGTCTTTGTCCTTTCCCGTTGCATGAGTTGTGAGTTGTTAGTTCCAAGCAAATGTGTGTTGTTTACTTGCAACGACGATTTCATTGTTTGCTTTGAAAACTTACCTAGCAGGTAGTCGTCAAAAGTTAGCACGGCAAGAAGAAAAATACTGAGTCCACAGGAGCATAAGAAAAAATATTTTGACCATCTTGTCTCCATTTTAAACGATAACGAAGAAAAATATGGCGATACTGGGCACAGTTGCATATGCAAAACAGCAGGGAACTTTCACACTTGGTTAACCTGAGATCAGGCTCTATTTTCGTTGGGCGTCTCGAAAAGCGGGAAACCGGAATCCGGAATAGGAACGGGAATAGGAACAGGAACAGGAACCGGAAGCGGAATAGGAACCAGAATGGCAAGAGAAACCTATATAAAAGCAGGGACAACATTTACCTTAATTTAAGTTAATCTGGATTTAATTCCTATTCAGATTATATACGAAAAATAAAGGAAAAAAAATGGAATAGCAACCGGAATAGGATGGGGAATACAAACATTGTATAGAAATATGAAAAGAAAAAGATATAATCGTGATATAAATAAAACGCCAGAGAAATAATTAAAGAAATAAGAAAACACCCTTGAAATGTTAATCTAATTAACCTTTCTTTATCTTTAACCTGTTTTCGTGTCAAACATAATAGCGAACTTAGCAACGAGAACGCTGACCGTCGCTTGATGGAACGCTTCTGTCTCACACAACGAATCTGAATTCTTCCTCTTACCTTCCACTGTGCGAATTTGTTGAGTCAAAGCACCGAATTAAAGACAGAAAACATCCACTTTCAGTTTCCATTCTTAATGTCCTGGACGTCAATGTTCTGGTTGCTTATTAAGGTCCCTATTGCACTCGGTTGAGGTAGATGTAGATGAAGTGCTGGCTGGGATGGGGATGGGGGGGGGGGGAGGGTGAGGAAGTACGTGTTAATACCCTTTTTAAGCTGTGGACTATCTATCTCTGGTTAACTTCCCAATTTAGCACAGTACAACATATCTATGCAGCAAACCTGAGATGTATGGCAGCCCAATAAACGTCTCCGATGGGTGTCTCGTTTACACATGGTCTGACAAATAATATTAACATGTTACAACCTCCTTCCTATGAGAGACAAAAGGAACCTTAAGATCTGACAACGGCAACGCCAGCGAAAACGCCACTGAGAAATTGATTTCGGGTCCTAATTCAAACTATTTCTTATAAATTTCAAATTGTCCAGTCCTATAAAGGTTGGGAAATGAAGCTGGAGACCGCGTCCGAGCTCAGAAAGACTCAATAAAATTTATCGCCTGCCGTTCACATTCTCAAGAGAACTTAAGATTTGATCATTTACGTCGTAGTTGTGCATAGGCGGTGAAGAAATTGACAGGAGCGCGATGCACTCGCAAAGCTGCTGCTTTACTTATTTAACTTGCGGCTTTTTCTACCTTCTCGTTGCCGTAATATAAAGAGATTCGGGGGGGGGGGGGGGAGCATGATACCAGACTAGTCTTCTTACTTTTTGTACAGATTGAATTAGAATTAAAATAATTTAAAGTAAATGATGTCCCTGTTCTTGTATCGGTTCCCCTTCACATTACTGTTCCTGTTCAGTTGCCGTTTCCGGTTCCGGTTCCCATTCCCGTTCCTATTCCGGATTCCGGTTTCCGGCCTTTCCAGACGCCCATTTTCGTTTCGCTTTGTAAATTACATTCCGGCTGGCAACGCGAAACGAAAAGAGAACCTGAAACAAAGCTTTAACGAAATGTCTGCCGCCCACTTTTTTGATTGATTGACATTTGCCGAATCAGCCAATCAGAATACTTCCGTTGCTTGTTTTTCTAGTATGCAAATTTTTCACGCGTGGGATAAATGCAGGCTGACTTAAAAATAGCTTTTATCTGTTAACCCTGTGTTAATCAAAATGCACCTTGTTAGCGGTCGACAACTTGCAGAGGGATTCAACTCCGCGATACACTCACTTTCCGTAAATAAAGCAAATCCTGAGAAGAAATGAACAACCACATGGATTTTCTGAATTTCCATGGCACATATTAAGGCATATTTTCCTACCATAAGACCATAAAACAATAAAAAAGACAGCAAAATCGATCGGTGAGGGTAAAAGGCGGAATGAGTTTGCGGAATGGCATGTGGCATGGCTTGCGGAATGACATAATTATGCGGAATGTAAAATATGGAAATTGGCGCAAAGAAATAAATTAAACTGAAAGGCATGCGCGCGTCATTGCCGCGCCTTTTTTGGCGCCAATTTGAGTGAGCAACTGCTTTACTGGTTCACGCATTTAGACATTTATCTAAAACATACCTGAGAATTGGCTAGGGTTCCTGAAGGCAGCCTCCAAACGAAAACATTGAAGTCCGGTAAATATAGTGAGGCGTGACCAAAATAAATACTTGTGCGTTTGATTTTTTGCTTCTTCAAAATGTTACTCCTTCGATCAAGAATTACGTTGCGTTACTACTTTTATTTCGTGACTGTCATTTTGACAGCTCCGTCTCTTCAAACGTACCTTATTATAGGAAATTAACGCTCCATGAAATTAAGGTATTGGAAATTAACGCGACTTAAATTAACGCGAATTTAATGGAAAACGACTTTCGAATAAAGAAAATTAACGCGAAAGAGGAGGTAGAATTTCATAATAAAGGAGATTAACCCCGGGAGATTAACGCGATTATAAAGACACAGTTGGTGGTGGAACAAATTTATTTCAACACTGGATGCAAAAAAATTTAAAACTAATCAAAACTGAGCTGACATCACTTCTGACAGCGACAACGATGAAGATGAGCTCGAAATATTGTAAACCTTCGCCTTAGCTTTTGTGAAAGATGAAAAATAAAGGGTAAATGGAAAGAAAGAAAGCTTGTAGTTAATGTTTTTTAGGTGTCAAGAATGTCTGGACACGTACCAACATTGGCCAGCGTCGCCGGCAGGTAAAGTTCAGTGTTTCAAAATGGCTAAAATTGACCCAGTTTCACCTTTTTACCCCATTCTTTGATTGAAAAAAGCAATTTTGCAAAGGGAGGACCTACAAGACGTACGAAAAACGAGCCTTTAGGCTGTAAATATCTATTTATGTGCGTTTCGAAATTGGAAGTGTTTACACAATACAGACAATTTACCGCCCGCCTACCATGAAAATTCCTGAACTTCGATGGTGTCCCGGTGATGGTGTCTTACAAAGATTTCCTTCACTACTTACCCAAGCCAATTCCCAGGTATGTTTTAAATGAATGTCTAAATGTGTGATTTAAATAGCAAGAAGAGAATTCGGAGTTATACCACAAAGTTGCCGTCGAAAATGAGTAACGAACTTAACTTTTTGTTATCCTGGAAACCCGGGGGGGGCACTTGGGTATTTCTTGGGTGGGTATGTGCCGCCTGGGACTCCAAATTGGCACCCCGTTCTATAAAAAATTTCCCCTAAAATTGATACTCCGTTTTAGAAATGGGCCAATTTTTTATACCCCGTTCTAGAATTCGCCCTAAAACTGATACCCCGTTCTAGAAATGGGCCAATCTTTTATACTCCGTTCTAGGGTGCAACAAGAGTACAACAGTTTGATTGTTAACGCATTGAACCGTATTTTTAAAAGCAATCTGTCCTTGAATAAAAAAAGTCAAATGGCTGCTTACAAAACTGGAGCTTTCGCACGTTCGAAATATTATACCCCGTTCTAAATCAGGAGCTTCAAAATCACGACCCCGTTGGGCGGCATATACCCGTATAGGTAATGTATGGGAGTACCCCCCCCCCCGGGCCTGGAAACCTATCCCTCATTTTTAAAATTATTTCAGTACGATCAGCTTCCCTATCGTCTAGAAAGTATCTTCTGATGGAAGGAAAAGAATTTTTCTGTTCGTGGAAAGTGTCCAAATTTCTCCATCCAGCTTCGTTTGCGAACGCGAGGAAAGTTGTAGCCTGCGTGCCGACGATAACTAAGCTCTGATGAGTTAACCAGATTTTAATTTCGTCTGCGCGCAGGCTAGGAAAGTTGATGTTAGCGAATTTCAGGTTAAAAACTTAATGCAGTCTGAAACTCCGACATCGAAAACCGATCTTTTATTCTTTCTCACGAATATAAGGCTTTGGGCGGGAACAATCTACGTTAGGTTTCTTATATACCTAAAAGCTATCTGAAAAATCAATTTCTTTCATTTTTGTTCATAACTCTTGCCACGAAATTAAGATTTTGGTCGATTTTTCTGTTTCGCACGTCTCAAGCTCGCAACCGAGGAAACAAAATTCATCTCTGAATACCTTATTATAGGAAATTAACGCTCCATGAAATTAAGGTATTGGAAATTAACGCGACTTAAATTAACGCGAATTTAACGGAAAACGACTTTCGAATAAAGAAAATTAACGCGAAAGAGGAGGTAGAATTTCATAATAAAGGAAATTAACGCGCTTAAGACTCAGTTGGTCAAAGGAGAAGATAGACATCACTTCTGACAGCGACAACGATGAAGATGAACTCGAAATATTGTAAACCTTCGCCTTAGCTTTTGTGGAAGATGAAAAATAAAGGGTAAATGGAAAGAAAGAAAGCTTGTAGTTAATGTTTTTTAGGTGTCAAGAATGTCTGGACAGGTTCCAAAATTTTAAAATACTGGAAATTAAGAGCGCGGAAATTAACGCTGCACTTAATTAACGTCGCGGAAATTAACGCTCAACAAAATGAACGCGATTTAAATTAAAGCGAATTTTAACGATTCGCGTTAATTTCATGGAGCGTTAATTACCTATAATAAGGTATTATCAATTATGTCACGATCACGTAACCCACAGTTTCATATATAAAGAAACACTTCTCACACGGTTTCGAATACAAATATAGGTAACAAGAAACTGTTAAGTTAATCGTACAAACATCTTTTGCAGAAAAAATGAAAGTAGAAGGGAGCGTGACCTTCAAAAACATCTTTTCTTCAACAGACAAAGAATCTTTTTGGCTGTGCGGAAAGGGCTGGTCGACAATGAGCCTTCGTGGTTTTTAATTTTTGATTGTCATCGTATGTTAAGCCCGCAACATTTAATAAAACAGTGGCTGCGTTTGCAAATTGAGTGGCGCCAAAAAAGGGCGCTCTTTTCAGTTGAATTTATTTCTTTGGATCGTTCAACTGCGTATATTAAATTCCGCATAATTATGTCATTCCACAAGACATGCCACATGCCATTCCGCAAACTCATTCCGCCTTTTACCCTCACCGAAAATCGATCCTTCTCTCCACCGACGACGGATCATTCACGAAAACAACCACGCGAGGAATAAGCGCTTTCAACTTCCGGCGTTTCCGACAGCCAATCAGATCTTGTGGCATTGTTCTAACAGCCAATCAGCGTTACGGCCGTAACGAGTATAAACTTGTTGCTGCCGGGCATCAGCCGGCAGCAGACCATATTCTTGATCCATTTGAGATTTTTGGTTCGACGGTTCGATGGTTCCATGGTTCCATGGTTCGATGGTCATCTGTAACTGCAGCGCAGTGCAGTCAGCGGTTTGCTTAGCTGCCGCGCCTGGTTTTCTCTTAGGAGCAACCCGCCATTTTGTTTTTCTCTCATGTAAGATCTGTGCAGAAATCGTAGTTTATCGGATGCTTGCTGTCTTTTTAAACGGCCTAAACGGTAAGAACAGTTCAAGACGTATTGTACGGAACATTTTTTCGGTTTATTTTTTTTTATTCAGGTTTCAAGATTAGTTATAGCGAGTATTGTTTTGTCAGATTGTTTAATATCTCGGTAATCAGGATTGTAAGTTACATAATTAAGTGAACGGCATGTGCTGTACATCTACCTGACCTGTGAATAAACAAGTTTTGGCCTTTCCGTCATTTGTTCTCAAGTCATCTCATCGATCCTGTGTACGATGATTGTTCGATGAAGAAACAGCCTATCAGCACTGCTGTTGTTTTAGAATTTCGTGAATTATTAAAATGAATTACAAAATGGTATTGAATCCTTAGCGAGTTTTATGAATATAAGCATATTTGTCATCGTGATCGGTTCTTTTTTTATATTACGCTCTGAGTGTTTCATAATGCCAGCAAGTCTAAGTTATTGACTTTAATAAAAAACAATTCATATGTTCAACTGTTCTACAAACTGTCTTTGTCCTATTCCCCCGGGGGGGGGGGGGGGGGGGGTACTGCCATATATGGGCTATATAGGTATGTGCCGCTGTGAAGGGTATGGTTTTCATACAGTTTACTCTAGGATAGGGTATATAAATCAGAGTGTTTGGGTCTAGAATAGGGTATCATTTTTCAGGAAAATGATCACTTGTTTTAAGATTTTATCTAGACAAGGGAAACGGCTATTCTAGGATAGGGGGATTGGAGGAGTTTACTCTAGTATAGGGTAGCAAAATTCAGCTGAACTAGCTCTGGTATAGGTTAAGGGTTCCAGGGTCCCAGCGGCACATCCCCACCCAGAAATTCCTAAAGTACCCCCCCCGGTCCTATTCGCAGTTCGCAACTAACGGCAGCACTTCCCTTCCCAATGAGAACTTCTAGTAATAGTTTGTATCAGGTCCAATTTCAGCGGTAGCCGTTAGGGAGAATGTATGAGAACCGCTCAAACTGGGCCTTATCTCAGGTTAACACATGGTAAGCGCTGTCGCTTAAAAGTATAGAGCCTAAAAGCGTCACGAACGATCCCCAAAGGACGTCTGCGGGGAGGCTGCCTCATCAGTGGAAGAGTATACATCATCAAATGACGAAAGACTCATCGTCATCAAATGACGAAAACAGGGCATAGGATAAATGGAACCGGGCTTAAGAGAAGCCCTTGGCCAAGGGACATTCTTGAACTCAACCGTTATACACCTTACTCCAAATGGCGGCAAATCTTGTTATAACTCCATAGTGTGATAATGATAATTTTCACCCTCGACAACTCGTTTCAAGATATAAATTGTTTTCCATTCTGCAAGTGCAGTCAGGCGAAAAGGGCTAATTAGCATGTTATAAAAGAAAAGCAAAAAATAGTCTTAAGAGTAAAAATTCGCGAATCGACAGAGAAGCTGCATTTCCCAAGTTAGCCTGAACAGATTCTTACATAAATGATAATTGGCGCAAATTAAGGCTAATGACGTTCTTTAATAGATAGATTCTTATATTCTGAAGAAAAAAAAAAGAAATACGAACATTGACATTGTACATTATAGCGAAGAGTATTTACTGGTATTCAGCTAACTCTTACGCAATACATCTGCATACCAGCATTGCATTGCAGTTGGAGTGATAATCACTCGTATTTTCCCAGGTTACTCTGAACAGGTTCTTCCATAAAAGGTAACAAGCACAAATTTAGGCTATTAAAGTTCTTAAATAGGTTCTTATTTTCTGAAGAAAAAAAAAACACTATGTTTTCTTCAGAAATCCTTCCACACTAATTCGTTTTCGTTTGAAAACGCATACATTTCGGCGCGTTTGCGCCTTCCGTCTACACTAATACGCTGAGCGTATTCATCGAAAACTCATCGATTTGAAAACGCTCTTGAAAGTGGATCAAAACAGAAACGGTTATACATCATATCAATGTGGACGGTCGAAGACGGTTGAAAACGCATCAAAATGAAAACGATGAATGGAAATATCGCTTGAAATATCGCAAACGCGTCTGTTTGTAACATGCACAAAGAGTTCAACTTACCTCGATATGTCACAACGTGCCTTTCTATCGTCTTCGAACGTTTCACAGTGTGGACAGTCGTAACCGCACCAAAACGGTAGTGTGGACGTGAATCGATCGATGCGTTCTGAAAACGCATTAGTGTGGACAGGGCCTAATGCACCTATCAATGTTAAGCTGGCGGGGGGGGGGGGGAGGGAGGGGGGAGGCAGGGCATGGGGTGGGGATTTGACATTTTCCAAAAATTTGTCGTCAAAGTCCCTGTGCATGGGCAAATCATTCCAGTCAATTGCAACCAAATTTCCCCACCCCGGGCTGCACATTGCTGTCCATCCCAAGGCTGGACCCAAGAAAGGCACAATAAAAATATCTCCAAATAAAACTCTGTAATCATTATTTATAATGTTGCTGCATCATCAAAGATGCATGTTCTTATTACAGCTGCAATTATACGTTTTAACCATTCAATCCGTGTTTTAACACACTGCGTAGAATACAGAAACCTTTAGGAGAAAGTCCACATTTTTAAAGGTGGAATATACCGTACTTAGTAAAAGTAGTTCAAAGAAAGTCAGTTTTATAAGCTTTATACAGTGATTGTAGCGAATGTCAGCCATACACTGATCAATTTTACTTGCAAAAATCGACTTGGTTACTCTTTACTTCCGTTTACTTTGATACCACAGTATCTAAAAAGGTTTAATTGATCAATAAAATTAAATCCACTCACCTTTGGCTTGTTCTCATTGGCTTCCATAATTTCCAGATCTTTCCAGACCGTACGTCGCGTGCGTGAAGCTTGGATTTTCGGTCTCAGTCTCTTTCGTCCGAGTCGGCAGTCAAATATCTCCACGTCGGTCCCACGTCGGGCGAAGAAATATTCAAATATTCCCTTCCCCGTGAGAACACGATCGATCAAATGCCCTACCCCAGGGCCAACAAAGACAATCAAATCCCCACCCCATGCCCTGCCTCCCCCCCTGACGGCTTTACATTGATAGGTGCATAAGAGTACCAAGTGGTATTCGGCTTTTATTCCTTACATAAAATCTGCCCACCATTACGTTGCAGTACGTTGAAGTGATAAGGCACGTATGTCTCCAAAGAGGATCTTGAATTGACTTATCTCTTTTGCCTAGGTGAACAGAATTTTTTAATTATAGATTTTAGAAAATATGAACCTGTTTCAAGTTTTAGGCTAACCAGGCTCTTGTATTTAGGGGGCCCAACGTAACTAGCAAATTTCCGCTTAACAGATTCTTGAACCAGGTTCTCTGTCTCGCGGGTTCATACTGTATTGCCCCCATTTTGAAATTAAGTGTATGGCCTGTGCTTAACACAGGGCTAACAGTTTGGACATGACAGCACTGAAGATAAATTAGTAACACGACATGGTGGAATGAATGGCGAGTACTGATCATGAGTCAAACTGAGTTGAAGAAGAAGAAATACTTTGGCCACCTTCTCGCCATTTTAAACCATGGCTAACATAAAATAACTTGAACTACTTTCAAAAGAAGACATCACGTCTTTACCACCTTCGACGCACGTATAAGAAATGTAAAATGTAAAAATAAAAATGCCCTAGAAGTTTTAAATCCTCGAAATATATTTCGCTCTTCGAGCCTCGTCAGTCAAGGCTCGAAGAGCGAAATACATTGCGAGGATTTAAAACTTCTAGAACATTTTTATTTTTACATTTCATTTCTTATACGTGCGTCGAAGGTGGTAAAGACGTAATGTCTTCTTTTGAAAGTAGTTCAAGTTATTCGAACACATTCCTAGTCTCGGAATTTACAATTTCTCAATAACATAACATAACATAAAGTATTAATTCAAGATGGGGAAAATAAAAATTATAAAACATCTTGAAATGGAAAAATTGGAGGTTGATAGTATGACGTTTCCCTAAACAAAAAGATAAAAAGATTAAAGCTATGTACGTTATAATTACATAAAATAGGACATTTAAAAACTATGTGCAAAATATAAATTGGATCACTAATGATCAATAATAGCAATAGATGAACAAGACAAAGAACTATTGTAGGTTCAAAGAGAGAGTAAACTATCAAGAATATGGCTACTTAGCCTGTTCCAGGCGTACGTTCAGATAGTCAGTGGACGGTGCAAGGAAAAGTGAGCCATTCTGCGCCAGACTCATGCACCGATCAGTTCAAAACTTCACTATCCCCCCAGGGAAACCCCGGGCAAGCCCCGGGGATTTGACCAACACCTAAGTGTGCCAGGGGAGTGGGGAATTTGACCAATTTTACCTACACTACCCAGAAATACTCACGCACACAAGAGTAGATACAGGGGCCTGTAGGTATAGTGTTTTTCACTTAAGGATTAACGATTAAGAATATTAATAAATTTGTCTGTCTAACCGCGACTTTTTAAAAGACTAACCTAACGAAATTTGCAGTCATTTGAGTGAAAAGGCGTGAAAAAGAAGGTTTCTTAAGCCCGAAAAGCTCCAAAATCACAGTAACGAAGGAAAAGGAAAGCAGAAAAAGAAAGAGTGAGGAGAAGGAAAGGCGGAGAAGAGAAAAAAAAGCAATGGTTGCACTCTTAGTTTTCATAATAGCTACTTTGAAGAGTAATTATTGGCCGAAAAAAACTGTTGGACTCAAAAGGTCCATTTGGCGATAACCTTTTAAAAAATCCGGCTAGATGTAAGTATGTGTGTATCTGTGAGTGTATGCATGTATGTATGTACAAGCAGACCGATGGAACTGGATTAACTCTTGAACATATGTATGTATGTCAGCAAGGACCTCAAAGTTAGTTTATTGGAAAATCCGCTGTAAGCTTATAAGACCGTCCTTTGTAGCATAGCGACCCGCTTTGACGAAAAACAAACTTCTAAAGAAACAAAGTGCGACATCGCCGGTAGCCTTCCACGCAGACGATCTTAGGAGTACTAGCAGAAAATAGGGAAGGTATGCCCCCACTCCCCGCCCCCGCCCCCGCTTCTAGTCTGCTACACAGCCGTTTTTGGTGTCGTCACGCAACGTTCCTCCCCACCAGTGGGCAGGAGCATTGCGTGACCACCCTAAAAACGACTGTGTAGCAGACTACCCCCCCCCCCCCCCCCGCCACACTCCTGCTGAAATCAGCTGCGTTGTCATCAACTCGGGGGCAGAGGTACACGAAAACAAACGACTGCCAAATGCCTACAAGTAAATACAACAAAAATTGACAAATAAAATAAGAATTAGGTGTCCGAATGAATGCTGACCTAGACTGATTCGAATTTGCGAGGGATAACCAAACATATCTCAGAAGGCTACCCACAATTCCACCTAGCCGACCTAGTCCTCTGGTTCGTGCCGGCAAAATAGCTATTAGGGTCTGTTCCATTACACTACATTGTCAGAAATACTATTTACCTGGCTGGCGTGCGGAATTTGAACTGGCAATTTTAAGTTAAAATTCTGCACCTGGAACAGGCTAATGGCCAATGCGCATGGTCAGAGTCACAGGGCACCTGTAGCCTTTTATCTTTTCGGCGCGATACAGACTCCCCTGCGAATACAGTCGCCTCTGATCGCCTGACTCGTTACGCCCCTGCTATGAAAAAAGCGAAGAGTAATTAAGTATCACGGGTCTGCTTCACAGCCGTTCTTTTTTGTCGTCACGCAACGCTTCTCCCTGAAAACAGCTGCTGAGAACCCGTTAGTTGGGAGGGGCGTTGCTTGACGACACACTGAGAACGGCTGTGAAGCAAACTCCAACAAAGTGTTTCTTCTAAATTTTAAAAAAGTATCTTCTCCAGCTGACCTAAGCATTTCATGATTGTGACATTTCTTTGCACGTGAAAGGACTGTAAATGTGTAGTAACATAGTTAATATGACCATTTCTGAGGTATTATTCTTCCTTCCACATATTTACGATTAGATCGTTTTTCTCATTACATCGTCCATTCTTCACCCAGTGCGTTCCGAGGTCATCGTAAACTTTGGGTTCAAGCGGAGCTTTTGCAACATACCATTTACATATTTGACACACTGAATAATCAGGGCGTCCGTGAAGCACCTTGTATTTTAGTCTCCATTTGAAGTATTCATTATAAGCAGTGTTATTGTTGTCCAGATTCTGAAGGTACTCTGCCAGTTGTTTAACAGTTTTGAAGTCCATAACATTGATATAAGACCCCGGAATAGCCAGCTTGGAGTAATTAGCACCTCCCATCACAACTGGTATGACATTCATATCACCTGGAATAAAAAAAATAAAACTAATCATGATCAAAAAACTACCAAAGCTGAGCAATATTTAAATGGCAGATGCCATGGCTGAAATACTATTTACTATATTAAAGCGCCTGTATCATGGTTCGTAGTCTAGTCAAAGCGAAGGTAAATACCGGTACTTGCAAAATCCAAAAAGTCAAAAAAGCAGAAAAAAAGGAAATTTGAAATGCTGTTAAGCTAACAAGTTTTTAACAAGAGCGAGCCCATACAAACTGAGTGACCCTTCGTATGTTTAAACTGGGTAGAGAAAAATAAAGGTGTTTTTGCCTGAAAACTCAAAAGGTCTCGTTCTTGTAGCTGAAAATGGCTAATTTTTAATTGCGCAGATACGCTCAGGTAGGTTTCAAAATATATAACGCAAAACCCTTCAAATCGTTAAAATTCACCATCGTTTCCTACTAAAAAAAGAATATAGGGAGTTTTAGCGACTACGACGGCAACGATGGCGACATTTTTACTTAAAAACTAAGGGAAATCTTGCTGTTTGAAACCTCATCGCTCTTACTCGATCTCGTTCAATTCTTCAAATGTTGGCTGCGAATTTTTCTGTGGTTAAATTCTGTATATCAAAGCACAGAACTAAAAAAGAGAAATACAGTCGAAACTCTCCTTGCGACCACTCTCGTGAGCGACAGGCTCTTTTTGCGACCACCTTTGTGACACCCAGTTTGAACTGTGACTTAGGCCCGGTTCAGACGCCGAACTTTTCATGAGCCGAACCTAATTCGAATTAAGGCCGACCCATATTATTAAGACCGGCTGAATTGATCGTAATTGCAGCCGAACTAAGTTCAAAAGGCGAAAAATGCTCATTTCGGTCAAACTGCTTTCAAAATACGTTATAAATATTATGCATTAGGTTCGGTACATGAAAAGTTCGGCGTCTGAACCAAAGCCGTTCCTAAGTGGCTCCAAATGCGAAATTTCCGGCTGAGCTGGGCGAAAAGAACGGCCTAGCCGTTCCAAATTGAAACAGGCGTTCGTAATTGATTCAGACGCCGAACTTTTCATGTACTTAATTCAATGTATTAGGTTCGGCTCATGAAAAGTTCGGCATCTGAACCGGGCCTTAAACTTTGTAATGAAAAGCTCTGGTAAGCGACCGTTCCCGTTAGTGACCGCGATCATTTTTGGGATTACCTAACTGGACTTTTCCTTTGTTTTTAAGCTTTCGAATTCCCGAGGTGGTCGCTTACGAAAGCTTCGACTGTATACAAATAGCGTGATGTGCAAAGTTGTTTGTCTTCCGCGTTTGCAATTCTCGTTGCCGTCGCTGTCGCGGTCGACGTTGCTTAAGTATGAATAAGCCCATGAAATGCACTCTTTGTGTATGCAAGAAGAAACTTGAGGGTCTTACCGAGCCTTCCCCAATATTTTTCACTGATGTAATCCTCACATAAAGCGTTCTCGAATGCCAGATAAAACTTAAACGTTTTAAGGCAAGCAGTTAGATTTCTACAACCTCTCTGTTGCCCAAATTTTCCTGAACACCTTCCAAATACATCAACCTTGATGTATTTTTTCAGGTTTTGGACAAATGCCATTCGAGGTTGAGCGCCACAATTACTAACCACCCAAGCCACAAGTTCATTTTTTCCTTGGGAATAGTCTGGTATGTTTCTTACTTTATTCAATTTTTCTTCTTCAGTCAGTTCCTCGTAACTTCCATATGGCGACCAGAAGTCTGAATCGCTTCTGTAAGTCCACGTTGAGTTAAACAGCCCGTTTAATGGAGCAGGATTTGGTGTTGCATTTGGACTTTCCCACAAAGCATATACCCAGCGCTGTGAAGTGGACCTGTTTTTCAGCAGCGTTCTTAGATGATCTACACTTGGCATGTCTCTAGCGTGAAACACGACTAAGTCGCTTTCCTCAAACCGCTGTTTGTCGTAGGTCAATTCGAAATCACCTGAGAGACATTTATTTGCGGCAAATAAAAACTTGTTTTCAAATCTACAGTTATCATCACGATCTCTTATCCACTTCGCCGTCCCGAAAAATAAGGTATAGATGAGTAAAAGGGTCTTTGTCCCTCCCGGTTGCGTGAGCTGTGAGTTGGTTATGGTAGACGTTGGATTCTTGTTTATAACCGCGTGTAAGTTGTTTCCAAGCGCCGAATGTGTATGGTTTTGCATCCACGATTTTACAGTTTGCTTTGAAAACTTACCTCGTTGGATGTCGATTAAAGTAACCACGACAAGAAAGAAAATGGCGAGTCCAGAGGAGAAAAAGAAAAAATATTTTGCCCATGTTGTCGCCATTTTAAACGATAGCTTTGAAAGAGCGCTGGAGCAAGACGGTTGCATATGCAAACCGCTCACTGTAAAGGAAGACTGTGGACTGCGGACTGCGGACTGCGGACAGCGGACCAGGGGTAAAATGCAGACGGAGTGTAAAAGGCAGACTGCAGACTTAGAGTAAAACGCAGGCTGGGTGCAAACTGCAGAATGAGGACTGCAGACTGTGGGAAAAAGGCAGACCGAGCATAAAATGTAGTCGCGGAGGGGTTTAGGGGCAAAAAAATCCCGCAAATACATGCAAACGACCACTTACTTGACATCCGCTTTCACAAATCCATTCCCTTCTTCTCTGGAAGGTCGTCGACGACCCGAAAACATAGGGGACCTTAAGCAACGACGGCAGTGAAAACGTCGCTAAAAAATGAATTTGAGTTCTTTCAAACTTAATCGCGTCCATTTGGACCCGCTCAATATGTCAAATGCAGGCGACTTTTCCTGGAGTTGAATTCTTAAGGATTTTATTCAGGTTCAAAAAGAGAAAGGAAAATTCGCCGTCGTATATCCACGTCCGACATAAAACGTCAAATTAGGAGGTTTCACTTCGTAGTCGTGCAGTTGTCGTCGTCGTCGTCGTCGTAGGCCCGGTTCAGACGCCGCTCCACTCATGTGCCGAACCTAACTGAGTTTGGTTTAACCTGAGATCAGGCCCAATTTGAGCGGTTCTCACTGTGACATTCTCTATAACGGCTACCGCTGAAATTGCTCTCTTTTCGTTTCGCCTTGCCTGCCCGAATGTAATTTTCAAAGCGAAACGAAAATAGAGCCTGATCTCAGGTTAAGTTTGGTTCGACTTTGGAGCGACATTGGCGCGACATCTGATTCAGACGGCGCGCCTTGTGTCGAACCTAATCTTTATTTCATGTAGGAAAGATTTATAAATTATCATAATGTATGCATTTGATTCGGCACATGAGAAGAACGCCGTATGAATCACCTGCCGCTCCAATGTCGAATAATGCGACAGACCCTGTCGAACTTAACGTTTTTGCCACAACAAATTAAAATTGCCGTACCAAACTGATTCAGACGCCGCTCTTTTGCCGTACTTAATCCCTCAGTTTGGTTCGGCACATGAGTGGAGCGGCGTCTGAACCGGGCCGTAGTAGCATCGTGGCCGTCCGGCAACAGGACGTTCTCAAGAGTCTTTGGAGATAGAGAAGCTTAGCCTATCGATCTGGTATGGTTCTAGGAGTAGTGTGTGGCTTACGAAAAGTATACACGACACTTGGAAAGTGGTTAAAGTCATGAGTTCGTTCAACTTTGATTTGATTTTTGACTCCGACCTGTAGTTATACCGCAACAGGCCGCGCGATCTTCACCGATCTAATACACTTGAAATGTTCCTTGTATCTCTGCTTTACGATCGTGTATGTTTAAGAATTGATGTTTTTAAAATAAATTATTGCCTGAATATTCTGTTTATAATCTAGTTTCTTTATGTGTGCTACTCGATAACATTTGTTTTGCGGAACACTGACCCGATGCAACGCGAATGAATTTGTTCATTTGCTGATAAGCATTTGAAATTTATGCTCAATTAAGGATAATCTTTATACTCATACGTTGTGCATTTTTGTCACCGGTCAGGTGCTATTTGTAGGTATTTCTGGATTTATATAAGGCGAACTGAGAGAACAGTAATAAGATGTTTGTTTACAAATTTTGTTTGCCGATCGGTGACTGCTTTGTTAGCGTGGGTACGACCTCGTAAAAATACACGTTGGTAAATGTTTGTTTCAAAGCAGGACAGGGCTGTAAATCTTATTCTTATCGACTGCAACATATATCTGAGGAGTAGGAAAGAATAAACTTGAATTATGGGGATAAATAAAATCAAGCCAAATGCCCGAAAATACTCTCGCGTCGCGAACAATTACTTTGAATTTGGTAAATTTACTTGCATGCATCTAACTCGCTTCCGATTGGTTGAAAAACAATCAGCTACTGTTAGAACTTACACATGCGCATTATCATGAACCAGTCCCTTTAAGCTCCCTATCGCAATCTTGAACTTTTTTTCCGTCCGAGAGACCTCACGCTTCAATTTTAGACGCGAAGTTTTCCGGTGAGGGTAACAGGTGGAATGAGTTTGTGGAATGGCATGTGGCATGGCTTGCGGAATGACATAATTATGCGGAATGTAATATACGCAGAACGACCCAAAGAAAATAAAACTGAAAAGTGCGCCCTTTTTTGGCGCCAATCAATTTGCAAACGCAGCCGCTGTTTTAATGTTGCGGGCTCGACATACATGATAAAGCCACAAAGGACTTCTTGACTTATCACTGTCGATTAGATTCTTCTTGTCTTTATTAGTCGGGCTGCATGCCGGCAGCACCGACTGACTACATCGCGAAAGTCGGCCAGGAAGAAAAGATGTTATGGAAGGTCACGCTCCCTTCTACTTTAATTTTTTCTGCAAAAGATGTTTGCACGATTAACTTAACAGTTTCCTTTTACCTATATTTGTATTTGAAACCACGCGAGAAGTGTTTCTTTTTCAGACGGAGGGTTACGTGATCGTGACATAATATTCAGAGATCAAATGGATGTTGTATTTTGTTTCCTTGGCTGCGAAGCTAACAGCTGGCATAGAAGGGCTAGTTCGAACCCTGGCGATAAAGTGTGTGTTTCTTTTTTCTCTTTTTTTTCCCCTTCCTAGTAAACCGTTTTAGCATTTTTCATGATCAAACGCACACACGCACAAAAACAAGGAAGGTGCGAAGCGATGCGGAAAGGCCGAAAGGAGACAGAGAGATTTATAATGATGCTGGATGCTGTGTACTGATTTTCTCAAACTTATCGAGAAGACTTTTAGGTGCTGTCTTAGCATGGACGTCATACATTAAATAACTTAACTGTTGAAAGAACAAAGACTGTAGAGGAAGGCAATTTGATTCAATAAGTAAATCATTCCAACAACATACAAAGATTTTCTGCACGAAATTTGGATGATCTGCGGTAGCTGGTATCAACACAGGTATACAATGCGAACTGTTCGACGCATCGTGATGTCACGCGCGATGTGTGACTCATACATTTACTGTCCGTAACACCCGCTCTCGGCTTCATAAAACACAGAAATGCTTCATAAAACACAGAATGTTACACCTTTTGATCCCAAATTTTGATATAATGTAAGAAAAATGAACAAAGGTAACCTACCGTATGTTTTTAGTGGCGTTTTCTGCGTTTTTGTGGCGTTTACAGTCGCTTGAAACTGACACCCCCGACTAATAAATGATAAAACGACCCACGCGTCGCGTCCTTCGCCTTTCAGCCTCCGGAAAATCAAAGCCAGATAGTTTGCGAAGATCGATGCCAAATTCGTCGAAGTTGTTTGCCTCTAACGACCTAAAAAGACGCCGCGAATTTTCACATGCGCCCCAAAACCGCCATCGTCAGAGGAACTAAGCTTTTTAAAACATAGAGGCATTCCTGGTATTTTTGACAAGGCTCTTGAGTGGATCAGAAACATTTTATCCAAATTCCGCTGGTCGAGTCGTTCCCATGGAAACGCGCGAGCAATAATAAGAATAATGGCAGCTTTATTTGTGTTTTTGAATGTATAATTGTAAATCTCGCTAAGTATTGTTGGTTTTCACATGACGTCACCAAAAATCAAACTAAAAAACTATCGATCCTACCGAGATTTTACTTTCATGATGCATAAGAGCAGCTTCATTTTCGTTCAAATTTTCGCTTCAAAAGGGTTCTTGGTTTTGTGATAGAGTACGCTTGAATTTCTAAGCTTTTGCGTGACGCGTCATTTACATGACGGCCAAGAGAGCTGTCATGTACGTTAAAAAATGACTTATTTCAGGAAATTTTGCCATCTAAACAGTTCATGTATTAGAAAAAGCATTACTTTAATGTTTATGAGTTTCTCGAAGAACAAATTCACGCTTTTGTAGCAAAACTCGGTAACAGATGTCTTTGCTCGTTTCCGTCCGCCATGTTGGAGCTCATCCAGGTGAGCACCAGCATGGCGTCTCCATACAAATCTCTATAAGTTTGCGTAAAACATTTCTTCGGATATCTCGTAAAGGAAATATTCCTCTGGGCTGAATCTTGGCGAGGGTCTTTGCATATGTACCTCCTTTCATTTCCCAGATTCTGGACTTAATCTATTGAAGGGTTTTGAGTTTTGATCTATTTTGAATGGCGTGACACTGAAAACCAGCAATAGGCAATTTACAAATGCTGCTCGAGATTGGATTATTCAAAAATACTAATAAAAAAGAATGAAAGAAAAAAAGAAAAGAAATCAAAATTGCATTAAGTCTGGGTTATCCCAATTCTTTAGTGGCATTTTCCCGGAAAATTAATTTTTTCCGAGAAAATTAATAAAATAGAAATTAACTTTTTCAGGAGCCTATGGGCTCCTGCTTTTTTGAAGAAAATGAACTAAGACTAAAACTCAAAGTTTACAAAAACCTAAATACAGCTGAGTGGAGACTGAAGACCGTACTTAGCCTTTAAGTGGGGAAACAAAAGCATAATCAACAAAAGCCTACCTGCGTAGCAGGCGTCGATAAGGGTAGGGGATAGGGAGGAAGGCGTGTCATCGATCTTTGCGGCTACTTTATTGGCCACTTTTCAGGCATTTTTTCGCTTTCGCTCCTCTTCCATTTCTGCATATCATCTGAAGACTCAAGGATAATACTTCTTCTTCTGAATCCAAAAACCGTTTGTGAAATATTCCCTGTCTATTTATTCTAGTTCCAGCACAGGAGAGAGAGAGCACAGAGTATATCACTGAGGATGAAAAGGATCAGTTCGATATACAGGGTGTCCCAAAAGTTCGTTCCTCTACTTTATAAGTCTGTATTTCTGTACGATTGAACTTGTTAAGCAAATCATTGAAACAAAAGTTGTGTCTTTCAATCTAATTCACTATTTTCATACTTGTTGTGCCATCTTTTGACTCGAATATTCTATCTGTGTAATCCCGCGCCAAAGGTGCCCGTGTGCGAGTATATTTTCTAGCATAGGTGTACGGGCAATTTTTTGCCAGCGAGGGCGGTAAACCATTTGCCCAAAAAATTCTCGCAAGTGCCCAAATTTTTCCGAAAAATTCGAAAAGAAACGAGGCCCATACGATGCAACAACATAGGTCGTACTGGCATATGAACTTGACTCGATACAGTTTTTCAGGATCAATAGCTCCCGAGATCATTGAGCATAAACTACGTCGCCATAAACCCAAACATTTGGAAAAATTGCCACCACAGTTGAATCCACTCTGGAGAAGGATTCATCGGCTCATTTGATCTACCATGATCCGAGTGATCTTGGATCACTGATCCTAATCCGGATCATCCCAAAGGAACGCACCCTTAGAGAAAGATGAAAATTTGTCATGATCAGGGTTGCAATAAAATTGGAGTTGTCATAGCAACGAAATGACGCCATTACCCATTTTACTTACAGCAATATTTCTCGGCACTGGGAACTGTTCTTCCAAAATCGTTCACGGGAGCTTTAAGTTTTCCTCGATGTTAATGAATTTAAAGCGGAATCTGTAAGAGCGTTATCGAGATATTTTGGGATGAAGTTTTTATCGTTAGAAAATCTTGGTGTTTGGCCGTTATCTGTAGAAAACAAAGCGCTTTTGACCATGCAATTTCACCTCATAGTAGTTTCAATCTTTTTAAAAACGTGTCTGAAAGATCATGGAGATAGCTCCGGCCGATTGCTAAAAAGAAGGATTTGATTAGTATGTATCAAGGCGCGGATCTTGTTAGCGGTTTTGTAAACATTTCGGTCTGCTTTAAGAAACTAGGGAATAATTTTTAAACCGTTCGATAGATTTTTTTAAAAAACTTTAAGATTCTTCTCGTGATTTAAACTCAGACTCATTGCTGATGTTATCTGCCATACACTGTTCTACAAACGGAGATGATTCTAGAAGTTTATTCTAATCAATTCACGACTGGAAATAGCCCATTCCAGCTAGTGCAGTGCAGCACAGTGCCCAACGATAAAAAAACTACAAATATGTAAATAGATAATGATACCCTTCCCTAATAACCAGAAACTCATCACGTGCTTGGCAACCACTGTCTCATGTGAATGTAACTGGTTTATTACGCTGACTTCAGCTTAAAATAGAAAATATTTATCTCGTAAATATAATAAAAATAATCATGGAAAAGTCTTTAAAAACTGGCTTTGCCAAATTTTTCTGTTGCTACCCAAAAAGTCTGAGTTGCCCAAAATTTGGGGGGGGGGGGGGGGGGGGGGCTGCAGCCCCCCTCGGCCCCCCGGCCCGTACGCCTATGTTTTCTAGCCACATATTTTTTGTATTTCATAACCCGAATTGCTCAAACTCCTTCCTTGTATTTTGTGAATATTACGAAAGTTAAACCCCCTTAACGCAAAAAGAGTTCAACTATTTGAGAGCATAAGCATGTAGTCTTCAAATTACTGGCTTATCTGTTGTAGAAACTGCTAAAAATCTGGAAAAATCCGAATGTTGGGTGGTAAAATTATCATGGAGAAATGAAGGTCTACACACTGTATTCCAGTTGATGCCGCAACGTCTACAGAATAGCGCATGCCAGTTACTGAAATTCTGAATGCATGTACTCGGTAGAGAAATAAACATCTTCTAGAAATTTCATGTAAAAATAAAGTTTTGATCAAAAGTCATAGTGGATGAAATTAGAGGAACGAATTTTTGGGACACCCTGTAGTGATGCAAACTAGTTCAAACACTCAATAATCTTAGCTTGCGTTTTGTATTTTTGTTCTTACATACATTTTTTTTGGTGGGGGGCGCTAGCCAGTTTTTAAAAGCACATTTAGAGGGGTCATGCATTTTTAGTTTTCCTTCAAAACGTTTTGTTATGCTTTCTGATGGATCTTACCAGCCCACCCCCCTGGCATAGATAATGAATGATCCATTAGGCAATGCGAATACAAAAACAATTTTTGCTTTCCGTTTTCGTCTTTGTTGACTTAAGTTGTCTCTGCTTCACAAGACGCGGGTGGCTATACAATTTCCCGCCAAAATAGAGGAGAAGTGTGACGTCAAGTTACCATGGTGGCCAAATTTCTGGATGACAACAATGGGGCTGAGATTAAGTAACAACTACGGCGACAGTATTAAACGAGAACGACAAAAAAGACCGATACGTTTAGTTAACAAAACACTTGCATCACGCTTAATTTTTTTGTACATTTCTTAGCAGTCGTTTCACGATGACGTAACGACTTCTTATCTCTATTACTTCGAGTTGCATTTGTGCTGCCAAAGTTATTTTTCATTGGCATGCGTAGTGCGGACGGACGGACTGGCGGGCGTACGGTCACGTCATTATTAACATTTCTCGGAAAAAAATTTCTGAGGTTACTACTACGTCTATAACCTTCAATGAGTGCAGTTTTAAAGACGTTTATAGCAACGCGGGTAGGGGGAGGGAGGGTGAAGTTAAGATGTGAAAGTGTTTGCGAATAATGGGCGAGATGGAAGGAAAGGCGGGGTTGTAGGTGAGAACGAAGGGAACACGTTCTGGTTTGTCCAGCCTGCTTTTCACTCTCAGTCCTGGTCCGTAGTCTGCAGTCCGCAGTCCGCAGTCCGCAGTCTTCCTTTTACACTGACCGATATGCAAACAACAGGCAACTTTCACGCATGAGCGCTGTCGATCAGACGAAGGCGGTCTCTAATAGAACATAAAATCTGGCTCATTAGAGGAAGTGTATAACGTTTAGAACAAATATTATTTAATTGCAGCACCTGAAAGACTCTACAACTCCGAAAACAGGACGTAGGAATCTGGATATTTGGACCAGGGCTTAAGAAAAGCCTTTAAGGCCCAGGGAAATTCATGGACTCAGCAAGAGGGACATTAAAGTACACTCATGCCAAATGACGGCATTTTGTTATTCCTTTGTCATAATGATAATTTTGGTCCTTGACAACTCATCTTACGGTGAAAAACTGTTTTGAATTCTGCAGGTGCAGTCAGGCGAAAAGGGCTAATTCATCGTGGATATAAAATAAAACTCACAATAAAAACCCTCGATTCGACGGAGAACCTGCATTTCCCAAGTTGTCTGCGTAAATCGTAGGTAATAAGCACAAATTTAGGCTGTGAAGGTTCAACCTTAACGGGTTATTATTTTCTGAAGAGGAAATACTCAGGTTTTTTTTCGGAAGATAAGAACATTGACATCGTAGCTAAGAAGCATTTGGTGGCATTCAGCTTATTCCTTAAGCTACGCGCAAAAGGACGCAACAACTCCCAACATTGTTGCGCCAACACTGTTGGGAGTTGTTGCGCCCGTGTTGGCATTGGTGTACAAACGGACTACAGTAACCAAGACGATCATACTGAACCTATTTATGAACTCACAACAATGTTGGGACCTGCAGTGCATCGTGGGAAGGATGCAACACTTTGTAAATTTGAATTCGACAGAATTCTTGCGTTCGTGGCCCTGACAATGCTGGAAGAGTTGCTCAATCGGATCCAAAATTGTTGCACTTAAAGCCCATTGCAAAAAGGCGCGACATTGTTGGCCAACAACTCCCAACATTGTTGGATGTTACATGTTGCATCCGTTCGTGCCACCCGGGTCATAAAAAATCGAGTTTTGAAGTTAGTTCTTCTCCACTTCTAGACGGACTTGGATGGGAAAACTTGACCTCCAACCGAGAAAAGCACAAAGCCATCTGGGGTTTAAGTCTTTACGTAACCTTGCTCCAGTGTATCTCCGCCAAATGCTTTGTGAATTTAGTGCTAATTATGATCTAAGAAACTTAATTAACAAACATGCATTGCATAAGGCTAGGACAGAGTACCTGAAGCGCAGCTTTTCCGAGGGTCCACGATAGGGGTTCTCAAATCCCGCCTTCCCGCCTCTTTTTTCTTCTTAATCCCGCTATCCCACGGTTTTTTTATGTACGAATCCGGATTCCGCCCTAATTTTGTCACGACTTTCTTAATTGAATATTGAAATAGACGTTATATAACACTAACCCTCACGCAATAGGCAGCTTTACGTTTAAGGTTCAACAACGCCATTAGCATTGTTTTTTCGATTGAGAATGTTTTTTTGTCTCGCGGCAGCCGTACTAAAAAGAAATTGTCTACATTGATCCTGGACGGGCTTCGATATTCTGTTAAAGTTCTTTTCACTTTGAAATAACGATAATAATACTGGTTTATTCACAGTAGATCTATAAACTAGATTTAGCAAACTACAACACTATAACTTACCTAGGTGAATTGTTATGGTGATCAATAAAATGATGACAAAACGAAAACTTCAAAGCTGGGTAAATGCTATAATAAAAGTCACCAGCTTTGCCCTCGCCTTAGTTTTAAGGTGCTTTGTCAACTGACTCTTGAAATAGCTAAAATCTGTGGAGTTGCTGATCATGATAGGGTGTGTTAACGCACTTGAAAACGCTGGCAGCACTGTCTTGGAAGGTCCCTGATTGTAATAGGGCCTGCAACATAACGTGACTAGATGATCTTAGCGTCCTTGTGTAGCATAACGGTTGTTCAACCTAAGATAGGAGGGCCAATCCTCAAGGTACAGTGCCTTGAAAACATTATATGGCAAATACTGCTTCTTGCGTTTACCAACTGGGTGCTACCCTAGCTTAAACAAATCTTGCTTGGTTGCTTAACATATTCAAAAAAAAAAAAAACAGCAGCTGTACTCGTTGATGTCTCTCAAGACAAAACGTGCAGGACTTTTATTGAAAATGAATGGGAGTTCCAAACTCTGAGATTTAGACACTGACGAAAACGTTGAAAACTTAGAAATACCGGGAAAAGGTGATAATGGGTAAATTTGACAAGCTTCACTTCACGATAGCTGTCATATCCCGTATCCCGCCACTTTTCCATTTACTTTTCCCGCATCCCAAGCTCTTAAAAGTAAGAAATCCCGCTCCCGCTCGCTATCAAAATTCCCGCTTCCCGCTCCTGTTTTGAGCTCGCATCCCGCGTATCACCACAAAAAAATAGCCGAATCCCGCATCCCGCCAAACCTATTGTGGACCCTCTGCGCAGTCCTTTGTTTTTTGTTCACAAATTGTGACTGACTAAATTAATGCGATTTTTCTAACTGAAAATCGATGTACTGCACTTGTGGGAATTCAAAACTCAACATCGCTAAGTTAATCATGATTTTTTATACATTATGTAACTGCTTGAAATAATCACTGCAATAGATTCCGAGGCAGAATATGGAGGTTCCACTGTATTACGATCGATAATATGAACATTTCCAATGTTTACAGACACAGTCATACGAGGGGTCACTCAGTTTGTGTTGGCTCCCTGTGTTAGCATAATTAGAGTAGCGTAAGGTTGTCTAAATTAACAGCGGTTTTACAGTACAGTCGAACCTCTCTATTTCGAACTCGGTTAATTCGAAGTCCCCGCTATTTCGAAGGAAGATCGAATGCCCTTGGATTTACCCTTCCCCTTTACGCTTCCCCGGTTATTTCGAAGCCCCGCTATTTCGAACTTTTTTTCATTTCCCTTGGGACTTCGAAATAGCGGGGTTCGACTGTAATTGTAAAATAGACCTTTTTACCGATACAGCGGCCATATTGAATTACTTAGATTTAATCCGATATGCTCGCTTAGTATTTACGCGCGCTTTTCGGGACAATTCTTCTTCCAGTTTTCCTAGGAAAAGATTGTAATGGGAAAAAAAGATTGTTGTGCCGTGTTTGGATGTAATAATGATCGCCTTTTTCCCGAGAAATATACAGTGAAGTTCTCTTTTTGCCCCCGTAAATACTGAGTGAGTGCCCCCATCCCCTGGGCATCCCATAATAACCTTAAATCTAATACATTCAACATGGCCGCCGTATCGGTAAAAAGGTATATTCAGGTAGTTAATTTGGGAACTTCATAAAAATATCCGCTCAAAACATTAAAATAAAGTAGAAATAACAGCAAATAATGAATAAGGTGCTGTCGATTTGAAGAAGATTTGATAAAGCCATAGTTAGTTAAAATACCAGTTACCCTAACAGCTTTTTAAATTTTCTGTTGTTTGCTTTTTTGACACTAATTGGTAATTCTGTAACTATCTTCTTCGCTAACGTTATGTTCCATAGCGAATGACGGCTAATTAGCATGAACCAGGCTGCGGGCCATGATACGGGCCCTCTATCTCATGGAACAGATTTCTGGTACCGGTGCACAGCATCTTAGTAAATAGAATTTCAGCTATTGTCGTCTACCTTTTAAATATTGCTCAGCTTGGGATAGTTTTCAAATCATGACTAGATCTTTTTTTTTTTTTGTATTTCAGGTGATATGAATGTCATCCCAGTTGTGATGGGAGGTGCCAATTACTCCAAGCTGGCCATTCCGGGGTCTTATATCAATGTTATGGACTTCAAAACTGTTAAACAACTGGCAGAGTACCTTCAGTATCTGAACAAAAATAACACTGCTTATAATGAATACTTTAAATGGAGACTAAAATACAAAGTGTTTCGAAGCAACATTGATTTATCAATGTGAC
>OZ037777.1:56196231-56316231 GCA_964035525.1 Porites cylindrica | reverse complement strand
ACCGCAGTTCAAATATGAATTATTTCATATACTTCACATCATTTCACTCCTCACGGGAGATATGAACTCAATTGACCTCGCTCCCAATGTGTGGCTTCATAGCTCAGTTGGTAGAGCAACGCACCAGCAACGCGGAGGTCACGGGTTCGAATCTCGTTGAAGCCCTGATTTTTTTCAGGCTTCTTCTTTCCAATTGCTTAAATTGGAAAATTTACTGCGATGATCATTCTTCACTTTCATCCACTACCGCAGTTCAAATATGAATTATTTCATATACTTCACATCAGAAGAATCTTTAGTCGCACCTCCATGTTCTCCCACCTCCCATAAACGACCAACTATCCAAAACTCCAGAGTTTTCTCCGTCAAAGCCGCACGGTTGGAACCTTCCATAAACGACCACCTCCCAGTGTTGGATCCAAACCTTCAGATAAGATGTGGGAGGGAGGAGGTGGAGGGGGAAGGGGTCTCCAAAAACTTTTTTCCTGCCCTTCGGACCTCAGTTTAGTCTAAAATAAAGGGGGGTCCTCCACAGGATCCGCCCTGCCTCCTGCAAGCGACCGTGACCACGTTTTGGGGCTGAAGAATAATGTTCTATTGTTTTTAACGTCTTGTAAGCGACCACAGGACGCATGGTCTGATCTCCGCTGTATGTACACTACTACTTAAAGATGAAAAAAAATTTTGTCCACGACATGGAATTACACATTGCAACTTAGAAATTGCATTCAATGAACTATCTTCCATAAAATAGCTGTGTCCGGACCTCTTGTCGGAAGAGACCCCCTGTGGTTCTGTTCTTGTAAACGACCACCAATTTTTCGCATTGTGGGTGTTCGCTTACGAGATATTCGATTGAACAGTTTTTGATATTGGTGGGTTATATCCTTCTGCTGATACACAGTAACCCATTTACACATTATTGGACAGGCAAACATCCCTGTGGTGACCAGTCAAATACGTTGGGGTAGTTAATTACAAAACAAATTTCATACCCACTTTGGAAAGAGGGGAGGTGAGAATTAAAGGACAGGGGGATCTTAGAAGCCAAACAAGGAATCTTCGCCCCCACTTGAAAACGGCTTAGGTTATAACAAGGTTGCTGTGAAAAACACAAAAATAATAACCTAAGTAATCAACCCTGCATTACTGCTATCAAAAAGTACCAACATCACATTTGCTGACAAAACTCATTTTCAAACAAGGCAAATATTTTAATAGTACTGATATAGAACAAAGCGATTTTACTCTTATCTTCCACTATTTTCACATTCCTAATCCTTTCTACTCTGTAACATGTAAAACCAAATGTTTTTACTGGAAACGCAGCTAGCTGCCCTCGCTAGTTTGTTTAAAGCAGCTCCAATTGAGTTATCACAAACAAATAATCTGACACACGACATCCGGCACAAGGCAACCAGTTGGCTATTTACAAGCATTTCTAGTGTTTAAGGTGGGACTCAAAACTGGAACCTCCATAATAAATTGCAAGTCTGATGCATTACCGTCCCTCCCCACTTCAACTTCACATCCCACACCACCAACAAAATAAGTCCTTCTAGTAGCTAAGAAGAGTCTACATTTATGCTGTAATATAAGTTTCAAAAAATCTTCCCAGAGTAATAATTATTCAATGTACTTTGCTGTTTGGCGAATATTACTACTTGCATATTCAAATAATTATAGCCACTAGTATAGGTGGCCTGAGTATCAGGCCTTCCTAAGGGGACTAGGGAGAGGAGGTTTTTTGCTTCTCTCTTCCCCCCTTTCCCCCAGAAATGCCTGATACTCAAACTACTAGTATAGGTTGAAAAATTACCAAAGCTTGCCAAATACTTGCCTCTGCCAATGCAAGATATACAGCTGTTACAGTCAAGCATGCCTTTTAAGATGCTACATTTTTTTTACTGTTGAACTGATTATTTGAGAATAAAATCTATTAGTTGAAGTTGTTCCTGATATCAAAATCAAATATGCATTTCTACTCATACAATTCTCTAATTTCAAATGAATTCATTAAAAGAATCTATGAGATTATGCTTGAACTCGTTAAAGTGTAATCAAATGTAGTTATTTTTAATCATATAATGTAACATGATGTTACTAAGCCTTGAATGTGGGGCTGAGGTTGACCTTGTTTTGATAAAACTGTCCTTTGTTTTCTTATGGAAATTATGCATAAGAACAACATGATTTACATAGGAAAGCAGATCTGTTTGTATCTAAAAAACAAGGTCAACTCCAACCTTGTTTCCATTTATTACTGTAAAATGGGTTATTCCAAACATTTGCATGAAGGACCAAAAAAAAAAATGGAGGAAAAATGCCTCCACTATGTTGGCAACTCAATACAACGAACATCTATAAATTATAACGAAGTCCTTGATACCAATGAACAACATTCTTTGCCCCACTAAGGGCCTGTTTACATGGAGGTAAGGGACCCCAGGTAGGTGAGGTAACTCGCTTTGGTGGGTAACCCGCCTGTCCACATAATCTCTCATTTTAATTTTATCACGCTTACATGATAGGTGGGGTGACCAGCCGCATATTACCTCACCTATCTGGGGTCCCCCACCTCCATGTAAACAGGCCTTAATAGTAAAACATATGGAAAAGAACCTCAAAATGATGGTAGTTTCTTGGTGTTGTGGATGCATGCAATCACCCAATGATGCAATACAAAAGATTGAAAGCAATACCCACACCACAACACAACAGCAAACCAACTATGGTTTCTGTGACACCAAAAAACACCTGATTTAACAAAGCCTTGTTATACTGAAGATATTTTGCCAGTCTCTTGGCCCTTCATAATATTGAGATTTTACAGTAAATAAAGTAAAACCACATGAGAAGTTTTTACATATTATTAATTTATGGTGGCCCAGAAGGGTCACACAAATTAAAAATGTTGCTGCAAACTAAAAATTTTACCTGCAAATTGAAAACAGGACATGCAAATTAAAAATTGTACATACAAACTAAAACTATGACAAACATGAAGCATGAATGGGCCAACGGCTTTAAGGCCAGGTCGCACAGCTCGGTCCAGGTCCTTCATCACTCATACTGCATGCACGGGCAGGATTTTTCATTTTTAATTTGCATCAATATGTTTTCTATTTTCAATTTGCAGCACAATATTTAGTTTGCACGTACTACATTTAATTTGCAGGTAATATTTTTAGTTTGTATGTACAATTTTTAATTTGCAGCAACATTTTTAATTTGCATGTGTGACCCTTCTGGGCCACTGTATTAATTCCTCCCAATGTTTACATGCATATACAACCACTTTAATAAAGGTTGCCATATAAAGCAGTACCAAACAACGTTATCTTTCTCTAACCATCCCAGCTGCTATTACATCCAGTGGAACTTAACAAAGTTAACCAAACCCCTCACCCAACCACCACCAATGAAAAACCATATTCTATATGTTCTGGCTTGTCCACCATACTTTCAAAGTTATATGCTGAAAGATTAATTTTACAGCATGACGTTGTAAAAATGAATTACCTCTGTTGGAACCTACTAGATTTGCTCTAACTATGTACAGATTGGCCACTGCTGTTTGCAATTACAACACCATATAAATATTTTGTGTGTGTTACGGATGTTGAAAACTTATGAATCATCTGAGTGAAACTTTAAGCCCAAAACATTAAAAGGTGTAGGATTTCCTTGATTTAGACTAGCAACAAGCCCTGTTGATAACTATCTTGATATTGTGGATGGATGTCAACATTTTGATTGGTTACTCTTCAGTCTCTTTTTTTCAATCCTTGCATTATCTTAAAAGTTAAATTTATTCCTTTAATATACTGATACAAATCAATAATAAAGATAATAACACTCCCTGGATAAAAGGGAAAAGGTAAAACAACACATTTTGAAAGTAAATTTGGCCCCTACAAAGCTACAATGTACTTATCACACTTTTGAATATTATATAAGGAGATCAGAGGTGATCAAATGGGCCTCCCTTGACATAAATTTGGGACATTGTTGAGTGAGCAACAAAAATCAAAAGAAGACTTATACACTGTACTAGTCATCAAATACATCCTGGTAATACCTTACTAAAAGATTGAATCATTAATGTTTGCACTATTGGTACTTGTATGCTATGACTGATGGACAAAAAATGTCATAATGAATGTATAAAAAATGGAAAAAATTGTGCAAATGGGAAACTGGACCTTAGATCGAGCTAGAAAACAAAAATAAGTTATGTCTATATGGACAATAACTTTGAACAAGAAGCTAATAAAATAATACCGCGTTGTAAAATGAAAACGATAATAACCGAATGACACGAAAGCAGTAACTTCCATTTCCCTTTCTTTTCAAATATTATTAATTGATGATGACCCTGTCCTGAACTTTGAAGACTTCAAGGTAAATACTGTCTGGCCATTTCTGCTTGATTGCTGACTTTCTTTGTGAGAAAAGTCTTGAATCTCTAGTCTGCTATAGCTTTACACTTTAAAGTAATTCTTTATAGTCATTTGACTAAAATAAAATTGTGTTTTTATCCTCGATGATCTAGAATAATTATTCCAAAGGCTACAAATTTATATACATGTAAGTCTCCAATCTAAACATGTCTATAATCACGACATTTACCACTACATGTACATGTGCGTATCTACATGCACACCCTCTACACTTTTCTCCATACATTTCTTCAAGTATTGGCAAGGAGAATTTGCTTATGCATGTAGATCAAGACATTTTTGTAAATGACTTCCTTCAATCTCCAGCGTGCAAAGAAAGTCGTGTCTAATAGCCTGGGGCTCGTCGATTTTGCAATCGAGCCTGTGAATCTTTGGGGAAATTCAAATTACAGAAGTATTGTAATCAATGCTGCTCATCAAAAATTTTTTGGGCTACTTTAAAGACTCTTGGGCTAGTACATACTAGCAACAATTTGCCTGAATGGCAAACCATAAAACCGACTTTCCTTGCAGCCTGAATTTCACAAGCTTATTGTTTGATTTAGTACTGGTGTTAAAAGGAGAAGTTTGACGTAAGTTAGAGAAATGGATCTGCACCCTGTTTGAAAAGAGTTTCAGATTGTTCTAAAATCAAGGAAAGTGAACTGAAATAGAGCTTGTCTCTAACTCCTTGAATCTTATTATATAATTTTTAACTCAAAGCAATTTTGTTCTACTTGTCTATTCTAAACAATAACAATTTATACAGGTTATAAAACAACAATTTTTGAGTGGACTGCATGAAATAGAAAGCTTAATCAAAGTGACTATTAACATGCTCATCTCTATCCACACTTGGTGGTAGAAGGGCCTTACAGACCGGGCATTGCAGTACCTCAGGCTCCGGTGTCGGGGCACTTGGTTGCAGGGGCTGTACTGTGACAGGTTGGGGCTGCGTGGGAGCTACAGGAGAAGGACTTGTAGGTCCCGGTGGGTGCTGGACCAACACCCAAGGCTGATGCTGTGCACCTTGAGGGGGGATTGGAGGGGGGCGCTGCCAAAATGGAAGTATTCCACGAACTGGCATAAATCTTTGACCTGTAGACAACAACAATTTGATCATACAAACAGGCTTAAAGCTGGTCTTCATGACTCGGCATGATGTGTCAGCCTATTTTCACGTACACTGTACTGACATTTATAGGGCTAAATATTGTGCTAAAATGACTTTTGCACCCAGAAGTGAATGCCCAAATAAAAACTGATCGAAAATCCTTCCACTTCCTCAAGCCTTTTGCTGTGACAAACATTTGAAAATCAGGCCGACTTTTGTATTTTAATAAACTGAAACAAAACTAATATCAACACTACCTTCTTCTGACATTTCCAAAAATACAGTTTGTCCTTAAAATGTAATTTTCAACAGGTTATTTGCCAGAAACCTACTGCACAATATGACATTTTAAAAAATAAAATTTTACTTCACTTTAGCATGTGTACAAAATGCTAAGCAACACATAAAACGAATATCTGTCTGGATTTGCAAAAAGGTACCTCCAGGAATTTTTAGCAACAATCTCATTTGAGGCTTATTCAGTACTTGACCATTCCTTTTTTTTAAATGATATTTTCATTACAAAAATCCCCTAACAAGCTGCAGTAGATCAAAAAACATGTGTTTAATATGCTGTTTACATCTTCCCCAACCTCCCTACACCTCTTCCATACCTATCATTTCCCACAATTCTCTCCTTGTCATAAAGCACAATGACATTTGAAATCAGCACGCGTGGTAGAAGTTGTCTTCCGTGGTCGGTTAATTTTCTAGATTTCCTTTTGGCCGCCTGCGGCAAAGTTTTCCGGAAGGAATCATTAAGCCTTATGAAGGAACAAGTCTCACGATTGGCAAAGTCTGCCGTCGTCCAATATGTTACTGTATTTCATCTCATTTTGGCTAAACGGGTGAAACACTGATCTCGGGCTTGAGACAGAAAGGCATCATATTGCCAGCTTTGATGTGGGTGGTGACGAGTCTCTGGCCTTAAAAAGTAGCTTGTGGGAGTCAAATCTATTCTGCAAGAGCAAAGTTGAAGCTGATTTCTGACCAGGCCAGAGACTTAGTTAAAAATTGTTTCCAAGGCCAGCCTTTATGCCCCTTTCAAAACGGCTTGTCTGCATCTGGGATCTTGGATAAATTGACTGTGTCAACAAAGTTTACATCTGATGATTTACATGGAGAAAGTGAGAGTTATTGTTTGATGATATCTCACCCGTATTGAGTGTGGAAAAATTGTGCCTGGTTTGTTGTGGATAGTTTTATCAGTGCTGCGAACATGGTTAATTGTGTGATTTCCTGAAGTTGTTGACAGACAGATTTCAGGTATGTTGTGGCGGTCGTGTTATAAGAATATTACATGCACAAGCATGAAAACGCTTTGGGAGTGTTTAGTTGAAGTGATTTTGTCTTAGACAACCAATTGTGGGGTCAAGAAAGGTGGAATTTAGGTCTGTTTTAGTCGGGCATCTCGCTATGAGCCTCATAGTTTGAGAAACTGAAAGGTTATTATTTCTGTGCTTTTAAATCTTGTTCATTTCGTTACAAATCTGTCGCTTTTGCCAAGAACAAGCCCGAACTAGCGACTTTCAACTGCTTTTTATTCACCTGAAGGGTCAAATTGTTAAAATGCACTTGAAATTTCTGTAGATACCTTTTTTTAAATCCAGACAGATATATATTAATTTGTTGTATGTTTTCAGACTAAAAAATTGCACCTTGTAACTTGTCTGGATTGATGTTGGGGCACTTTCCAAAAGTCAGAAATGGCCGGCTGGACCGGTCACTTTGAAAGTACAATGTCATTCTTTTCTCAAAATTTTCCCTAAAACCCATCACTGAAGAGCATGTACCATTTAACCCTTTAAGCCCTAAGAGTGATTAGCATCAAATTTCTCCTTGTAATATCAATGCTTTGTAAAACAGAGTGGTCATGAGAATTACAGACATGATCACACAAGATAAATTTGCTTGATATTTTATCAACTTCTCCCCACTACTTCTGTAGGAAATGAATAGGGGCAACAAATGAGAATTAAAATTCTGATCTTAGGGTTTAAAAAGTTAAGTATAAACTGATCTGGCTGGATATTACAGATTAAAAGTGGAATTCTGTTTACAACTGGACTGGTCTGGCTGGGTTATTCTAACAAATGGAAAATGTCCTTAATGTTTGTCTAGATTTTTTATCACCACTGATTAAGGTTAAAGCAAAAGTACCTGATGGAGTGTGTTGTTCTGTTTTTGGCTCCTGCTTCTCAGCTGGTGTGGGTGTGGACTCCTCTTCTTTTCTGTTTTCCATAAGCCTTGACTCAGCCTCAACATGCATATCCACTTCCTTTTTCCATCTTTCCACTTCTCTAGTCAGCTCTTTAACTTTTAGATCAAGTTTATGCTCATTCTCCTCATGTTCCTGCAATTTTTGCCTAGCCTGCTCACCCAAAGCTTCTCTGTCGGCTTGTTCATTGGAAAGTGCATCTTGTGTGGCTTTCAGATTTTCTTCACATATTTGTATCTCCTCTTCCTTCTTCTTCAAGACCTCCTGCAGATTAACTATTTCGTGAATAATGCTCTCCTTTTCTCCTTTCTCAATTTCTAGGTCCCTCTCCAAGGATGAAAGCTTTTGCAGCAGCTCCTCTATCATCTGCTGGCTAGGACCATTATCCATCTTCTGCAGCTCTTCATGCTCTAGATGTTTCATTTTCTCTTTCAATTCAGAAATTTCCAACTGAAGCTGAAAGAGAGAAAAGTAATCTTCTTCAACCAACAAATAAAATTCAAGGAAAAGCCAAGCATTTTTGGCAAGTGTACTGTGATTCATTTCAACGGATGGGTGTTTACAAAACCAAAACTTTCAAGTTAACCCACAAAAGAGAACAAAAGTACAGTTGAAGCTCTCCATGCGACCACACTCATAAGCAACCAGCTCTAGTTATGACCACCTTTGTGAAACACCATTTAAACTGTGACTTAAACTTTGTAATGAAAAGCTCTTGCAAGCAACTGCTCCCGTAAGCGACTGTGACCACTTATGGAATTACCCATAAGCTCTCGTAAGCAACCAGTCTCATTCATATAAATCAACACTTATATTTAGATGTAGGGTTATTTTGGTCAAATAAATTGGACATAAATTTAAGTCAAGTCTATATCAGATATAAAGACACTTATTAAACATAAATTTCTTTTGTTTTTTAGGAATTATTTACGACTTTTTGAAGTTCTTGTAAGTGACCACCCTCTGTTGTTTAGCCATGTGATTGCTTTATAGGGGAGCTCATTCTCATAAGCGACCAGCTCTAGTTACAACCACTTTTTCACATTTCTGAGGTGGTCGCTAACAAGATCTTTGATTGTATAGTTTTTATCATGTGCTGATGCATATGTTGTGCTTTAATTTTAATGTATACTAAGGTTTAAATTTTATTTTCCTAAATGTCTTGAACCTCTTTGGGTATGGAAGTATATCATCTTATTGCCAACATTATGGTAATGAGTTAGATACAAAGGGAAATAAAATTTACACCGAGGATAAAATTGAACAACCTGCCTAAAACCTCGAACCAATAAAATTCATGGGTTTTTTAAATACATTGTGTTCTGACTGTTAGTTATATGTCTAAATTAAAAATGACTTGACATTAATTTAAATCAATATTAACATTAAATTATAATAATACTAATAATAATTTTTTTAAATAAATAATTCTTGTATTGATAACAAAGCCAACTATAAAATCCTATTTAAAATTACTTTCGCTTAAAAAAACTATTCAGTCAAAGCACCATTCACAATTCCTTTCCATAAAAAAGCACTTAGTTTCGATTAAAACAATTCATTTCAATTTTAAAATATTGTTCGAAATTAAAAAAAAATTAAAAAAATTCATTTTGATTTAAGAAAAAACTTTTTCTTGGGTAAACGTATTCTGGGGAAAAGATATATAGAAAAATGTTTTCAATGTCTTAATGAATAATAATAATTCATAACAAGGAAGTGAAGTTCAACTGGTTTGAGAGCTGGGCTAAGTTAGTGAGCTGTAACTAATGGATTTTACTCTCTGTTTACTCTTTTTCCTTTCTGAACTCCAGTGATTTTACTTACAATTTAAGGAAGTGCATTATTCACTAAACCCAAAATTGAATAGTTCTATCATATTTGCTTTCTCCGGCTCTGTTCCAAGACAGATGAAACATTAATTCTTTTTGCTGACTAGTATAAATTTCTATTAATGAAGCCTGGGACAAACATTAATTTCAATAGTTTAATGGTGGCATGATTTCAAATTTCAAAGTTTGAAAATGTGTCAGAAAAGTTTTCTAACAATTTGAATTAGATAGTATCTGTAGCTGGTAATCAATTCCACATCATACTAAACATATATATTTTCATGACCAGACACATGTACATGAAATAGTATGGGATTAAAGACACAAGGCATGTTTCTACTGAAATAATCACATGATTTCCTTGATGAGTACAAATATTGACATGACATCATCATAGGACAAAAACTGAAGAATCATGCACAAGTCATTGTGGTAAAACTTCACCCTTTCCTCAAAAACTGACAAACAATACACCCTGATCAAAGAATGGCAAGCAGGGAATATGTCAATACACAGTCATGTTGTACATCCATGTTGTATGTGTATTCCTAGTAATAGTGCAATTTGATTTAGGAGAATACCTGAAGAGACTTAAAAACTTGACAAGTGGTACAATAATTATTAAAGAAAGCAAGGTTTAAAACAGGAAAAGAATAAAAAAGAAGCAATTTAGAGACTACTTTATATTGGGTCAGCACAGATTGAAAACAATCTAAATAGAAATTCTCTTCCCAATATACATTACTTATGTCAATGAAAATAACGCAAGCTCAATACTTTATCATTTTTAAAACAGTGAGCATATTAGGGGTGATATTTTATTGATGAGCCAACTCCTACAACTATCGACATCACTTTCCTATTTTAAAACATCAACCCAAAGCTGTCAAATTCCTGACGATGGTTAAGTCAATATTAACACAAAAATTTTTGTAATTTTTGGACTATCACTTGAGAGATTTCCTTAAAAACTGTCATTCTGAGAACCCTTGACAACTGCACAGTTTGTAAAAAATCAGCAGACTCCTCTATAGGGTTTCATAAAATAAACAAAATATTTTAGCTTTGTTGAAATGATACCTGATTAATCTCATCATGTTTCTGGGACACCATACTTTTCTCCACACTCAGGGCTCTTTTTTCATCGTCCAAGGCCTTCCGCAGCTTATCGACCACAGACTGCATATCCTGCACTGAGCTTGATTCCAATGACTCCACAGAGGAGGTTCTCTTCAGCTTGCTCAACTTGGCTTCCACCTGACGGCATTCAATGAATTTGACCTTGTAAGCCTCAGCTCCCATGTGGAGGCGCACACGCAAGTCCTCGTTGTTTGCTCTCAGTTCCTCAATCTGGAGACGAAGGTCGTCAGATGAGAGGTCACCTTGTAATGCTGAAATGGTCCTCTTTAGTTCGTTTCTCTTTTCCCACAACTCATCCCGTTCCTTCTTCACTTTAAGGTAACTCTTTTCCAGATGGGTATGGGCTGTCTGAAGGGCATACATGGAAGCTTTTGAATTCTTTGATGACCGTGCACTGGCTCCTTGTGTGTCGGTAAGTGCTGTCTGGAGATTCTCTTTCTCCACCATCAGAGATTTGACTTCAGCATCCGCGGTAGTGAACCGAGCAAGAATGCTTTGTGCTTCACCTTGTGACTTAGAGAGCTGCCTCTTGCAGGCATCCAATTCATCGCAAAGTGCCCTTATTTCAGCCTTTCTTGCATCCAACTGACTAGCCATTTCCATGTTTGTTTCTAGCTGTTTCTGCACTTGACATTGAAGACTAGCCAAGTTACGATCTGACTGTGAACACAAAGATTGGTTCAAAGCTTTCTCTGCATCCAGTTGGTCCTGCAGTGCTCTGATTACTGACTCATAATCTTCTTCCAGAGCAGTTGTCTTTCCCCTCTCCTGGTTCAGCTGACTTTTGACATCTTCCAGCTCCTGCTCTAGCTCATATGCCAGCTCTTGTTTCTCTTTACCTTCATCTAGGAGTTTTTCAATTTTCTTGCCATATAACTCTGCCTCACGTGATGCATCCTTTAAAATTTCCTCTTTGGAATTCTCCAAGTCTGTAACAACACAGTCATAGTTAGAAATTTCTTGCTGCAATTTCTGAACTTCTTGATCTTTGTTCCTGAGCTCCAAATGAGCTTCTCTGACCTTCTTAGTAAGTCGCTCTGCCTCTTCCTCCAAGTTTCTTTTGAGGATGTTATTTTCTGCTATGCTTTGAGCAAGCTGTTCTTGAAATTTTCCATTTGCAGTAGTTAACTTTTCCAGTTTTTCGGCAAAATCATCAGATTCAGCCCTGGCTTTGGTTCTGAACTCTATAAATCGACTTTTCAGCAAGTTGAGCTCCTCTTCCTTAGCTTTTATCTCATTCTGCTGCTTGTCAATCATCTGTCTATCAGCGGTCATGGTGTCCAAATACTGCTTTCTCTCAACAACTAACTTCTCTTTGTTTTTCTCAACTTCAGAGGTCTGTGCACGTTGCTGCTCCATTAACATCATCAATTCATCAATGCGTCTATCTGAATTTTCTTGCAGAGTCTTCAAATTATCCACCGTACTTTCGACCTCTTTACGTCTGCTTTGTTCCGCTTCCAACAACTGGTTTTTCTGTGCTACAACTGACTCTAGCTGGGCCAATCTCTTCTTTGCAGCTTTTACAGCAGTTGTTAATTCAACCTTTTGAGACTCGAGTTCCATAATCTTCTCATTAGCATTAGACAGATCGACTTCCATCGTTTCTTTCGATGCTTTCAAAACAGTATTCTCTTCCAGCGTTCGGGCAAGTGACTCTTCAAGCATCGCTGTTTTGTTTTTAACGAGCATTATTGACGATCCGTCGTCATCTTCAATTTCGCAACATTCCAAATCTTCCTGCTCCACTGGTTTGGTTTTAATCTGGAAAGGAACGCTAGCTCCTCTCACATCGCCAGCATTAGTAACATAACAGAACTGATAAAACTCGTCATCTGCCCTAGGCAAATACCTTTCACGGAATAAGACTCTATTATGAATCGCTTTACCCTGCTCGCCAATTTGAGTCTCGAGCATTGGCGACCATTCGTAAGTGTAATATTCCCGCGAGGACTGCCAACCAACTTTGAAAAGCCCAATCCAGTCCCGAGAGTGGGGTTTGACAGAACTCTTAATAGTGTAGCGACATTCTATCTCTCTGTTAGGAGGGTAGCACTCCGGAACACTGTTAAAAATTACGGAGGAAAACTCAGACTCTGAAGGTATCGGTGTGAACTCTGTCGAGTTGTCGTCTATTTTATCCTCCACATTGCTCTCAGTTTCTTGTATACATTCTGCCATTTCTTTAAACTGGTGTTGCTTCCTTGATTCACAAATTTATTGGGCGATAGCGACCGAGGGAATCCCGGAAAAAATGAAAGCGAAAGCTAGATCGCATGAAGGTTTACACGTCTGTCAAAGGGCGAAGTAATGCAAACGTTGCACATAATTATTTATCCATGTTTATTTTCGGGTAGTGACGTTTGGTCTTCGTACCACGCCGACAATCGGAATTCGGCCGAGCATAACCCGAAGTTTCCCAGATCGTACGAAACGCTGCTAGAAGGAAATATGACAGGGGATTGAAAATTACTTGATGGGAACGAACTTCAACCTTCTTCTGTTAAAATTTCTCTAGCTTAAAGTTCAAGCTGAAGCTTTCCTTTAAGAAAAAGTTCTGATTCAAAGTTAAATTCAGTCGTGACCCTGTTTAAGCGGTTAAGCGTGGGCACGGATGTCCCGAACGGTTCTGGAAATGTGAGAGCTTTACTGACGTGGGCAATTCTTATTGAAGCGTTTTGAAGAGGAGACGATTTTTTTTGCCGATTACTTAATTTATGACAGGAAAGGGAACTTGTTGTTTAATTCCAGACCTCAGGATCCCTGGGCTCGTGGTGTAAGGCCCGAATGCGTAGAAGTTAACCCGTAATCGATAAAAAAGGCAGTACCTGACGGTTTACATGCTAGGAGCACAGCTTTTTATTTCTCGTAGAAAAACAATCAAAAATTCTAATCAGACGTATTTTTGCCGTGAAAAATTAAAAACCAGTAAGTACAAAGTCAGACACGGCCTTAGCACACCTGAAACTGGACCCTGTTTGCAGAGCGTTTCTTTCAGACATTTTTTTTTAAACACTGAATCGCGTTTCTAGCATTTCGCGTAGTTGGCCTTTTTAGCCAACTACGTTCACTGCTAGGTTTATCTCATTCCCAAAGGGAAAGGGAAGCCAGATATCACGAGCAACAGGGAATACACGAGCGATGGGAAGTCTGGGAAGTGTGAGTAGAGGGGGAAGCTCACAGTCATGGTGAGAATTTTTGCGACAGTTGGGTTTCATCAGTTTAAGACAGAATCCATCAGGAAATTGAGTAATTTTAACTTTGAGTGGACAAAAACCTTGTACCAGAACAAGTTATAGAATACTGCCTTCTTTTTTTCATTTTTCAAGGGCTAAAGATGTAATTAGTCATCTGTAAGAACACCAAAGAAAATTTGTCACGGGAGTCCGAGAAAATGAATGTCAAATTTCACAAGAATTGTGAAAACACAGGTAAAATTCTTAAAGATTTCATGTGTAACACATCATTTTGTGAAATTTGACATTTATTTTCGCGGGCTCCCATAAGAAATTTTCTTTGGTGTTATTACAGATGACTAATTACATCTTTAGCCCTTGAAAAATGTAAAAAAGAATGCGATGTTGTTTAAATTATTCTGGCCAGGCAAGGTTTTTGTCCACTGAAAATTGAAATAACTCAATTTTGTGGTGGATTCCGTCTTAAGTTCTTTCATTATGGTTGCCATTTAAAACAAATGACCACCCTCCAATTCGCCGTGACAATGCTATAAAACGGAGGAAGTGAGTTTCGGACGGCGCAGATAATTCTGTTCGTTCCCACCGCCGTAGCCAGTATGAGGCGAACCGAGGCACTCGCCTCGGTAAAATTTTACCAAATACTGTCGATTTTTATTTTTTTTATCAGACTGATAATATTAGAAGATTTCATACGGCTGATTTCGTACAACGGACCGTGTGTTCGCCTCGGTTGTAGTTTCTTCCTGGCTACGGCCCTGGTTCCTATCAATGACCTTCTGAATGCTTGAATGGCCATGGGGTTAGTCAACGGTCGTTTCGATACAAAATCGTTTCGCGATCGATACAAGTTGTTTCAGTCGAGGTATAAAAGGTTTCATGTACTTGGCTTACAAAACAAAGAACATGCTCGAAATGTTTTTCGTGTTCATGCCAAAAGTCATATATACTTGAAGCATCAGGGACACCCAACTACGATATAGTTCAAAACCACTTCACATAGCATTGTTGAACGTATTTTAGTCTTTAAACGGTAGATATAAGCATATTTTTATCCCCTAAAAACTTTTCATCTGTTCGGATTTCCTAGCTGAAAGTCTAGTGATCCAAAAATTATGGGGATCAAAACTTACCTTTTCGAAAATTTCAGCCAGTAAAAGGCTCCCGAAAATTCTAGGTGGTCTTTTTAAGGGTAAAAATCCTGTAATTCGAAAATACTAGGAGAGGCAGGCAAGCAAGAAATTTTACAAAATGTTCCGAAAATTCTAGATCTCCAATCGTCTTCCGAACAGATATTTTCCGAAAATTGCCGTTGGGTGCCCCTGAAGCATGAAATCAGTCAGGGTTGTGTAGTTTCACTGAAAGGACTGTTTGTATGGAAACGATCGGTTTCCATATAAGGAGAGATCGAGAGAGGCCCCATAGAACTTGAAAAGGCTGCTTAAAGTTATTTTTATCGCATTGGACGTGAATTATTGTTATTTTAATGCAGGAGTCCATCAAACGGAACCTTCATCTCCATTAATTTCTTGAGTCAACCCTTTCCCTAGTAGATTTACGGCTTGTTTCCTGCAAAAAGTGTCATTTCCGTGAGTCTCGTATGTCACAATACCGTCATGTGAAAAAATAAAGTTAGATGAAGTCGAACTCCGTATTTCCTGCTGTTTGATGAAGTACAATAGCACTGTCATTTCGTTGTTGTGATTGGCTCTTCCCACTGTCGGCGCGCGAAGTCCGGCCTCTGGGAAACGTTCTAATCATAAATTTAATCGGGAAAGGGTTGACTCCAAGGGCTAGCCTGCGTAGCAAGCGTTTCCTCGCGAGTTCGTCGAGAAAGTTGGGAAGAGAGCAAAAAAATGCTTTCGCACAATAACTCGACTGGAAACGCAAGGGCTTGTATGGGAGATGGAGACTCTATTTGATGGGCTCCGGCTGTTTAATGACAATTGTGCTCCAAAGCCGTTTGACCCTCTCCACTTCTCTCTTCGCGCTCTCTTCGAGTTCTTCTGGTATCTGGCCGGTCACCTCGCCACCAACGAAATCGCCACATCGTAATACCTATCGAACCTTACTATGAACACGAAAAACATTTCGAGCATGTTCTTTGTTTTTCAAGCCAAGTACATGAAACGTTTTACACCTCGATTGAAACAACTTGTATCGATCGCGAAACGATTTTGTATCGAAACCTACGTTGACTAACCCCATGGCCATCCAAGCATTCAGAAGGTCATTAATAGGAACGACAGAATCATCTGCGCCTTACAATGAAATTTAAGGAGGTAAGGTTCAAGTGACAATATAAAACAACTTTCATAAGAAAGGCTGTTGGATCTTAAACAAATCGCACCTCTCGAGCGATACAAAATAAGCAGTATTAAGGTCGTTATTAGAAAGAAGCAATTATTCACAAAAAAATAAAACGGCTAGATATGAGAGGTTCGACGCGACGGTGTCAATTAGAATCGATAAACATACATTAATTACAAATAGAAGTATTACATACCGCCATTCCTACAAAGAAAACTACTTTATCAAACTAGAGATTATTTCGGACTCGAAAATGCGTTAGAGAGAGGAAAATTTCTTACTTTCGTAAAACGTTGAATTGCATCTAAATTTTTTGGGAAAATAATGCTGAAGCCCTTGTAATTTCGAAATTCCTCAATTTGTCCTAGTGATCGAACAGATACAAATTTTATAGTGCCGCTTAGAATGCATTTCTAGAGATCTCAAGATACTCTGGCCAGGATAGTCTAAAATGTGTTTTTAACGTATTTAGAAAAAAAAGCCTCGTTGGGTACCCCCTGAATATATTTAAAGACCAAACTCAAGTTTCTTTTTATTTCTGGTAGTCATCAACCATATCTCCTTCATCAGAATTAAGAACCTACTTAGCCTAAATTACCCTTAACTACACCGAAATAAAAGAACCTTTTCTGCCAGACCTAAAAAAATGTAGACGAGGGTCAAGGTTCACTGTAATGCATCAGTATGGCGAAAATGGAAATTCTTGGTGGGAGTGTTCCGTCCGGTTCTCCAAATCTTGACCCTATTTCTGTCCATAAAATGTCATTTTTCACACCAACCAGGTCCTCAGGGTGCTTTTCTTCTTTTTCACACCCGTTTTCAGACCTGGTTCCTAAGAAATTATGTTATCATTACTTGGATCAGAACGCTAACAAAATACACTTTGAATTCGCGTATTTCTTATTCATATGGAATTGAAACGATAAATACCTTCATATACTCAGACCTGTAATTTCCTCGAAACCCATACCCCATTCCAGACCAAAATGGCCATAGTCTCCTGGCAAAGTCTATACCCGTCTTCAGGCCAAAACGGCGTTAAAACCATACCCTTGTGGTGGCACATATCTATATGGCTTATATAAGGGAGTACCCCCTGGACGAGAATCAGTCGCATCATTATGTAAGAGGCCAACTTATAGTAGCCTGTGAACAGGCCTTTGGTCGAGCGGGGAACTTTCCCCTCCTTTTCCACGCAATTTTTCCCCAAGCAGAGAGCCTGTTCACAGGCGTTTCTAGGGCGCTGCGCTGCGTGACCTTCGCGTCCCGAGGATGTCCACGAGTTACTCGTGCAGTAGTCTGGGTTAGAATTACATCCCTTCCAAACAAAATGGCGGGCAAAAAAGACATTCAGGATTTATCTGATTGGGAGTTATTGAACGAACTTAAGTCTTCAGGTTTGAAAGTTGGGCCGATTAGCCCAACCACCAGAAGGATATATGGAAAAAAGCTATCTAAAGTTCGTGGCTACGATGTTGTTGACAATACTCGGGAAGATTTGAATACACGTGCGGATGTCCTTGCAGACGAAAGTACGAAGTTGACCAATGCTGTTACTGATAATTGTACTTCGAGAGCTTTGGAAAGTCCTGCCGTTTTTTATGGTGTCTGTTTTGACTTGGTTTGTTCGTCTTCTGAAAGTGGATTACCAGCTCCGGCCGTGTTTATAAGCAAAGAAGAAGCTCTAAAAACAGTAAAGAAATTCAAAGGTGCTCGCTTCAAAGATTTCAAGACCAGAGATGAAGCAGAAAGTTTTTCTCGATCGCGATCAAATGAACAAGAAACTTCTTTAGCTGTAATGAATTCTTTGTCAGCTTCTCCTGCAGATCCTGTAAGCAAATTTAAAGGACCAACACCACAGGAGTTGATCAAATTTCGTAAAATTATTGAAAAGGGCTCAAGGGACGAATTTCTGGAGATGGAATTAATTAATCCTAGATACTTGATTGGTCCTGGTGATACACCAGTGATCTTACAAGAAGGGTTCCGCTATAATGCCCTTCACGTGGCTGTGAAAAATAACAGAAAGGAAATGTGTCAGGTGATTATTGATACACTAGAAAGTCAGTCCTTTTGGAACATTCTTTTAAACCAAGAGTGTGTGGTAAATAACCAAAGGAAACAGTTTGTAGTCGACATGTGCCTCAATAACCCAGACAAAGGGGTGAGTATCTGTTATAGTATTAGAGGACACAGTATGAACAGCATGGCTATAGCCAAACAAATTTTAATGTGTGGGAATATTTCGCGTCATGCCACCTGTTGTTATTAATTTTGCCAACCAGGGGCTCATTGGCTCTGGAAACTATGGTTTCTTTTGTTTGTGGCTGGCAAATTTGAAAAACAAAAACAATGTTTACAAACAAGAAATATCACCATAGTAATTTTGGCCATATACATTTTTGTAAGCCATACACAAGAAACTTCAAAATTTTCTGAGACCTTGGGCCTGCAGGCTCCATTATTACTGGCCGTGGTTCCTGCATGGGCTTATCTGTCTTGGTAGCAGAGATTTGAGCAAGGAAGTGATGGTCCAAAAAACCAGGCTTATGTTTGCCAGCAATGAGCTGTCAGGTTTTGTCAATCATAATTATCATTCGGGAGTGGGGTACTCCCTTAAATCTACTATGGGGGTGTGCTGCTGAGTCTATGGCTCTCTCCACCTGTTCTAGAAAAAAGGGAATTATTCGCAGCTCTGTTCCCGAAAATAATATTATTGCAAAAATAGGAATGATATTCCTGTACTGGCTCAGTGATAAAATGACAAGAGGACATACCTTTATATCTAGCCTATTCATGGGAGTATCCGGACCGCCTGGGTTTTGACCTACATTTGATTGTGCAAAACTAGGGACTATGGGGAAAAAATCAACCTGTTCCAGAGTCAAACTGAAATAGCACATTTTCCTTTGCCAGATGTAAAGGATGATTTTTATGCCTGTTTCAGAGCCAGAAAGTCATAGATCATACCCTGTTGAGTGGCACATACTTGTCCCCCTGGGATTATTATGCACATTGCCAGTACCCATATAGATACATTAAAGGAGGTCGACGGAAAATTTTCTTATAATGTATCATAGCCGTATAGCTTGGGAAAAACCCCATACTAATTTACACTTGGGTGAAGTGGAGTGGAGCAAAGTTTCTTATTAAGAAAAGCAAAGGAAGGCTTAAACTGGATGTCGAGAACTGAAGTACATGCTGTTATCCACTCAGCCAGAAAACCTTCACATATTCAGCCCAGGCCAATTAACACACAAATAAGACTGAACGTAATTTATAGTTGTTAACATACCATGGTAAGTCAGGTAACAGTTGAAGCAACTGATCTGCAAAAGAGAATCCTGTAATAGCATTCCACCCCAAGTGGGTCTTCCTGAAAATACCTATATGGCGATACGCCATCAAATGGGGTCATGAGTTTAGGACTACAGATCTAGAATGGGTTATCCTATTGATGGTTTTCAGAGTGACGTCATCAGATTGCAAAGTCAACAATACGAGGTTTTGTGAAATCGTATTTACACTAGGTTGAAGATAAATAGAAAATAAATCTTTGTCCAAGTTTCCAGCCCCGAAGCATGTTTCATTTCGAAAATACAGCAATTTGAACTTCCGAGTTTTCACAGTGCGTGACACCAAAATAGGAATGCTGTCTCATTGAAAAAAGTCTCTCCTCTTGATTTTCGGCAGTGTGCATGTATGCTAGCTCTTGAGTGAAAAGGAAGAGCTTTTATAGAAAAAGTGAACTCCAGATGTTTTTGTTGATTTCCGGCAGCCATATTGGTGGACAGAAACTGTCCACCAATATGGCATCTCCATACAAAGCTCTACAAAGGTGTGTGAAATGTTTTGGCAAATAACTCAGAAAATGTGGGCCACAAAGACCTGAGATTTGGACAAATTGTTTATATCTCAGTCTTTTATAACATTTCATTTTCTTGGCTTCTTCCACTGGATGGTTTCCAACTTAATTTTTTGTGCCGTTTTGACAGTGAAAACGAAGAATTTAATTTAACACATATCCTGGAATGAGCTATTATAGTTTGAAAATTATGTTTAAAATGTTTAGAATGAGAGTGCTCTAGGAGGCAGGAATTCATAGAAAATTGACAATTTCTAAAATATGGTTACCGTATCATTTTGAATGCAAATCTTGTCAACACTGAGGACCAAATTTGAAGACCTTGGCAGCACATACCATTCAAAACCCACCCGAGTACCCTCCTTGGGAGTCCACGCTTGTGAGAAGAAGATCCCTGGATGTCAAAAGGTTAAATTTCTGTGGTGTCTACAGGGGCGGATCCAGGATTTTTTTTAGCAGGGGGTGCACTCGTCTCTTGCTCTACTTCAACACCAATAAACCACATAGTTTTTTTTTTTTTCCCGCAGAATACCAGTTGTATTAGAAAACCGCAGGTCATCTCAGGGGGGTGGGGGGGTGCGCACCCCCTGCACCCTCCCCCTAGATCTGCCCCTGTGTCTACCTGGGGCTTGCATCCTGGGTGTTCTCTTCAGATATGTACTTGAGTGCCCTGCTCATTCAGTGATTTTGTTACAAATAGTATATGGTGAGTCCTTGGACTCATCTAGCAAAAAATCATGAGTCCAAGTCCAGAACCACTGAGTCCCAGTTCAAACAACAAGGAGTCCAAGATTGAAAATTCACGGGCCTCTATGTAACTAGAAGTTAATCTGAGGACAGACTACAAGACTCGTTATTACAGTTAGCTGAAATAATGTAGTAATAAATCATTTTGATGTAAGAAAAAAACTATTTTCTTGGGTAAACATATTCTAGGGAAAAGATATACAGTGCAGTGAAACCTCTATTAAGCGGACACCTTCAGGACCTTCCCAAATGTCCGTTTAATATAGGGTCTCCACTTAATAGAGGTTTGTAAAAATTACATAATGCTTGTAACGATTTTCAAACATTCAACGGTTAGTGTGTACTGTGACAAGGTTCTGTGTTGTCAAGGAAACTAAAGAAGCTGTGCTGTACTTTGTGTAAGACTATAAGGTGAACTTTGATTGCAGATGACAATCATATGGCTGGATATCGGTCTAATCTACAGTTTATTGACAGCTAAATATATTGATTTATCTTTATTTACAAGTGACTACAGTACATATTTCAAGGACGTAATCCAATACTACCCTTGTCAGTTCATTCTGGTGTCCGCTTAATAATAGAGGTTTGAAACAATAGACATTAGCCAAATACAATTTATTTTAGTGTCTGCGTCCGCTTAATAGAGGTGTGTGCTGAATAGGGGTTCATTATAAAGGGAAATATAAGACGTTAATTTCAGGACCCGGCTTAGTGTCCGCTTAAGGTGGCTGAACACAGTTTTGCGGGCAGTCAGCGGTAACTAGCGTGACGGTGCGTGTTTTAAATTAGACAAACAAACATGGTGGCGAAAAAGCAATGGTACACAGAAGACGATTTCTCAAAATCTACTCATTAAAATTTTGTGATATTTGACAAGTTTTCACTTTTAAGGTATTTTAAAATAATGAGAACTTTAAAATGGAAGTTGAACAGACGAATTTTTTAATAATTACATTTAACATTTAATAATTACAGTACCATTATATTATTGATTATCTAAAATCCTGTCTCTTAAAATTTGGTCAAATAAGTTTCAAATGGTAATGATTAATAATATTAGAGTAAGCTGTGTGCAAGTGTATAGGAAAATCTAATGAGCCACTTTTATGTAAACTAAGCAAAAGTGAAATTTTAGGGTTGTATTCAATCGTTCATGTTGCCATAATAAATGTCTCCACACCATCTTCTTTGTACATCCTAGAGAGAGTGCTCCTCCCTATTTCAAACTCCTAACAATCCTTAAATTAGATAATATATATAAATTAAAAATATGTTGCTTTATACATAGAATGAGAAATGAGACTGATAGCATTCCAGAAATTTTCCTTGATGTCCTGACTCCAGCATCGCGTATACACAACCATAATACAAGATTTGTCAGTAATCTGAACTATTTTAGGCCAAGAGTAGAGTATCCACCAACTTAGGTAAGACATCCTTTAAATTCTCCCCTCCAAAAATCTGGGAGACTCTACCGCCTGGTCTCAAGTGTCTGCCATATCATAAGTTTAAGAAAGAATGGAAGTCCTGTCTTCTAACCAAGCAAATCTGACCTTACTTATATGTTTTATCACTGATATTATTTGAGATTTTATTCCTCTCCTTACTGCTGCCAATTATTCCAATATGACGGTGTCCAACAAGAAAGCTCTTGCTACTTTGGACACCGTACACAAATAAACTTAATATCTTTTAGTTAATTATTATTTGTAGCTACTTTATTTTCCTACTATGTACACTTATGTAAATATCTTGTATAGTGTGAATAAAGAATTGAATTGAATTGAATTGAATACTGAAATAATCACCAAGAGTGCAAATAGTGACTATGACATCATGAGACAAAAACTGAAGAATCATGCACAAGTCATTGTGGAAAAACTTCACCCTTCCTCCAACAACTGAAAAACATTACAGTCTGATCAAAGAATGCCAAGCAGAGAACATGTCAAAAGACAGCCATGTCGTACACACATGTTGTTTCTGTACTCCAGCATATGAGGGGCAAGATTTTTTTGATGACCCAACTCCTACAACTATCGACATCACTTTCCTATTTTAAAACATTAACCCAAAGCTGTCAAATTCCTGACGATGGTTAAAAAATAAAAGTCAATATTAACACAGACATTCTTGTTGTCAGTTTTTGGACTAAAACTTGAGAGACTTCCTTAAAAATTATCATTCTGAGAATCCTTGACAACTGCATAGTTTGTAAAAATTCACCTGAATCCTTTTATAGGGTTCCCGGGGGGGGGGGGGGGGGGGCACTTTAGGAATTTCTGGGTGGGGATGTGCCGCTGGGACCCTGGAACCCTTGACCTATACCAGAGCTAGTTCAGCTGAATTTTGGTACCCTATACTAGAGTAAACTCCCAAAATCCCCCTATCCTAGAGTAGCTGTTTCCCCAGTCTAGATAAAATCTTCAACCAACTGATCAGTTTCCTGAAAAATGATACCCTATTCTAGACCCAAATGCTCTGATTTATATACCCTATCCTAGAGTAAACTGCTTGAAAACCATACCCTTCACAGCGGCACATACCCATATAGCCAATATATGGCAGTACCCCCCCCGGGATAGGGTTTCATGAAATAAACACAATATTTTAGCTTTGTTGAAATGATACCTGATTAATCTCACCATTTTTCTGAGACACCATACTTTCTCCATTTAGCCATTTCCATGTTCGTTTCTATAACTGTTTCTGTATTTGACCTTGAAGACTAGCTAGCTAAGTTATGATCTGACTGTGAACAAAAAGATTAGTTCAAAGCTTTTGCTGCATCCAGTTGGCCCTGCAGTGCTCTGATTACTGGCTCGTAATCTTCTTCCAGAACAGTTGTCTTTCCCCTCTCCTGGTTCAGCTGAATTTTGACATCTTCCAGTTCCTGCTCTAGCTGATATGCCAGCTCTTGTTTCTCTTTACCTTCATTTAGGAGTTTTTCAATTTTCTTACCATACAACTCTGCCTCGAGTAATGCATCCTTTAAAATTTTGTCTTTGGAATTCTCCAAGTCTGTAACAATGCAGTCATAGTTAGAAATTTCTTGCTGCAATTTCTGAACTTCTTGATCTTTGTTCCTGAGCTCTAAATGAGCTTCTCTGACCTTCTTAGTAAGTCGCTCTGACTCTTCCTCCAAGTTTCTTTTGAGAATGTTATTTTCTGCTATGCTTTGAGCCAGCTGTTCCTGTAATTTCCCATTTCCAGTAGTTAACTTTTCCAGTTTTTCGGCAAAATCATCAGACTCAGCCCTGGCTTTGGTTCTGAACTCTATAAATCGATTTTTCAGCGAGTTGAACTCGTCTTCCTTAGCTTTTATCTCATTCTGCTGCTTGTCAATCATCTGTCTATCAGCGGTCATGGTGTCCAAATACTGCTTTCTCTCAACAACTAACTTCTCTTTGTTTTTCTCAACTTCAGAGGTCTGTTCAAGTTGCTGTGCCATTAACATCATCAATTCCTCAATGCGCCTATCTGAATTTTCTTGCAGAGTCTTCAAATTATTCGCCCTATTTTCGACTTGCTTACGTCTGCTTTGTTCTGCTTCCAACAACTGGTTTTTCTGTGCTACCACTGACTCTAGCTGGGCCAATCTCTTCTTTGCAGCTTTTACCGCAGTTGTTAATTCAACCTTTTGAGACTCGAGTTCCATAATCTTCTCATTAGCATTAGACAGATCGACTTCCATCGTTTCTTTCGATGCTTTCAAAACAGTATTCTCTTCCAGCGTTCGGGCAAGTGACTCTTCAAGCATCGCTGTTTTGTTTTTAACAAGCATTATTGACGATCCGTCGTCATCTTCAATTTCGCAACATTCCAAATCTTCCTGCTCCACTGGTTTGGTTTTAATCTGGAAAGGAACGCTAGCTCCTCTCACATCGCCGGCATTAGTACAGCATCGATTAGTAACATAACAGAACTGGTAAAACTCGTCATCTTCTTCAGGCAAATACCTTTCACGGAGTAAGACTCTATTACGAATTGCTTTACCCTGCTCTCCATTTTGAACCTCGAGCATTGGCGACCATTCGTAAGTGTAATATTCCCGTGAGGACTGCCAACCAACTTTGAAAAGCCCAATCCAGTCCCGAGAGTGGGGTTTGACAGAACTCTTAATAGTGTAGCGACATTCTATCTCTCTGTCAGGAGGGTAGCACCGAGGAACACTGTTAAAAATTACGGCGGAAAACTCAGACTCTGCAGGTGTGAACTCTGTCGAGTTGTCGTCTCTTTTATCCTCCACATTGCTCTCAGTTTCTTGCATACACTCTGCCATTTCTTTAAACTGGTGTTGCTTCCTTGATGCACAAATTTATTGGGCGATCGGGATTGAGGGAATCCCGGAAGTGAAGGCGAAAGCTGTGGTATTTTGGGAAATATTGGTCACGTGATAAAGATGATGTAAGAAGGTGAAATAAAGAGTTGCCAGATATGTCCTATAGGAAAATTCATTACCTGACGAGGGAATTCCACGTTAAATTGCACGCGAAACCCAATATCGCACGAATCGCGAAGCGATGAGTGCGATATCGGTTTTCAAGTGCAATTTAACGTGGAATTCTCGAGTCAGGTAACGAATTTTCCTTGAATCGCATAATTGAATAAAAATCAGAAGAAAAAGAAAGAAAACAGCAATAATATTGTTTGTTTTTATCCTGAGCGTGCGCTCCAGAAAGCCATTTCAAAGTCAACTGTCAGAACTGTCATTGCGTTAGCGAATAGGAAGCAAGGTCAGTCGTACACGTTTGAACCTTCGACAACTTTTTTTGTACCTTGTGCTTGTTTTTACATTTGTTTTCAAACTTTTTTACATGTAAACAAGCTTCACACTAATCGTAAGGATAAATAGAGGTATTTTACTGAATTTAGAAGCCGTTTATGTAGAACGTCTTTTTTCAAATTGGTCATTTGCTCGAGAAGGAAAATAATTTACACCTTTTACCTCTTCGGCGGCAAAACGGAAAGAAATCAAGTGTCCAAGCGAAAGCACTGAAAGTTTTATAACATGTTTAACGTCGCGATTGACATAAGGTAAGTACCTTGAAATGTTTTAGAAATGCTGTTCAAGTTCAGCTCTGTTTTGTACTTTTCTAAGTACCACGATTCAGGACGATTGCAGGCGGCGTACTCTTTTTCGTGTTTTCAGGGGCCATGTCCTCTTTGAAGGTATTTATTTCTTCTTCTGTATATGGGACAATCGACCCCGGCACTTCCTCCGTTGTCGCTTCTCCGTTTTGTTTGGTTGAACTTTGGATTGCCATTTTCTTTCTGGGCCGTGTTCACAGGATTTTCTTGTTTTTTCGTTGTCGCGAGTGAAAGAGGTTTTATGTCTCTTCGAGAATCTGTAGTTCAGTTCAAAACAAGGAAGAACCTCCGGCTCACTTTAAAAAACGCTTTCGTTTGTTTTTAACTCTTCAAAAAGTGACAATGAATGGTTTTGAAAACATTTTAAAATGACATTGTAGAAAACCTTTTTTGCATGTTGTTGTGTTAGAATTAGACGATAGTTGTTACGTAGATGCGAAGCAATATCGCTTAGCCTCGTTTTCAACTCTCAATTCCACACTAAATACCTCGCTTCGTTAACCAATCAGAATGGGAGATTTTACTTAATTATGCGATTCTAGGTAATATACGCACGTGTGTTTATTTGTTCCTCATTGTTCGCTTCTAAAATCCTTCAGGATAAAAAAAAAAAGCTAGCTTTCGCATGAACGTTTACACGACGGCTGACAGAGGGCTAAGTTATGCAAACGTTGCAGATAATTACTTCGGCGGAGCGCGAAGAGTATAAGGATCGTGCAGCTCAGGAATGTTCCAAAGTTGCAACTTCGGGACATCCGAATGTCCCGAAGTCGCTTCGGCATTAGTTCGAGGTATTTTTGAGTTGTTTGATGTATTCTTTCAGGGAAAGAAATAATTTTGAGGAATAAATAAAGTAGAAATGATTATTAATATTATTTATATGCTAGGGTTTGAACCAACTCACGTGTAACTCGTCAGATCATTTGAGCCGCTCTAACGATTGCGCGACTACGACTAAAGGTCATTTGAAATGTGAAAAATAGCTTTAATGCTGGAGTTCGTGACTTCTTCTTGTTTTGGGTTTTTGACGTATACGTAGTGACACCGAAATGAGTTCGAATGGCGACAAAGGCGACGCGCGAAGTATTAAGAATTTGCGACTCTCAGGGATGTCGTTAAGTTGGAGTTTTTTGCTTAAGTTAGAGCGAAGTTGTTTGAGATATCTCGAGGTAAGCTCGAGTTGTTTACATAGTTTATCTTACCCTGGGTACCAGTGGTTTTTTTCTCGCGTGCGACGAGGAGCTTCGTCGGCCTGGCCGACTCGTCTTTGGCCGAAGGCCGAAGACACGAGCGGGCCACTTTTTGAGACTTAACCGAAACTGGAAACCGGCTTGAAAAGCCTCTGGCACCCGGGGTAAGTTTATCTGAGAAAGAAAGAAAGCCTATTTTTGGCTCGCGTGGGGTTTGTCTCTTTGCCCCGTAAGATAAGGGAGACGAAACTGTAGCCAAAAAAGTCAAAGATCGGTGACTTGTGGGTTTAATTTTTTTTAACTTTTAGGAACGGCAAGTTAATGTTTCGCGAGGGATATATTTCCATTGGCTTTTAGGAAACTGAGTGAAACCGAAAGTGGAGTTTTTGGCGTTAGTGAAACGTGATTTTGCACAAATTGTTTTTTATAGGAGTAAATATATTTACCAATACAAATTTGGAAATGTCAGTTCTTATTAAAAGGGAAAAGCGTTCAGTTCCTTTTTACTTGCATTGTGTAGCTCACAAATGGTTCGTTTATGTTATTGCAGCTGTGGCGAGAAGAGATGATAAAGAGAGGATTTAAATCCCCCAATCAAAGACAGGCAATTTGAAGGGTATTTTTTCTGAGAGATTATCTGAATTTGCTCGTTCTTTGATTGTATTTTTTTATTGGTGGGCCGAAATTGATAGGCCAATTAGGGAAGAGTTGAATATTTTTGATCCGCGTGATTTGGAAAGCGGTTGGGTGAAATTGGTGACTATTTAAGAAGAGGAAGGAGTGAATATTTTGTTGAAGTACGTATGTTGTAATGTATGGCGCCTTCACATACAAATACACACACTGTTCGCGGTAGTCCCACAGCAAAAAAGGAAATAAGGCGTTTTCAGAATGGGCTGGTCCGCGAACTTAAAGTTACTGAGGAAAGGAAACTATTGAGACAGTCAAAGACATTATGCTTAAATAGACGACATCAGTTTGTACAAAGTGAAGATCACACAAGTTACATGGAGAAAGGTCTTGGAAAAGGAATGTGTACAACGTTTAAGATGGAAGAGATTTGGACAATTGAGGAAGATTGCAGCAAGAGTAATTCGAAAGAGAAAGAAGTGTAGTCGTTTGTGTTGTGTGTAGACCAACCGATAGCTTGTCAACAAGAGGAACAAAAACGCAGTTATCGTCGTTTCGTAAAGGTTGTGATAGGAATCATTATCCTTGCTCTTCTTTTGGTTTTGTTTAGAAAAGTAGGTGTTATCATTCTTGTTTTTGTATTGCGTGTTAATGGTTTTTCATGTAATAATTTGTGTTGTAGTGTTGTACATGAATTATCCTCAGTGTGGAGATTGTGCATTATCTGCAAGTTTTGTAAGGGAGTGTTCTGATGTTGGTTACGTTGCTGGAGAACGTGTGGAGTTAACTGTACATTAGGAAACTGTTGTTGTAGAGGAAATAAAGTAAGTTGAGCTGAGATCTTGTTATGCGCAATTTATTTATGACGGAAATGATGATCCAATTGGCTTACAGCGACGCGGACATGCACCAAGCAGACTTCCAGTGAAGAGGTTAAGACGTCTTTTACACAAAAAGAGAGAAGTACGGGCATTTGTTTGGAAGGGTGTCCGGCAAAATACCCCACATTCATCTAAAATTTATTGTTATATAAAATGTGCAAATTCTCCTTTTAAGAGGTATAAAGGAAAGAATGTGAGTTTGTTTCAAAGGGAGAGTAACAAACGGGATCCTAAACGAGAAAAGGTGTATTTGTTGTCTATGTACGAGAGAAGAGAATTGCAATGAAATATGGAAATAAGATTTTAAGAAAGTATTTACGCCCGTGTACACGTAATTTTCCAATAAGCGACTATATAAGTTTAAGCCACAAGGTCATTTGCAACAAATTGAAGCTTTGTTATATAGATATCGAAAAGAATCCACGACCGTCTTTCCACGACGCCGAAGTGTACGTTTCAAAAGCGTCTTCTTGTTTATCCATGTGAAATATTTATTTTCGGGTAGTGAAGTGTGGTCTTCCTGCCACGCCGGTAATCGGAGTTCGGCCGAGTCTAACCCGAAGTTTCCCAGATCGTACGAAACGCTGATAGAAAGAAATATAGCAGTCAGGGGCGAAAAGTGCTTGATGGGAAGAAACTTCAACCTTCTTCTCTTAACATTTCTTTAGCTTAAAGTTCAAGCTCAAGCTTTCCTTTAAGAAAAAGGTCCGATTCAAAGGTAAATTCAGTCGTGACCTTGAAACGTCAGTTAAGCGTGGGCACGAATGTCCCGAACGTTTCTAGAAATTTGAGAGCTTTACTGCATGACGTGGCCAATTCTTATTGAAGCGTTTTGCAGAGGACACGATTTTTTTGCCGATTACTTAATTTCTAACAGGAAAGGGAACTTGTTTCCAGACCTCAGGATCCCTGGGCTCGTGGTATAATGAGGCCCGAATGCGTAGAAGTTAACCCGTAATCGATAAAAAAGGCAGTACCTGACGGTCAACATGCTAGGAGCACAGCTTTTTATTTCTCGTACAAAAACGATCAAAAATTCTGATCACACGGATTTTTGCCGTAAAAAATTAAAAACCAGTAAGTACAAAGTCAGACACAGCTTTAGCACACCTGAAACTGGACCCCGTTTGCAGAGCGTTTCTTTCAGACATTTTTTTTAAACAATCGCGTTTCTAGCATTTCGCGTTGGCTTTTTTAGCCAACTACGTTCACTGCTAGGTTTAACTCATTCCCAAAGGATAAGGGAAGCCAGATATCACGAGCAACAGGGAATACACGAGCGATGGGAAGTCTGGGAAGTGTGAGTAGACGGGGAAGCTCACAGTCATGGGGAGAACTTTTGGGACACTTGGGTTTCAGTAGTTTAAGACAGAATCCATGAGGAAATTGAGTAATTTTAATTTTCAGTGGACAAAAACCTTGTACCAGAATAACTTAAACAACATCGCATTTTTTTACATTTTTCAAGGGCTAAAGATGTAATTAATCATCTGTAATAACACCAAAGAAAATTTCTCACGGGAGTCCGAGAAAATAAATGTCAAATTTCACAAGAATTGTGAAAACACAGGTAAAATTCTTAAAAATTTCATGTGTAACATATCATTTTGTGAAATTTGACATTTATTTTCTCGGGTTCCCATAAGCAATTTTCTTTGGTGTTATTATAGATGACTAATCAGGGGCACCCAACGAGAATATAGTTCAAAACCACTAAAACATAGCATTGTTAAACGTGTTTTAGTATTTAAACGGTGCATATGGGCATATTTTTATCCCCTATAATTTTTTCATCTGTTCGGATTTCCTAGCTGAAAGTCTAGTGATCCTAAAATTATAGGGATCAAAACTTACCTGTTCGAAAATTTCAGCCATAAAAAAGGCTCCCGAAAATTCTAGGTGACCTTTTTAGGGTAAAAATCCGTTGAAAATGGGCAATTTTACCATTTTTTAGATGTTCGAAAATCCTAGGCGAGGCAGGCAAGCAAGAAATTTTACAACAAATGTTCCGAAAATTCTAGATCTCAAATCGTCTTCCGAACAGATATTTTTCCGAAATTTGTCGTTGGGTGCCCCTGACTAATTACACCTTTAGCCCTTGAAAAATGTAAAAAAGAATGCAATATTCTTTAAATTATTCTGGTACAAGGTTTGTGAAATTACTCAGTTTTCTGGTGGATCCCTTCTTTAAACGTTCTCTCATTATGGTTTGCCATTTGAAACAAATGACCCATGACCACCCTCTAATTCGCCGTGACAATGCTATAAAACGAAGTAAGTGCGTTTCAGACGGCGCAGATGAGCCTGTCGTTCCTCTGGTTCCTATCAATGACCTTCTGAATGCTTGAATGGCCATGGCCTAAACAACGGTCGTTTCGATACAAAATCGTTTCGCGATCGATACAAGTTGTTTCAGTCGAGGTGTAAAATGTTTCATGTACTTGGCTTAAAAAACAAAGAACATGTTCGAAATGTCTTTCGTGTTCATGCCAAAACTCATATATACTTGAAGTGACTGAAATCAGTCAGGGTTGTGCAGTTTCACTGAAAGGATCGGACCGGAGTTTGTATGGAAACGACCGGTTTCCGTATAAGGAGAGAGGGCCCACAGAACGTGAAAGGCTGCTGAAAGTTATTTTTAACTCACTGGACGTGAATTATTGTTATTTTAATGACAATTGTGTACCAAAGCTGTTTGACCGTCTCGCGCTCTCTCCGAGTTCTTCTGGTATCCGGCCGGTCACCTCGCCACCAACGAAATCGCCACATCGTAATACCTATCGAAAGGACAAAGTCTAAAAAGAATTGTTTTATTTTAAATTAACAATGAAATTTAAGGAGGTAAGGTTTAAGTGACAATTATATTAACCAACTTTCATAAGAAAGGCTGTTGGATTTTAAACAAATCGCACCTCTCGAGCGATGCAAATAAGCAGTATTAAGGTCGCCTTACAAAAGAAGCAGTTATTCACAAAAAAAATAAAACGTCTAAAGAAGAGAAGTTCGACGCGAAGATGTCAATTAGAATCGATAAACATATATTTGGGCTTGACGAAGAAGTAACAATCCCATGTAAGTAAACAGTGTCAATTATTGCAGAGTCATTATGTGGTTGCGAGTAGACTTCTTGGTGGCGAGATGACCGTAAACTTTTCTTGTCACAGGGACAGGCAATTGTAGAAAAACGCCTTTCGCTCGAACCCAGTATATACTTTAGATTTCGAAGAAAATGCTTGATGTCTACGAGACACTATCAAAATACAGTAGACACCAGCTAGTAAAAAACTAATGGTTTAACCCTTTCACTGCCAGAGTGCTTGATAGAGTTTTGTAACGTTTGGTAACTTTTGAGTCTGTGGACGAAATCCTATGATGTGACCATTCAAATGAAAGCTCTCTGCCTGTACTTACACAAGGTGGTATTTGTTGTTCAAGGTTTCACAAAATGAAATTTGGAAATTTGATCGAAGTTTGTTTTTGGCTAAATTTGGCAGTGAAAGGGTTAAGAACCTGCTGGCAGAAAGTTAATGTATGGCGGAAGCCCGGGCCCCCTTGGGGCAGCTAAGCAATTTAAGGACCAAACTCAAATTTCTTTTTATTTCTGGTAGTCATCAACTATATCTCCTTCATCAGAATTAAGAACCTACTTAGCCTAAATTACCATTAACTACCTCGAAATAAAAGGACCTTTTCCGCCAGACCTCAAAAAAGGTAGACGCGGGTCATGGTTGACTGTAATGCATCAGTATGGCGAAAATGGAAATTCTTGGTGGGACTGTTCCGTCCGGTTCTCAAAATTTTGACCCTATTTCAGTCCAAAAAATGTCATTTTTTACACCAACCAGGTCCTCAGGGCGCTTTTCCCTGTTTTCACACCCGTTTTCAGACCTTGTTTCTAAGAAATTATGTTTATTATTATTTGGATTAGAACGCCAACAAAATACACTTTGAATTCGCGTATTTCTCGGCTTATTCTTATACATTTGGAATTGAAACGATAAATACCTTCATATACTCCGACCCGTAATTTCCTCGAAACCCCTACCCCATTCCAAACCAAAATGGCCATAGTCTCCTGGCAACGTCTAATTTCTGCTAAACTACGCAGTACAACATGAATATACAAACCATTAGGTTTATTTTGGCTGTTTCGGCCGAGCACCGCAGATATAACAATACGTTATACAGTCTTCTATTACAGTCAAATATGTGGTGGAAAAACTAGAACAGAGGTGAGCGACAGTTTACACAGAATACTGTCAGAACAGAGGCCAGAAAAAACCTGCCGGAAAAAACCTCAGTAGGGAAAAAAACTCGGCAGGAAATCTGGGTAGGAACCATGGCTCATGCTCTGAAAAGCCCATCCTACGAAGGCTACACGGTTGGAAGGTCTTTGCCCTTATTTTCAAAACAAGTATTCCAACAAAGGACGGCAAACTCTAAATAATTTAAGGAAACGCAAACAAGCTAAGAAACCCCTGCGAAACTCGAACTGTCACTAGTAAATCAAATATATACCAAAAATAAATAAATAAATAAATAAACAAAAAATAACGTGAGCTAGACGAGTTGTCCGCCTAGAATGCTTTCCCACCTGATAAGCATCCGTTTCATAGCGCTCCATTCCGGCTACCCATACTGCACTTCAACCGCCCCAGTCCCCACTGGAGTCCCGTGCCGAAGAAATATTTCATTTCCGGCTAATTCGTATCCACTCAAACGCCGAAAATTCCATTACCCGTTTTCAGACCAAAACGGCGTTAAAACCATACCCTTTGGGGTGGCACATACCCATATGGCTTATCAGTAAGGGAGTACCCCCTGGACGAGAATAAGTCTCATCATTATCGAACAGAGAGCCTGTTCACAGCCGTTTCTAGGGTCGTCACTCGACGCTGCGTTGCGTGACGATCTTTCGCGTCCCGAGGATGTCCACGAGTTACTCGTGCAGTAGTCTGGGTTAGAATTACATCCCTTCCAAACAAAATGGCGGGCAAAAAAGACATTCAGGGTTTATCTGATTGGGAGTTATTGAACGAACTTAAGTCTTTAGGTTTGAAAGTTGGGCCGATTAGCCCAACCACCAGAAGGATATATGAAAAAAAGCTATCTAAAGTTCGTGGCTACGATGTTGTTGACAATACTCAGGAAGATCGGAATACACGTGTGGATGCCCTGGCTGACGAAAGTACGAAGTTGACCAATGCTGTTACTGATAATTGTACTTCGAGATCTTTGGAAAGTCCTGCCGTATTTTATGGTGTCTGTTTTGACTTGGTTCGTTCGTCATCTGAAAGTGGATTACCAGCTCCGGCCGTGTTTATAAGCAAAGAAGAAGCTCTAAAAACAGTGAAGAAATTCAAAGGTGCTCGCTTCAAAGGTTTCAAGACCAGAGATGAAGCAGAAAGTTTTTCTCGATCGCGATCAAATGAACAAGAAACGTCTTTAGCTGTAACGAATTCTTTGTCAGCTTCTCCTGCAGATCCTGTAAGCAAATTTAAAGGACCAACACCACAGGAGTTGATCAAATTTCGTAAAATTATTGAAAAGGGCTCAAGGGACGAATTTCTGGAGATGGAATTAATTAATCCTAGATACTTGATTGGTCCTGGTGATACACCAGTGATCTTACAAGAAGGGTTCCGCTATAATGCCCTTCACGTGGCTGTGAAAAATAACAGAAAGGAAATGTGTCAGGTGATTATTGATACACTAGAAAGTCAGTCCTTTTGGAACATTCTTTTAAACCAAGAGTGTGTGGTAAATAACCAAAGGAAACAGTTTGTAGTCGACATGTGCCTCAATAACCCAGACAAAGGGGTGAGTATCTGTTATAGTATTAGAGGACACAGTATGAACAGCATGGCTATAGCCAAACAAATTTTAATGTGTGGGAATATTTCACGTCATGCCACCTGTTGTTATTAATTTTGCCAACCAGGGGCTCATTGGCTCTGGAAACTATGGTTTCTTTTGTTTGTGGCTGGCAAATTTGAAAAACAAAAACAATGTTTACAAACAAGAAATATCACCATAGTAATTTTGGCCATATACATTTTTGTAAGCCATACACAAGAAACTTCAAAATTTTCTGAGACCTTGGGCCTGCAGGCTCCATTATTACTGGCCGTGGTTCCTGCATGGGCTTATCTGTCTTGGTAGCAGAGATTTGAGCAAGGAAGTGATGGTCCAAAAAACCAGGCTTATGTTTGCCAGCAATGAGCTGTCAGGTTTTGTCAATCATAATTATCATTCGGGAGTGGGGTACTCCCTTAAATCTACTATGGGGGTGTGCTGCTGAGTCTATGGCTCTCTCCACCTGTTCTAGAAAAAAGGGAATTATTCGCAGCTCTGTTCCCGAAAATAATATTATTGCAAAAATAGGAATGATATTCCTGTACTGGCTCAGTGATAAAATGACAAGAGGACATACCTTTATATCTAGCCTATTCATGGGAGTACCCGGACCGCCTGGGTTTTGACCTACATTTGATTGTGCAAAACTAGGGACTATGGGGAAAAAATCAACCTGTTCCAGAGTCAAACTGAAATAGCACATTTTCCTTTGCCAGATGTAAAGGATGATTTTTATGCCTGTTTCAGAGCCAGAAAGTCATAGATCATACCCTGTTGAGTGGCACATACTTGTCCCCCTGGGATTATTATGCACATTGCCAGTACCCATATAGATACATTAAAGGAGGTCGATGGAAAATTTTCTTATAATGTATCATAGCCGTATAGCTTGGGAAAAACCCCATACTAATTTACACTTGGGTGAAGTGGAGTGGAGCAAAGTTTCTTATTAAGAAAAGCAAAGGAAGGCTTAAACTGGATGTCGAGAACTGAAGTACATGCTGTTATCCACTCAGCCAGAAAACCTTCACATATTCAGCCCAGGCCAATTAACACACAAATAAGACTGAACGTAATTTATAGTTGTTAACATACCATGGTAAGTCAGGTAACAGTTGAAGCAACTGATCTGCAAAAGAGAATCCTGTAATAGCATTCCACCCCAAGTGGGTCTTCCTGAAAATACCTATATGGCGATACGCCATCAAATGGGGTCATGAGTTTAGGACTACAGATCTAGAATGGGTTATCCTATTGATGGTTTTCAGAGTGACGTCATCAGATTGCAAAGTCAACAATACGAGGTTTTGTGAAATCGTATTTACACTAGGTTGAAGATAAATAGAAAATAAATCTTTGTCCAAGTTTCCAGCCCCGAAGCATGTTTCATTTCGAAAATACAGCAATTTGAACTTCCGAGTTTTCACAGTGCATGACACCAAAATAGGAATGCTGTCTCATTGAAAAAAGTCTCTCCTCTTGATTTTCGGCAGTGTGCATGTATGCTAGCTCTTGAGTGAAAAGGAAGAGCTTTTATAGAAAAAGTGAACTCCAGATGTTTTTGTTGATTTCCGGCAGCCATATTGGTGGACAGAAACTGTCCACCAATATGGCATCTCCATACAAAGCTCTACAAAGGTGTGTGAAATGTTTTGGCAAATAACTCAGAAAATGTGGGCCACAAAGACCTGAGATTTGGACAAATTGTTTATATCTCAGTCTTTTATAACATTTCATTTTCTTGGCTTCTTCCACTGGATGGTTTCCAACTTAATTTTTTGTGCCGTTTTGACAGTGAAAACGAAGAATTTAATTTAACACATATCCTGGAATGAGCTATTATAGTTTGAAAATTATGTTCAAAATGTTTAGAATGAGAGTGCTCTAGGAGGCAGGAATTCATAGAAAATTGACAATTTCTAAAATATGGTTACCGTATCATTTTGAATGCAAATCTTGTCAACACTGAGGACCAAATTTGAAGACCTTGGCAGCACATACCATTCAAAACCCACCCGAGTACCCTCCTTGGGAGTCCACGCTTGTGAGAAGAAGATCCCTGGATGTCAAAAGGTTAAATTTCTGTGGTGTCTACAGGGGCGGATCCAGGATTTTTTTTAGCAGGGGGTGCACTCGTCTCTTGTTCTACTTCAACACCAATAAACCACATAGTTTTTTTTTTTTTTCCGCAGAATACCAGTTGTATTAGAAAACCGCAGGTCATCTCAGGGGGGTGGGGGGGTGCGCACCCCCTGCACCCTCCCCCTAGATCTGCCCCTGTGTCTACCTGGGGCTTGCATCCTGGGTGTTCTCTTCAGATATGTACTTGAGTGCCCTGCTCATTCAGTGATTTTGTTACAAATAGTATATGGTGAGTCCTTGGACTCATCTAGCAAAAAATCATGAGTCCAAGTCCAGAACCACTGAGTCCCAGTTCAAACAACAAGGAGTCCAAGATTGAAAATTCACGGGCCTCTATGTAACTAGAAGTTAATCTGAAGACAGACTACAAGACTCGTTATTACAGTTAGCTGAAATAATGTAGTAATAAATCATTTTGATGTAAGAAAAAAACTATTTTCTTGGGTAAACATATTCTAGGGAAAAGATATACAGTGCAGTGAAACCTCTATTAAGCGGACACCTTCAGGACCTTCCCAAATGTCCGTTTAATATAGGGTCTCCACTTAATAGAGGTTTGTAAAAATTACATAATGCTTGTAACGATTTTCAAACATTCAACGGTTAGTGTGTACTGTGACAAGGTTCTGTGTTGTCAAGGAAACTAAAGAAGCTGTGCTGTACTTTGTGTAAGACTATAAGGTGAACTTTGATTGCAGATGACAATCATATGGCTGGATATCGGTCTAATCTACAGTTTATTGACAGCTAAATATATTGATTTATCTTTATTTACAAGTGACTACAGTACATATTTCAAGGACGTAATCCAATACTACCCTTGTCAGTTCATTCTGGTGTCCGCTTAATAATAGAGGTTTGAAACAATAGACATTAGCCAAATACAATTTATTTTAGTGTCTGCGTCCGCTTAATAGAGGTGTGTGCTGAATAGGGGTTCGTTATAAAGGGAAATATAAGACGTTAATTTCAGGACCCGGCTTAGTGTCCGCTTAAGGTGGCTGAACACAGTTTTGCGGGCAGTCAGCGGTAACTAGCGTGACGGTGCGTGTTTTAAATTAGACAAACAAACATGGTGGCGAAAAAGCAATGGTACACAGAAGACGATTTCTCAAAATCTACTCATTAAAATTTTGTGATATTTGACAAGTTTTCACTTTTAAGGTATTTAAAATAATGAGAACTTTAAAATGGAAGTTGAACAGACGAATTTTGTGACACATTTAATAATTACAGTACCATTATATTATTGATTATCTAAAATCCTGTCTCTTAAAATTTGGTCAAATAAGTTTCAAATGGTAATGATTAATAATATTAGAGTAAGCTGTGTGCAAGTGTATAGGAAAATCTAATGAGCCACTTTTATGTAACCTAAGCAAAAGTGAAATTTTAGGGTTGTATTCAATCGTTCATGTTGCCATAATAAATGTCTCCACACCATCTTCTTTGTACATCCTAGAGAGAGTGCTCCTCCCTATTTCAAACTCCTAACAATCCTTAAATTAGATAATATATATAAATTAAAAATATGTTGCTTTATACATAGAATGAGAAATGAGACTGATAGCATTCCAGAAATTTTCCTTGATGTCCTGACTCCAGCATCGTGTATACACAACCATAATACAAGATTTGTCAGTAATCTGAACTATTTTAGGCCAAGAGTAGAGTATCCACCAACTTAGGTAAGACATCCTTTAAATTCTCCCCTCCAAAAATCTGGGAGACTCTACCGCCTGGTCTCAAGTGTCTGCCATATCATAAGTTTAAGAAAGAATGGAAGTCCTGTCTTCTAACCAAGCAAATCTGACCTTACTTATATGTTTTATCACTGATATTATTTGAGATTTTATTCCTCTCCTTACTGCTGCCAATTATTCCAATATGACAGTGTCCAACAAGAAAGCTCTTGCTACTTTGGACACCGTACACAAATAAACTTAATATCTTTTAGTTAATTATTATTTGTAGCTACTTTATTTTCCTACTATGTACACTTATGTAAATATCTTGTATAGTGTGAATAAAGAATTGAATTGAATTGAATTGAATACTGAAATAATCACCAAGAGTGCAAATAGTGACTATGACATCATGAGACAAAAACTGAAGAATCATGCACAAGTCATTGTGGAAAAACTTCACCCTTCCTCCAACAACTGAAAAACATTACAGTCTGATCAAAGAATGCCAAGCAGAGAACATGTCAAAAGACAGCCATGTCGTACACACATGTTGTATATGTACTCCAGCATATGAGGGGCAAGATTTTTTTGATGACCCAACTCCTACAACTATCGACATCACTTTCCTATTTTAAAACATTAACCCAAAGCTGTCAAATTCCTGACGATGGTAAAGTCAATATTAACACAGACATACTTGTTGTCAGTTTTTGGACTAAAACTTGAGAGATTTCCTTAAAAATTATCATTCTGAGAATCCTTGACAACTGCATAGTTTGTAAAAATTCAGCTGAATCCTTTTATAGGGTTTCATGAAATAAACGCAATATTTTAGCTTTGTTGAAATGATACCTGATTAATCTCACCATTTTTCTGAGACACCATACTTTCTCCATTTCCATGTTCGTTTCTAACTGTTTCTGTATTTGACCTTGAAGACTAGCTAAGTTATGATCTGACTGTGAACAAAAAGATTAGTTCAAAGCTTTTGCTGCATCCAGTTGGCCCTGCAGTGCTCTGATTACTGGCTCGTAATTTTCTTCCAGAGCAGTTGTCTTTCCCCTCTCCTGGTTCAGCTGAATTTTGACATCTTCCAGTTCCTGCTCTAGCTGATATGCCAGCTCTTGTTTCTCTTTACCTTCATTTAGGAGTTTTTCAACTTTCTTACCATACAACTCTGCCTCGAGTAATGGATCCTTTAAAATTTTGTCTTTGGAATTCTCCAAGTCTGTAACAATGCAGTCATAGTTAGAAATTTCTTGCTGCAATTTCTGAACTTCTTGATCTTTGTTCCTGAGCTCTAAATGAGCTTCTCTGACCTTCTTAGTAAGTCGCTCTGACTCTTCCTCCAAGTTTCTTTTGAGAATGTTATTTTCTGCTATGCTTTGAGCCAGCTGTTCTTGTAATTTCCCATTTGCAGTGGTTAACTTTTCTAGTTTTTCGGCAAAATCATCAGACTCAGCCCTGGCTTTGGTTCTGAACTCTATAAATCGATTTTTCAGCGAGTTGAACTCGTCTTCCTTAGCTTTTATCTCATTCTGCTGCTTGTCAATCATCTGTCTATCAGTGATCATGGTGTCCAAATACTGCTTTCTCTCAACAACTAACTTCTCTTTGTTTTTCTCAACTTCAGAGGTCTGTTCAAGTTGCTGTGCCATTAAAATCATCAATTCCTCAATGCGCCTATCTGAATTTTCTTGCAGAGTCTTCAAATTATTCGCCCTATTTTCGACTTGCTTGCGTCTGCTTTGTTCTGCTTCCAACAACTGGTTTTTCTGTGCTACAACTGACTCTAGCTGGGCCAATCTCTTCTTTCCAACTTTTACCGCAGTTGTTAATTCAACCCTTTGAGACTCGAGTCCGATAATCTTTTCATTAGCATTAGACAAATCGACTTCTATCGTTTCTTTCGATGCTATCAAAACAGCATTCTCTTCCAGCGCTCGGGCAAGTGCTTCTTCAAGCATCGCTGTTTTGTTTTTGACGAGCATTATTGACGATCCGTCGTCATCTTCAACTTCGCAACATTCCAAATCTTCCTGCTCCACTGGTTTGGTTTTAATCTGGAAAGGAACGCTAGCTCCTCTCACATCGCCAGCATTAGTAACATAACAGAACTGGTAAAACTCGTCATCTTCTTTAGGCAAATACCTTTCACGGAGTAAGACTCTATTACGAATTGCTTTACCCTGCTCTCCATTTTGAACCTCGAGCATTGGCGACCATTCGTAAGTGTAATATTCCCGTGAGGACTGCCAACCAACTTTGAAAAGCCCAATCCAGTCCCGAGAGTGGGGTTTGACAGAACTCTTAATTGTGTAGCGACATTCTATCTCTCTGTCAGGAGGGTAGCACCGCGGAACACTGTTAAAAATTACGGCGGAAAACTCAGACTCTGAAGGTATCGGTGTGAACTCTGTCGAGTTGTCGTCTCTTTTATCCTCCACATTGCTCTCAGTTTCTTGCATACACTCTGCCATTTCTTTAAACTGGTGTTGCTTCCTTGATGCACAAATTTATTGGGCGATCGCGATTGAGGGAATCCCGGAAGTGAAGGCGAAAGCTGTGGTATTTTGGGTAATATTGGTCACGTGATAAAGATGATGTAAGAAGGTGAAATAAAGACTTGCCAGATATGTTCTATAGGAAAATTCATTACCTGACGAGGGAATTCCACGTTAAATTGCACGCGAAACCCAATATCGCACGAATCGCGAAGCGATGAGTGCGATATCGGTTTTCAAGTGTAATTTAACGTGGAATTCTCGAGTCAGGTAACGAATTTTCCTTGAATCGCATAATTGAATAAAAATCAGAAGAAAAAGAAAGAAAACAACAATAATATTGTTTGTTTTTATCCTGAGCGTGCGCTCCAGAAAGCCATTTCAAAGTCAACTGTCAGAACTGTCATTGCGTTAGCGAATAGGAAGCAAGGTCAGTCGTACACGTTTGAACCTTCGACAACTTTTTTTGTACCTTGTGCTTGTTTTTACATTTGTTTTCAAACTTTTTTACATGTAAACAAGCTTCACACTAATCGTAAGGATAAATAGAGGTATTTTACTGAATTTAGAAGCCGTTTATGTAGAACGTCTTTTTTCAAATTGGTCATTTGCTCGAGAAGGAAAATAATTTACACCTTTTACCTCTTCGGCGGCAAAACGGAAAGAAATCAAGTGTCCAAGCGAAAGCACTGAAAGTTTTATAACATGTTTAACGTCGCGATTGACATAAGGTAAGTACCTTGAAATGTTTTAGAAATGCTGTTCAAGTTCAGCTCTGTTTTGTACTTTTCTAAGTACCACGATTCAGGACGATTGCAGGCGGCGTACTCTTTTTCGTGTTTTCAGGGGCCATGTCCTCTTTGAAGGTATTTATTTCTTCTTCTGTATATGGGACAATCGACCCCGGCACTTCCTCCGTTGTCGCTTCTCCGTTTTGTTTGGTTGAACTTTGGATTGCCATTTTCTGGGCCGTGTTCACAGGATTTTCTTGTTTTTTCGTTGTCGCGAGTGAAAGAGGTTTTATGTCTCTTCGAGAATCTGTAGTTCAGTTCAAAACAAGGAAGAACCTCCGGCTCACTTTAAAAAACGCTTTCGTTTGTTTTTAACTCTTCAAAAAGTGACAATGAATGGTTTTGAAAACATTTTAAAATGACATTGTAGAAAACCTTTTTTACATGTTGTTGTGTTAGAATTTGACGATAGTTGTTACGTAGATGCGAAACAATATCGCTTAGCCTCGTTTTCAACTCGCAATTCCACACTAAATACCCCGCTTCGTTAACCAATCAGAATGGGAGATTTTACTTAATTATGCGATTCTAGGTAATATACGCACGTGTGTTTATTTGTTCCTCATTGTTCGCTTCTAAAATCCTTCAGGATAAAAAAAAAAAAAGCTAGCTTTCGCATGAACTTTTACGCGGCTGACAGAGGGCTAAGTTATGCAAACGTTGCAGATAATTACTTCGGCGGAGCGCGAAGTTATAAGGATCGTGCAGCTCAGGAATGTTCCAAAGTTGCAACTTCGGGAATTCCGAATGTCCCGAAATTGCTTCGGCATTAGTTCGAGGTATTTTTGAGTTGTTTGATGTATTCTTTCAGGGAAAGAAATAATTTTGAGGAATAAATAAAGTAGAAATGATTATTAATATTATTTATATGCCAGGGTTTGAACCAACTCACGTGTAACTCGTCAGATCATTTGAGCCTCTCTAACGATTGCGCGACTACGACTAAAGGTCATTTGAAATGTGAAAAATAGCTTTAATGCTGGAGTTCGTGACTTCTTCTTGTTTTGGGTTTTTGACGTATACGTAGTGACACCGAAATGAGTTCGAATGGCGACAGAGGCGATGTGCGAAGTATTAAGAATTTGCGACTCTCAGGAATGTCGTTAAGTTGGAGTTTTTTGCTTAAGTTAGAGCGAAGTTGTTTGAGATATCTCGAGGTAAGCTTGAGTTGTTTACATAGTTTATCTTACCCTGGGTACCAGTGGTTTTTTTCTCGCGTGCGACGAGGAGCTTCGTCGGCCTGGCCGACTCGACTCGTCTTTGGCCGAAGGCCGAAGACACGCGCGGGCCACTTTTTGAGACTGGAAACCGGCTTGAAAAGCCTCTGGCACCCAGGGTAAGTTTATCTGAGAAAGAAAGAAAGCCTATTTTTGGCTCGCGTGGGGTTTGTCTCTTTGCCCCGTAAGATAAGGGAGACGAAACTGTAGCCAAAAAAGTCAAAGATCGGTGACTTGTGGGTTTAATTTTTTTTTAACTTTGAGGAACGGCAAGTTAATGTTTCGGGAGGGATATATTTCCATTGGCTTTTAGGAAACTGAGTGAAACCGAAAGTGGAGTTTTTGGCGTTAGTGAAACGTGATTTTGCACAAATTGTTTTTTATAGGAGTAAATACATTTACCAATACAAATTTGGAAATGTCAGTTCTTATTAAAAGGGAAAAGCGTTCAGTTCCTTTTTACTTGCATTGTGTAGCTCACAAATGGTTCGTTTATGTTATTGCAGCTGTGGCGAGAAGAGATGATAAAGAGAGGATTTAAATCCCCCAATCAAAGACAGGCAATTTGAAGGGTATTTTTTCTGAGAGATTATCTGAATTTGCTCGTTCTTTGATCGTATTTTTTTATTGGTGGGCCGAAATTGATAGGCCAATTAGGGAAGAGTTGAATATTTTTGATCCGCGTGATTTGGAAAGCGGTTGGGTGAAATTGGTGACTATTTAAGAAGAGGAAGGAGTGAATATTTTGTTGAAGTACGTATGTTGTAATGTATGGCGCCTTCACATACAAATACACACACTGTTCGCGGTAGTCCCACAGCAAAAAAGGAAATAAGGCGTTTTCAGAATGGGCTGGTCCGCGAACTTAAAGTTACTGAGGAAAGGAAACTATTGAGACAGTCAAAGACATTATGCTTAAATAGACGACATCAGTTTGTACAAAGTGAAGATCACACAAGTTACATGGAGAAGGGTCTTGGAAAAGGAATGTGTACAACGTTTAAGATGGAAGAGATTTGGACAATTGAGGAAGATTGCAGCAAGAGTAATTCGAAAGAGAAAGAAGTGTAGTCGTTTGTGTTGTGTGTAGACCAACCGATAGCTTGTCAACAAGAGGAACAAAAACGCAGTTATCGTCGTTTCGTAAAGGTTGTGATAGGAATCATTATCCTTGCTCTTCTTTTGGTTTTGTTTAGAAAAGTAGGTGTTATCATTCTTGTTTTTGTATTGCGTGTTAATGGTTTTTCATGTAATAATTTGTGTTGTAGTGTTGTACATGAATTATCCTCAGTGTGGAGATTGTGCATTATCTGCAAGTTTTGTAAGGGAGTGTTCTGATGTTGGTTACGTTTCTGGAGAACGTGTGGAGTTAACTGTACATTAGGAAACTGTTGTTGTAGAGGAAATAAAGTAAGTTGAGCTGAGATCTTGTTATGCGCAATTTATTTATGACGGAAATGATGATCCAATTGGCTTACAGCGACGCGGACATGCACCAAGCAGACTTCCGGTGAAGAGGTTAAGACGTCTTTTACACAAAAAGAGAGAAGTACGGGCATTTGTTTGGAAGGGTGTCCGGCAAAATACCCCACATTCATCTAAAATTTATTGTTATATAAAATGTGCAAATTCTCCTTTTAAGAGGTATAAAGGAAAGAATGTGAGTTTGTTTCAAAGGGAGAGTAACAAACGGGATCCTAAACGAGAAAAGGTGTATTTGTTGTCTATGTACGAGAGAAGAGAATTGCAATGAAATATGGAAATAAGATTTTAAGAAAGTATTTACGCCCGTGTACACGTAATTTTCCAATAAGCGACTATATAAGTTTAAGCCACAAGGTCATTTGCAACAAATTGAAGCTTTGTTATATAGATATCGAAAAGAATCCACGACCGTCTTTCCACGACGCCGAAGTGTACGTTTCAAAAGCGTCTTCTTGTTTATCCATGTGAAATATTTATTTTCGGGTAGTGAAGTGTGGTCTTCCTGCCACGCCGGTAATCGGAGTTCGGCCGAGTCTAACCCGAAGTTTCCCAGATCGTACGAAATGCTGATAGAAAGAAATATAGCAGTCAGGGGCGAAAAGTGCTTGATGGGAAGAAACTTCAACCTTCTTCTCTTAACATTTCTTTAGCTTAAAGTTCAAGCTCAAGCTTTCCTTTAAGAAAAAGGTCCGATTCAAAGGTAAATTCAGTCGTGACCTTGAAACGTCAGTTAAGCGTGGGCACGAATGTCCCGAACGTTTCTAGAAATTTGAGAGCTTTACTGCATGACGTGGCCAATTCTTATTGAAGCGTTTTGCAGAGGACACGATTTTTTTGCCGATTACTTAGTTTCTAACAGGAAAGGGAACTTGTTTCCAGACCTCAGGATCCCTGGGCTCGTGGTATAATGAGGCCCGAATGCGTAGAAGTTAACCCGTAATCGATAAAAAAGGCAGTACCTGACGGTCAACATGCTAGGAGCACAGCTTTTTATTTCTCGTACAAAAACGATCAAAAATTCTGATCACACGGATTTTTGCCGTAAAAAATTAAAAACCAGTAAGTACAAAGTCAGACACAGCTTTAGCACACCTGAAACTGGACCCCGTTTGCAGAGCGTTTCTTTCAGACATTTTTTTTAAACAATCGCGTTTCTAGCATTTCGCGTTGGCTTTTTTAGCCAACTACGTTCACTGCTAGGTTTAACTCATTCCCAAAGGATAAGGGAAGCCAGATATCACGAGCAACAGGGAATACACGAGCGATGGGAAGTCTGGGAAGTGTGAGTAGACGGGGAAGCTCACAGTCATGGGGAGAACTTTTGGGACACTTGGGTTTCAGTAGTTTAAGACAGAATCCATGAGGAAATTGAGTAATTTTAATTTTCAGTGGACAAAAACCTTGTACCACAATAATTTAAACAACATCGCATTTTTTTTACATTTTTCAAGGGCTAAAGATGTAATTAATCATCTGTAATAACACCAAAGAAAATTTCTCACGGGAGTCCGAGAAAATAAATGTCAAATTTCACAAGAATTGTGAAAACACAGGTAAAATTCTTAAAAATTTCATGTGTAACATATCATTTTGTGAAATTTGACATTTATTTTCTCGGGTTCCCATAAGCAATTTTCTTTGGTGTTATTATAGATGACTAATCAGGGGCACCCAACGAGAATATAGTTCAAAACCACTAAAACATAGCATTGTTAAACGTGTTTTAGTATTTAAACGGTGCATATGGGCATATTTTTATCCCCTATAATTTTTTCATCTGTTCGGATTTCCTAGCTGAAAGTCTAGTGATCCTAAAATTATAGGGATCAAAACTTACCTGTTCGAAAATTTCAGCCATAAAAAAGGCTCCCGAAAATTCTAGGTGACCTTTTTAGGGTAAAAATCCGTTGAAAATGGGCAATTTTACCATTTTTTAGATGTTCGAAAATCCTAGGCGAGGCAGGCAAGCAAGAAATTTTACAACAAATGTTCCGAAAATTCTAGATCTCAAATCGTCTTCCGAACAGATATTTTTCCGAAATTTGTCGTTGGGTGCCCCTGACTAATTACACCTTTAGCCCTTGAAAAATGTAAAAAAGAATGCAATATTCTTTAAATTATTCTGGTACAAGGTTTGTGAAATTACTCAGTTTTCTGGTGGATCCCTTCTTTAAAAGTTCTCTCATTATGGTTTGCCATTTGAAACAAATGACCCATGACCACCCTCTAATTCGCCGTGACAATTCTATAAAACGAAGTAAGTGCGTTTCAGACGGCGCAGATGAGCCTGTCGTTCCTCTGGTTCCTATCAGTGACCTTCTGAATGCTTGAATGGCCATGGCCTAAACAACGGTCGTTTCGATACAAAATCGTTTCGCGATCGATACAAGTTGTTTCAGTCGAGGTGTAAAATGTTTCATGTACTTGGCTTAAAAAACAAAGAACATGTTCGAAATGTCTTTCGTGTTCATGCCAAAACTCATATATACTTGAAGTGACTGAAATCAGTCAGGGTTGTGTAGTTTGGCTGAAAGGAGTTTGTGTGGAAACGACCGGTTTCCGTATAAGGAGAGATCGAGAGAGGCCCCATAGAACTTGAAAAGGCTGCTTAAAGTTATTTTTAACGCACTGGACGTGAATTATTGTTATTTTAATAACAATTGTGTTCCAAAGCTGTTTGACCGTCTCGCGCTCTCTCCGAGTTCTTTTGGTATGCGGCCGGGCATCTCGCCACCAACGAAATCGCCACATCGTAATACCTATCGAAAGGACAAAGTCTAAAAAGAATTGTTTTATTTTAAATTAACAATGAAATTTAAGGAGGTAAGGTTTAAGTGACAATTATATTAACCAACTTTCATAAGAAAGGCTGTTGGATTTTAAACAAATCGCACCTCTCGAGCGATGCAAATAAGCAGTATTAAGGTCGCCTTACAAAAGAAGCAGTTATTCACAAAAAAAATAAAACGTCTAAAGAAGAGAAGTTCGACGCGAAGATGTCAATTAGAATCGATAAACATATATTTGGGCTTGACGAAGAAGTAACAATCCCATGTAAGTTAAACAGTGTCAATTATTGCAGAGTCATTATGTGGTTGCGAGTAGACTTCTTGGTGGCGAGATGACCGTAAACTTTTCTTCTCACAGGGACAGGCAATTGTAGAAATACGCCTTTCGCTCGAACCCAGTATATACTTTAGATTTCGAACAAAATGCTTGATGTCTACGAGACACTATCAAAATACAGTAGACACCAGCTAATAAAAAACTAATTGTTTAACCCTTTCACTGCCAGAGTGCTTGATAGAGTTTTGTAACGTTTGGTAACTTTTGAGTCTGTGGACGAAATCCTATGATGTGACCATTCAAATGAAAGCTCTCTGCCTGTACTTACACAAGATGGTATTTGTTGTTCAAGATTTCACAACATGAAATTTGGAAATTTGATCGAAGTTTGTTTTTGGCTAAATTTGGCAGTGAAAGGGTTAAGAACCTGCTGGCAGAAAGTTTATGTATGGCGGAAGAGCCCCCTTGGGGCAGCAAAGCAATTTAAGGACCAAACTCAAATTTCTTTTTATTTCCAGGCGCGGATCTAGGATAAATACTAACCGATTTCTTACCTGAGCGCCGAAGGTGCAAGTTTCTGGGGGGATCCAAGGGCATGCACCTCCTTAAAAAATTTTTTGGATTTCAAATACCTTAAGTCTCCTTTCCTTTAGGTTTCTGAGTCATTCAGACAGGATATTGGCCAGATTTTAACTTGGAAAGTTTTCTCATTAAATAATATTTATATTTATGAAAAATCTGACCGATTTTCGCGAAACGGTGGAAACCGGTGTAGATCCGCGCCTAATTTCTGGTAGTCTTCAACTATATCTCCTTCATCAGAATTAAGAACCTACTTAGCCTAAATTACCATTAACTACCTCGAAATAAAAGGACCTTTTCCGCCAGACCTCAAAAAAGGTAGACGCGGGTCATGGTTGACTGTAATGCATCAGTATGGCAAAAATGAGAATTTTTGGTGGGAGTGTTCCGTCCGGTTCTCCAAATTTTGACCCTTTTTCAGTCCAAAAAATGTCATTTTTTACACCAACCAGGTCCCCAGGGCGCTTTTCCCTGTTTTTACACCCGTTTTCAGACCTTGTTTCTAAGAAATTATGTTTGTCATTATTTGGATTAGAACGCCAACAAAATGCACTTTGAATTCGCGTATTTCTCGGCTTATTCTTATACATTTGGAATTGAAACGATAAATACCTTTATATACTCCGACCTGTAATTTCCTCGAAACCCCTACCCCACTCCAAACCAAAATGGCCATAGTCTCCTGGCAACGTCTAATTTCGGCTCAACTACGCAGTACAACATGAATATACAAACCATTAGGTTTATTTTGGCTGTTTCGGCCGAGCACCGCAGATATAACAATACGTTATACAGTCTTCTATTACATTCAAATATGTGGTGGAAAAACTAGAACAGAGCTGAGCGACAGTTTACACAGAATACTGTCAGAACAGAGGCCAGAAAAAACCTGCCGGAAAAAACCTCAGTAGGGAAAAAAACTCGGCAGGAAATCTGGGTAGGATCCATGGCTCATGCTCTGAAAAGCCCATCTACGAAGGCTACACGGCTGGAAGGACTTTGCCCTTATTTACAAAACAAGTATTCCAACAAAGGAGGGCAAACTCTAAATAATTTAAGGAAACGCAAACAAGCTAAGAAACCCCTGCGAAACTCGAACTGTCACTAGTAAATCAAATATATACCAAAAAATAAATAAATAAACAAAAAATAACGTGAGCTAGACGAGTTGTCCGCCTAGAATGCTTTCCCACCTGATAAGCATCCGTTTCATAGCGCTCCATTCCGGCTACCCATACTGCACTTCAACTGCCCCAGTCCCCACTGGAGTCCCGTGCCGAAGAAATATTTCATTTCCGGCTAATTCGTATCCACTCAAACGGCGGAAATTCCATTACCCGTTTCCAGACCAAAACGGCGTTAAAACCATACCCTTTGGGGTGGCACATACCTATATGGCTTATCAGTAAGGGAGTACCCCCTGGACGAGAATCAGTCTCATCATTATCTAACAGAGAGCCTGTTCACAGCCGTTTCTAGGGTCGTCACTCGACGCTGCGTTGCGTGACGATCTTTCGCGTCCCGAGGATGTCCACGAGTTACTCGTGCAGTAGTCTGGGTTTGAATTACATCCCTTCCAAACAAAATGGCGGGCAAAAAAGACATTCAGGATTTATCTGATTGGGAGTTATTGAATGAACTTAAGTCTTTAGGTTTGAAGGTTGGGCCGATTAGCCCAACTACCAGAAGGATATATGAAAAAAAGCTATCTAAAGTCCGTGGCTGCGATGTTGTTGACAATACTCAGGAAGATCGGAATACACGTGTGGATGCCCTGGCTGACGAAAGTACGAAGTTGACCAATGCTGTTACTGGTAATTGTACTTCGAGAGGTTTGGAAAGTCCTGCCGTTTTTTATGGTGTCTGTTTTGACTTGGTTCGTTCGTCTTCTGAAAGTGGATTACCAGCTCCGGCCGTGTTTATAAGCAAAGAAGAAGCTCTAAAAACAGTGAAGAAATTCAAAGGTGCTCGCTTCAAAGGTTTCAAGACCAGAGATGAAGCAGAACGTTTTTCTCGATCGCGATCAAATGAACAAGAAACTTCTTTAGCTGTAACGAATTCTTTGTCAGCTTCTCCTGCAGATCCTGTAAGCAAATTTAAAGGACCAACACCACAGGAGTTGATCAAATTTCGTAAAATTATTGAAAAGGGCTCAAGGGACGAATTTCTGGAGATGGTATTAATTAATCCTAGATACTTGATTGGTCCTGGTGATACACCAGTGATCTTACAAGAAGGGTTCCGCTATAATGCCCTTCACGTGGCTGTGAAAAATAACAGAAAGGAAATGTGTCAGGTGATTATTGATACACTAGAAAGTCAGTCCTTTTGGAACATTCTTTTAAACCAAGAGACTGAGTCTGTGGTAAATAACCAAAGGAAACAGTTTTTAGTCGACATGTACCTCAATAACCCAGACAAAGGGGTGAGTATCTGTCATAGTATTAGAGGACACAGTATGGACAGCATTGCTGTAGCCAAACAAATTTTAATGTGTGGCGATATTTCACATCATGCCACCTGTTGTTATTAACGTTGCCAACCAGGGGCTCATTGGCCCTTGAAACAATGGTTTCTTTTGTCTGTGGTTGGCACATTTGAAAAACAAAAACAATGTTTACAGACAAGAAATATCACCATAGTAATTTTAGCCATATACATTTAAGTAAGCCATACACAAGAAACTTCAAAATTTTCACTGGCCTTATGCCTGCAGGCTCCATTATCAGGCTGATTTAGCAACAGAACAGGAACGTCATTTGATGACTGGAAACCGCACGGAAAGGACTAAACTTGACTTCCGGTGCCCAATTTGCTGGCACTCTGCCGTCGGTCAAGCCAATAATATTGTTCCCATTCCGTTGCTAAATCAGCCTGTTACTAGCCATGGTCCCTGCATGGGCTTGTCTGTCTTGGTAACAGAGATTTGAGCAAGTGATTGATGGTCTGGAAACCAGGCTTATGTTTACCAGTGGTTAGCTGTCAGGTTTTGTCAATCATTATTATCATCTCGGAATGGGGTACTCCTTTGAATCTACTATGGGGGTGTGCTGCTGAGTCTATGACTCACTGCACCTGTTCCAGAAAAGAGGGATTTATTTGCAACCCTGTTCCAGAAAATAATATTATTGCAAAAATAGGAATGATGTTCCTGTTGCTGGCTCAGTGATAAAATGAGGACATACCTATATATGTTGCCTTACATGGGAGTACCTCCCCCACCTGGGTTTGCACCTAAGGTTGATAATTGTGAAAAATTAGGGACTATGAGGAAAAAATCACCCTTTTCCAGAGTCAGACTGAAACAGCATATACCCCTTTTCCAGATGTAAAGGGTGATTTTTATAGCCTTTTCAGAGTCAGAAACCATACCCTGTTGAGTAGCACACACTTGTATAATCCATTTATGGGAGTACCCCCCCCCCCCCCGGGATTATTATGCCCATCGCCAGTACCCATATACACTTGGGTGAAGTGGAGTGGAGCAAAGTTTCTCAATTAAGAAAAACAAAGTAAGGCTTGAACCCAGACCTAGAGATCTGAAGTAGGCGGTGTTATCCACTCAGCCAGAACACCTTCACATATTCAGCCCTGGCCAATAGAGTACTAAAGTGTGATGTCATAAAAAGTTAAATTTCTGAAATTATGAGATTCATCAGGATATTCTGAAAGGAAAACATCCAAGAGGCGTACTTGCCAAAAACTGGCCACTCTGAGATATTACCCCAGTTATGCTCTTATAACTCCATACATATCCTTCTAAATTTGACTTGGGTCATAACGTTATGGCCCAAGTCAAATTTATTAATGCCAGTTTTGGTTCGTGGGCCATTAATGTGTTAATGGTTATTTATCTCATGAATTTGACTGGCCAGAAATGATACGTGACCGAGCTAAAATGAATTTTGCCAGTCATTGTGTCAGGAGACTCTTCGGGAAATTATTTTGAGCCCTGTAGTCCTTCTGTGTAGAGCACAAAAAAGACTAAAAGAAATATGCTATTATTAAACAACAGTCAACAATGGCCACCAAAATCATATGAACAAGATATCTACAAAAACATCTTCAGATCATTTGATTGATGTTTGTGTCCTACGGGACGCATGCCACAATTATTTTGTGTCTTTGGGGATTTTTATGTGTCAGGGACGGAGGACACGGAGGTAACAAAATCTCTGTTCATTCGTTAACTGTTTTCTCTACCTTGTTTGTTGAATGATTCTTGTTATGTTGGATTTCTGTCAGAACTGGGAAACACCGTTACATTTTGCTTGCAAATTTGGTCATGCTAATGTTGTTGAATGCCTGGTATCCCATCCTCTGACTGATGTCCAGAGAAGAAACAAGTATGGAGAAACACCTCATCAGGTATATGAATAATGGTAAAAATACATCATTGTGCATAATTGTTACAGGTCAGAATTATATTCAGGTTAAATTTTATTATTTGAGGTTGATTCTCCACTTCCTTTGTCTCCTAGCCCTAATTGATGAATAATTAGGGCTAGGAGACAATGAAATTGAGAATCAAACTAGGTTGAAAAATGTTAACCTGAATTTAATTTTGACCTTTTTTCAGATATAATTATTAGTATCAATATTCCACTTTATAAGTATGTGTAATCAAATGGTGACGAGTGAAATTAGGGAATAATTTCACGCGCGTTTTGTCCAAATCCTAATAATTTCCCGAGCCTTCAGGCTCGGGAAATTATTAGCATTTGGACAAAACACAAGTGAAATTATTCCCTAAGTTCACGAGTATATCATTTGATTACCTATTAATATCATTGGTGACGAATTATGTTAGCAAACTTGGATTTTTGACATGTTTATCCTGGATCGTATTGACCGAGAACTCTGACTCGCTCAAATGTTTAGACCTTAAATTTTGCCTTACCTTATGGAGCACCTCAGGGTTCCGTGTTGGGCCCCTTGCTGTATTCTTTGTACACTTCCCCCTCAGGTGATATTGCAAGATCTCATGGTCTATCTTATCACTTTTATGCTGATGATACACAGCTATATTTATCTTTTGAAACGTCATCGCCTGAGGATTTGTCAACATGTAAATCTGCTCTTGAAGATTGCATTAAAGATATTGACCTTTGGATGTTAAATAACAAGCTGAAGCTGAACAGTGGGAAGACTGAAATTATAGTTTTTTTATCCTCCTATTACCCACGTCCGGTGTTAAAAAAACTGGTGATTGCCTATGACACTGTTGACTGTTCAACTATTGCTAAAAATATTGGGGTTATTTTTAATAACTCTCTATCGATGTTGCCGCACGTTACTGCTGTTTGCAAGTCTTCGTTTTTTCATTTACGCAATATTTTTAAGATTCGCAAGTTTCTTTCTTATGATACATGTAAAACTCTAATTCATGCCTTTGTTACTGCAAGGATCGACTATTGTAACTCATTGCTCTACAGTCAGCCTAAATGTATCTTGAAACGTTTACAGAGTGTCCTAAATAGTGCTGCTAGGCTTATTCACCTTACTAGTAGATATGAACATGTTACGCCGTTGCTTATTCAACTTCATTGGCTACCAATTGAACAAAGGATAACTTTCAAAATTGCAGTTATTACATTTAAGGCACTTCATGGTGCTGCACCTAGCTATATCCCTGATCTCATCAAGCCTTATACACCTGGTAGACTTCTTAGATCCTCTAATCAATTTTTACTTTCTACATCTAAATTTAATCTTGAAACTTATGGTGGCCGGTCTTTTACTATTGCTGCACCCTCTGTTTGGAATGCACTTCTATTCGAACTTAGATCTTGTAATTCCCTTTCTTCTTTTAATTCTAAGCTCTAGACTTGGCTTTTTAAAATTTGTTATGATGTTGTCGTATAGAATGATGATGTTTTCATAGGATGACAACGTAGTTTTGTAGGTTTAGGATTTTGTTGTTTTCTTTATTATGTTAAGCGCTTTTGGACCATTGGGAATTAGCACTCTGTAAATATTGTATATTATTATTGTATATCATAAAGTTCAGACTTTTTCAGACTTTTTCGACAAAATACCTGTTAGAATCCTTCTTGATGTTCTCTTGTGTGTTCAGGTTTTCTAAAGCGTCTTTTTGTGCCCTGACATCTTCATTCACGACCTTTTAAAACTTCGTCGGCTTCTTGACACTGAGACGTACAGAAGGTTGCCATGGCAATTCTGTAATTTCACGTGTGAAATTACGGATTAACGCTGAAATTTCGCGCCAAAATTAAGGACTAATTCGTCACTTATGATGTTATGGATTAAATTCCCTGCAACGGATATGTGTAAGGACCCATAAAATTTGCAGCATCTTGGGTGGTGAGTTGTTTAAGAGAGGGCACATTGTGAAGTTATTATTGTCTAACAAGTTTTACAGTTCAAAAATAATTATTATTTTTATGGTTTTTCTTGTGTATTCTTATGTGTATTTTTCAGGTAATCTGTTCTAGATGCACTGCTCCAAGTTCTGAATTAAAGAATCAAATAAGGAGTTTTCTTGAAGGTTTGTCATCACTAGAACACTTACACCTTAAGATGTGTAAATTTTCTCCATACCCTCAGTTTCCTCTGTTCTTGGGGACAATAGTCAGTGAATTTTTGGGTAGAAAAGCCCCCTTTTTCATAGGGCTGTGGTCTGCTTTGGGGGCAAGGGGGCACTGCCATGTAATAGCTAAATTCTTTCTAAATATTCACCATTCTCACAAAACATTCTCTTTGAAAAATTTGGCCGTGAACACTGAGCACTCCAGGAGTAGACAGAAGTTTTTCATATAATAATCCATACCTGTTAATAATATATACCTAAGCCACCCGGTGGGTAGCCAATCAGAACAGATGATTTACTTCAACCTCCCTTATCCTGGTTTTAGAAAAAAAAAACATTACGCTGATAAACAATGAAGTGACACATTAACGGCTTCATCCCTTGTAATTTGTTTTTATGGGACTTTCCATAGACAGCTTTTTTGTTCCACTTATGGGATCCTTGGACAATTCCACCCCTCCCTGGATAGGAGGCCCTTGGTCACCAGAAGTTTCTGATGATAAAAGTATTCAAGAACCTGGAGCACAAGGAAGCCCACTTAGTCACGGCTGGAAACAAAAGAACAGCCCAAGTGACGTGCCAGTGACTGTCCGGGCATATGCTGGCCCTATGTCTCCCTCAAAGGTAACTAGTCATGGTGAAATGCCTAAGGGACACCACTTGCTGTCTTTCTTAAAGAAGTGCTGGATAGGTGTCTCTGTAACGTTTAAAGTAGGCAGCCTAACTACCAAAAGTAATGGTGGCATTTTTAGATCATTCTGTGGCAGATCTCCAGTAACCAAAACTTAGCTTAGCTTGAATTCTCAGCTAGCCTGAAAAAACTGCCAACATTTCACAACACCACTGCTGGTTTTCCCGGAAAATGACATTTGAGGAGTAAGCGCAGAAATTCCACACTGCCCAGATCTGGGTATTGCTTCTGATGGGACGAAGCAAACTTTCAGCCATTATACACTAAATGAGATGTCATTTCACGGGGAAACTAGAGGTGGATCGAGTCATGACAATCACATGTGACCTGTGTTTTTAGGCTAATTTCCTGCTAGATCAACAATATCTTATTTCAGTCTCCTAGTGTACTAAGGTCAAGCACCAGAAAGTCATGTGTTTGAACATTAAATTGTTCTTAAAATTTGAACTTAAGTTTCCCTTGTGAAACAAAACAAAAGGCCAAAAGTAATCAACAAATCCCTGTTATCTTAACCTGTTTTTTGTTTTCCTCGGAGGTTTGAAATAGTGTGAAATAATGTGCAAAATTTTAGAGGATTGTCTTCCCACTTTCAAGGGTATTTCCCCCAATTTTTTTACTGTGAAATTCATCTTACTATGTAGTAGCCAAAACTAATTATGTCTTTTGTAGGCTGCAGAATTCTATCATTCATGGAAAACTCCTCCCAATACAGAACAGCGTAAGAACTACATTCAGATTAAACGAAAAGATGACAGCCGGGGTGTTGAAAGGATTGGAAGGTAATGAAGAAAAAAAAGAAAAACACAACCAACCAGCTCGCCACCAACTAATAACTCTGTAATCAAATTTGAAAGCGTGGCGAAGAAGTAAAGATTTTAAGTGAGTAATCCTAGTGGAGAAAACACGTTGATTAATGCGGAGTCATTACTTGGTGGCGAGTTGGTTGGCGTCAAGTCGACATCTTGGTGGCGATTTCGTTTGACTACGAGTAATCCCCCATTTTTCCTCAGTGATAGTCGTGGTAGAGAAACGCGAGCGCGCGTGAAAATCACGTTGTTGCCTCTTCTCGCGTGGTGTGATTTTCACGCGCGCTCGCGTTTCGCTCTCTCTACTATCTCTGAGGAAAAATGGGGGACTACTCGTAGTCTAGGTAACTCGTTGGTGGCGAGATGACCGTAAACTTGTGATAGTTATCTCGCTTGATTATGATGATGTGTAATCTGTTTGACATTGTTAGGGAGCTTGCTCATAATGGAAAGATTCCATGGGTAGAGTACTGGAATTTTCTTGGATGTTATGCCGACCTGTCAACCCCTCAAGGTCTGGAGAAGCTAGAAGATTATTTAACCAAGAAAAAGGACAGAATTCTGTTAAGTAGGCTATCGGTAACACCCCAAAGACTGAGAAATGTGAAGAGCACAAACAGTGCTATTCTAAAAACACCTGAATCAAGGCAGAGCAGTGTTGTTTTAAGCGAGGATGTTTTGTTGAGACCAGGAGAATATAAAAGTGTGAGTAACTGTCGTGAGGAATCTGGTGTTAAGGATTTCAGTGAAGGCTGTAAAGCAAGTTCAAGGAAAATACGGTTTTCAGATTCACAAATTGAATCAGATCATGCATCTATGGAAGTAGATAAAGACTTGCTGTGGGATTCTACACGACAGAATGCTGTGGAAAATGTTTTAACCTGTAGTTCACCCATGCTTCAAAGATCAGAGGTTAAATTGAATGAAGCTGTTGTAGACGAACTGGCAGATAACCTAGATACGCTTTCTCTACAAAGAGAACAAGCTAAAACAAACAGATTTAATACTTCGGTAGCTGAAATGCCAAACAAACTGAACACATTTGATGTGAATAGTTGTTCAGGAGAAGCAAGTGATGCAAAAGAAAATGTGGATAATGGCAGTAGTCTTCTATGCAAGAAGAAGTTATCTTACCACTCACCAGAAAACGAAAGTAGGCTGTTTGACGCAAAAAACAAAAATATATCTGATGTAGTTCCTATGGCGACAGATGTGGAAGTCAAGGCTAGTTTAGGGGATGAGAAATTTAAAAGTTCTGCCCACTTGGAAAACGACAGAAATGAAAGTTCAACGTCATTATTATTGTCGTCAATGCCGTCCACAAAGGCACAAAATTCTGATGAGGACGAAGTGTTTGAGAACAATGTAGATACAGTTGCTTGGAGATGTGTCGCGGTGGATTGTTCAATAACTTGTGATGGTGGAGATCAGGGCTTTAAGTTGCCGGAAAACAAAGCGTTTAGACATACCAAGCCCGTCAAGAGTGTCAGCGACTTTCCTGGTGGAGAGGATGTCAATATTTTCATCCAGGGGTAGGTTCCATCGCAGTCAAACGTCTTCCTGTTAGGCGTTATTTTTGTTTGAATTGCTGGGATTTCATTTATCAGTAAGTGGAAAAACAGGCAAAGATGTGTAAATTACTATCTTCTCGTTTTTCTGAAAATTGTGAACTTTTTTTCGTGAACACTTCGCTCTAAAATCGTGCGGGAAAATGGCGCCAACAATAACAGCAGCTTCGGTTTTAACGCTTAGAGCTTTTTTTAAAGTAAACTTTTAAATAAGTTAAGTAAACTAACAGTGTCCGGTATTGAAAGTAGCACCCTAAATCGTTAATAACGAGATCTGGTAATACAGTAAAAAAAAAAAAAACCCGTAAGTAAGAGCCTGTTAAGCAAAAATTTGCCAGTTAGGCCCCCGCTGTACAAGAACATGTTGAGCCTAAAATTTGAAACAGGTTCTTATTTTTTGAAAACATTCTATAAAAACATTCTGTACACTTGGGCAAATAAGATAAGTCAACATTCAGGATCCTCTTCGGAGACATAGGTGCCTTATCACTCCAGCCGCGTAATTATGTAGATGTATATAAGGAATAAGCTGAATACCACTAAATGCTCTTAGCTACATTGAATTTTTTTCTTCAGAAAATTAGAACCTACCTTCTCAAACTCATTAATAATTCATAAAGAAAATTCAAAGGAAATTAATGTTTAATGAGTGTTTGGATATCGGATGAAAAACTGCTCATTTTTGCATCCTTAATTTCTCGTTCAAAAATGATTTTGTTTGAGAAGAAATATCAAACATTCGACACAGTGTTTCATCGCCAGATGAAACACCTCGAAGTTCGTCAAAAATACTCCGCTACGCGTCGTATTTTCAACTCTCTTCTCGGTGTTTCATCTGGTGATGAAACACTGCGTCTCATGTTTGATATGTTACGTAAAATTCCGAAAATAAGCCCCGGGGCTTATATTTTTCAAAGGCTCTTTTTGAGGGGCTTATTTACCGGGGGAAATTTGTGTTTCAAAATCGATTGGGCTATCCATATAGTTGGAAGTAAATTTACCGTTTTTGCTTTGTTTTACTTTGTATTTGAGGGCATTTTTCCAAGTACAAACCCCCGGGGGGCTTATATTTGGGGGGACGATTTAATGGAGGTTTTTTTTTAGTTAATACCGGTTTGGGGGGCTTATATTTGGAGGGGCTTATACATGGACGGGCTTATTTTCGGAATTTTACGGTATTTAAGAACTAAATAGCCTAAATTTGTTCTAATTGCCATTTATGTAAGAACCTGTTTAGGCTAACCTGGAAAAATGTAGGTTCTTAGTCGCGGGTTTTACTGTATCTATGAATCCGAAAAAAATTTCCTCAAGCTTAGTTAGCAGAAATTTAAGTGCAGAAAATTTATTTTCTCCTGAGCTACTTACTCGATCCATTCATACTTTACAGATTACAGCCAAGTAAACTAGATCTTGATGTACTCTTAGCTGTTACTCAAGTAAAAATCGATTCAAGGAAATACCCGAGTATAGCACAATGGAAGCGACTGGTAACATCATATTCTGAGGAAAAGCAACGAAGGTAAGATCTCTTATTTGTTTCCATCCCAGAAAGATTCTCCTGTGACTACACGCCTTGGGCTAACATTTCATCAGATATGAAAAACCTTTTTTTGGTTTAAATTTTGAAAAAAAAAACAGTCATCTTATCGATAAGCTTCAGCAACCTTCTCCACTGTCTCAGCACCAGCGCTGTTTTGTTCTTGTTGTCTTTGTTGTGAAGTTGACGTTTTATTTGTTTGTTTGTTTGTTTTTTTTCAGTTGGCCAAGCCCTGGATCACCAAGGTTCCTAACAAGACATAAATCTCTTATGTGGAGTTGCTAGACGAAGCCCGCTTTATTTAATTATTTCTATCATGCTTAATTTCCCTAGATCTATTGTTCACGTTTCGTTGAAATTAGGTGTTTTAGTTTCCACGGTTTAATTCTTCATGTGGAGGCAGAAGGAAAAATCTACCCTGCTAGTTTGCAAAAGAGTGGACCTTTTTGTTGGTTTCTATATGCACCAATAAAAAGCGTAGATCTTGTAAAACAATAAACTTCGTAGAAGGCGCCGGTTTTGTTAAGGCGAAGGGAGAAATTTCGAGGACGCGTGCGCTCGCGAGAGGAGGGACAGACAGACAGATAGATAGACAGATACTTTTTTAATGAGGATTTTCCTCGATATCCACAGATAATATATGCAAGGCCCTCACCTAACTAACTCCCAGGAGACGTTCTTAGCCAATGAAATTCTATGGACCGTCAGAGAAGGAAGAAAAACGGAAAACCTTGGCGTTCGCTGTTGGCGCCTCCTCTCCCCTTCCCTTCGCGTGTTCCACTCACGCGCTAACCGGCGCCTTCCAAGCCTCTCCTTTGGTCTCCGCGTGCGCGCGCGTCCTTGAAATTTCACCCTAACGTTGATGTTACATTGGACGATTAGCAACGACGATTTTAGCTCAACACAGCTTTGCAGTGTTGGAGCAATGTTGCAACCGTTCGAAACAGTATCAGAGCAATGTTCGCTAATGTTGAAATGCTGTGTTGCGCTAAAAATCGTCGTTGCCAATCGTCCCGTGTAACATCACCTTAACAAAGCCGGCCCAGGCTAGAAAACAATGATATTTTATAAGCCAGAAAATGGCACCATGATGAGTTTTCCTTTTTTCTCTTCTGTAATATTAAGGTAGTGGTCGATTCTTTGTCCCTGAATATATCGTTCACTTTTGTTCCTCTTTCTACTGCAGTGGTGATGTACAATTTGTAGAATTCTACATGGATTCTTCATTTTAAAATTTCCGTATTTTCTTAGATTAAATATCAGTACTTTTTCAATTCCCACAATGTTGGCACGATAGTCAATATTTTCCAGCAACTGCGTGGAAACTGGCGCGAGGAGCCTAAACAAAAACGCGTCATGAGAACCAATGTATTTTGAGCTAGGTCCACAAAAATTCCTCCCATTACAGTGGCGAATGTGTTCGGGAGTTTCGTGTCTTGTTAATGCATACATCGTTCTCTTGTTAAGAACGTTCTCATCCAGATACTCGAATCCTTTATCAACGTAGCAATCTGCGTTTATAATCATTGAGTTCTTGCGCAATAAATAATTTGAAGCGTATTCAAAAGCATCTTTGTAACGCATGCGCCGTCCAAGCAAATAAAAGACAAGTTTCCAGTTTCCAGTTAAATTCAGAGCTTGAATGAAAAAGGTATCTTGCTGTCTTTCACAAAGAATGTGAATTCCTTGCACCTGGAAATGAAACCAAAAGGTTTGATAGAGCCAGCACCAATGCAAGCTTATTGAAACAAAAACAAGCATTTACATAAGAAAAGGTCTCACAGGACTGGTTTTGAACACCAACATGGCCGCCGTATCGTTGTTGTTGAACACCAATATGGCCGCCGTGACGTCATGTGAAAACACTCCACTCCACTTCAGAAACGAGCGGGAAACTGGGTCGAGTTAACTTTCACAAAGTCTTCTGGGACATGGAGAAAAGTTGTCCAGTAGCAGACCGGCGCGTAACCAGTAACGCTCCCACTTTCAATCGCGGGAGACGTTTCTGCTCCAGTCCCCCTTCTCGTTCCTAAAGTGGCGAACAGGACACTACAGACTTCGAGGATGCGCAAAAAAGTTGGTGAAAATTTTTCTTTCTTAAAGTGGTTAGGGTGTAATATTAAAGTAAAAACAAATAAAGGTGTTAGTTTCAAACAAAACTGGTGCACTGTCGAAAGGTGGCAGAGAAAGGTGGCAGAGGCTGTCTGAAGTCTTGAAAAAACTCGCTGGGTTTAATTGGTCTAAGGGCCTTTTCTCATGAGCCCGGTTGTCAGGACCAGTTTGACCTTTCACCGGGCTGTGATTTCTCAAGATTTCTTGAGATCTCGGGAACCGAGCCAGCCCGCCATCTCATATGAACACATCGAAAATTTTACAAAGGATTTAGAGGTAAGGCGAGATCTCGGAAACCGGGCCAGCCCGGTCATCCGAGCTCATGTGAAGAGGCCCTTATATGGATAACATTTTTCGCAGTTCACATTTCTGTTAACTCCACGGCAAGATCAGTAAGGCTAATTAGATTACAATAAGCCATTTCAAAACGAAGCTGAGTGCAAAACCTTCCTTGTGATAATGAGTTTTATTTGCATGAAAATAAACACTTAGCCTCATTTTGAAACAGAGGCTTGTGGGAACTCGAAAATGGCCAATTAGGTGAACTTACGTCAGGACTTAGCAGATTTCGTTGGAGGCAGTATATGTACTCCTTCTGCCTTGAAGCCAGCTTGGCAGGATCAGAGATACCGGAAGTGTTTAGAATCGGAAACTGGATGATCAGATGCAACTGCGCCCCTCTTGTCTTGATATCTTTGCTAGTCGTTTGTTGTTTGACAATATCATTGGTTGTGCTCTTTTTCGATACACCTGACGGGAAAATAACCCGAGTTAAGCCCCCGATCGCGGTTCTTGGTTTCTCCTGTATTAGCTGGAATTTCAAGCTTCTTTTTTTGTATTCCGAGGTGTAAGTCAGTCAGTGGACGAGTTAGCCAGTCATGTTCAAAAAAGAACTACTCTTTACTTTCTAATAACAACTCTTCGCAACCTGTAACAGCCTGATTTGTTTCAAGGCAGGTTTGATTCGTGGGTATAAAACACGCAACATCGCTATTAAACTTGTTTTGTACCAATATTGCAAAACAGGTTGCATGCACGATTTTTTTTTGCTCGTTTTACCGTTCCATAGTTAGGACTATACTGTTTCTCTGACAAAAGACTGAACGATCAAGATTAAACCTGATGAAAATCTCTTACCTTCAATACTTCTTTTAGACATTTCATCATCGTTTTTAGCTAATAAAAGTCTGAGTGGCTTGAAAATCAAGCTGTCTGGTATTATCCAGTGAAGGACGAACAATGCCAACACGATCAACAAAAGAAGAGAAGATCTGCCTTTCCTACATAACAACGGTCTACACTAGACAAAAGATTTGAAGAGCAAGATTATAAAATGATTCAGTAAAATAACCATGATTTTGCTGTGTAGAGATTGAGATGTTAGGAGCTCTGTCACGAACTACCACCAAATTGAGGGCAACGGTTAATAATAAAATAACCCGGTTCAAAAGGTTAGAAGAAGGTATAAAGGAAGCACGCGGATGGACAAACTTGAACAAGATTAAAACGGATTAGAAATGTGGTTTTTGAAATGTGAGAGTGCATGGGGCACTCGGGGCTTGAGAATCGGATAAATAACAAATGATCGCGGATGAATACGAGTCTGCGCCAAGGGCAAACAGCTATTGACGACGCTCTGGGTTTGCCTATTCCCTGTACGGTGTTTTCCCAAGCCTTCTCGGTCAATTCACTTCGGTGACGTTTCCGAGGTGAACGGGCGGGAAACTTCCTTAAGGACTGGGCAAGCTCAGGGTGAATTTGAAACGTAATCTGTCAAAACGAGCGAATGACAGATAGCCTATACTATACGTGGCAAGATTTTGAAAGATGAGAGGAAAGGCTAAAGTTAAGCGCGCAGAAGAAGGCCCTCTTCATGTATTTTCACATGCCATATACCCCTTTACCTTTCGCTAGCTTCAGAATGCAGTAAATGTGCTGAGAAGATGGAGCAGATATCGCAAATCGGGTTTACAGTTCCCTGTTTGTATCGCACTAGTTTTGATTTTTTAAACAATGATCTTGGGAATGAATTCATATACAACTGAAGCAAAGGCTGTTGTCGTCTATCAAGCTGTCGACTCGTATCCGCTGTCATATTAATATGTCATTCTCTGTTTTTCTGTTATCAAAATTTTAGGGTAAAAAATCATGCCATTGTTATTCCGTTAACTTTTTCTTCCTTTGCTGTAAATATTTCTTGTGCCTTTTAATCTGTTTTGACAACGGTGGCTTTTCGCTTTGAACTACTCGGTCAGGTTAATCCTCACATATTTACTGAGATAAAAGAAAGACGCTCTTACCTTTCGTAAAATTCCCATGCTTTCAACGCCATTTCTATAATGGGCTTCTGTCTTCTGTTGAATTTCTAATAACCATAGATATAAGTGGTTGATAGATAAACCATGTGAAATAAAAACGGTTCGAGCGCTTATTTACGCGATGACTGATTTTCGTTTGAATAACTTAGACAAGAGGTCTTCCACGCTCAATTGTTACTAACTACGGGTTATTTATTTCGCTCGAATGCCTTGCGATTGACCGAACATGACCAGCTAAGTGCAGGTTACACAGGTCATATAATGCTCTGTTCTGTTGACTGATCAGGAATTCGTTCAGGGAAGTTAAAAAACTGTCTTAAAAGATAGACGATCGCCTTGAATGAACTTCGGAATTACAACCCGTTTCTTTTCACTCTTTTCTTCAGTGCCATGTTTTTTCTTTTATTCTACTATCATTATTTTTTTCCTTCCAGAAAAAAAACACAACATAACACTCCTCTTTCCCTCCGAGGCGTAAACTGGGACGCATTTATTCTCATGCAACTCGTCCAGAAATGATTGGGAAGAGTCAATGTTTTGTCTTCTTTAAAAGCTGTTGTTTTTCAATGTTATCGTTTATTTTCATGCGTCCCGTTTTTACACCAGTCTACTTTAACGTCTCAGACGTTAAATGGGTGTTGAGGACTTTAACGTCTCTAGCATAAAAACGGCCACGCGAGTGGTACGTGAATGTGATCTTATAAGTTTACCGTGGAACATGTTCATGGGTACCTAACCGTTGACATGGGAAAAGCAGAAATTCCAGACGGAATCTCAAGGGTTCGGCGCCATTCTGTTTGGAAAGGCTTCAGAACTTATGAGGACGATTCATAGGCTTTGCAACTTTCCTACTGTTTAGTTCATTTGGATATACTTTGTAGCGGGGCGTTCTCCCACCACAAGATTTCCACCCGGGGGTTTTGTGTGAATGGTAAGCAAGAAAAGAAAAATAAAAGCGAGCTAAAAAAAACTTACTCTTTCCACAGATCATCCTTGGGACACGCTGATCGTTTTTTTGCTTCGTTGATGGTGATTTTGAATAAAATCAGAAGCAAATGATTGACGCTTGTTAAATACACACTTTACTGCAAAGTAGCAACACGCTTAAGTTTTAGCGTGAATAACTCACAAAGAAAAGCGCTCCCACAAACAAACAGACGATCGTTTCAGCTGGATTTTGCTGGCAGTTGAACCTCCATTAAGCGGGCACTCTCGGGTTACCGGTAAGTGGCATTTTAATGGAGTTTGGCCGCTCAATAGAAGTGTGTCATAAATTAGAATAATCTTTAGCAGAAACATCACTTTCTTCTGAAACAAACGCGCGACGGGAGAGGCATGACTGGTACCCAATCGGTCGTCGACTACTACCTCGGACTGTATTTTCCTTCATCATATTTCAAAATTAGCCAAACGGAGTGTATCAAGCGCTTGATGGTGAGGTGACAACGATGGGAGAACTCTCGTCGGCACGGCCAATAGGTGGCCGCAGCCGCTTTGTGGAGGTTTAATTTCCCATTTTTCCGACAATCATTTCAGAACGTCGATTACTGGACGCCTAATAGAGGTTTAACCGTATATTATTGCTATATTTCAGGTTTATTGATTTGACTCTTTCTTCTATATTCCAGCCAAACTACACATCTTCACATGTTTCACATTTTTTCAGCTGTTTTAAGGCTTTTCATACAGTCTTTGATAATGAGCAACCAGTGTCAGTTGTCTAGAGATTTCTAAAGCTGGATTGACAGTATTTTAGTGTTCTCGTAATAGACTCCGCAATGGACCTTATCTCGGTTTCACAGTGAGATTACAGTTTTTTTGTATGAGGATCTAATTTCGAATAATTTCGGTAAAACAGCTGTTCTAAACAAAAAATGAATTGTAGACTAAAGCTTCACTCCTGAGGATTCTACTGAAAAAAATTTGAGGGAGTTATCTGCGCTAGAACTACTTTTTAAAATTTCCTATACCAGCTTGTTTTTAATTTTTTTTTCTTGCCGACTAAAATTTCCCGGGAAAAATTGCAGACAAATATATAGAAAATCTAAAGAAAGCGACACAAGAAATTTGAGCTCAGGTACGGCCGCAAAAATTGGTTAGAAGAATCCTTTGCTGCTTTAGTTTACAATTCCTACTTTCTTTTGAACAGCCGTCCTACGATAATTATTCGACATTACATTTAGATTCTCATACAAACACTCTGATTTCAAGACAAGATGGCTTCCACTTAAACCGTACGTGATAAGGACTATAGTATGTTCTGACTGGATATTGTTTTTCATCTTCGATTCAGTCATTTACGATTAGTTCATTCTCATCTGAATCAAAATACTTCTTTCGGAACTTTCTGGCTGCCATGAATGTAGAGAATCCCCACATTGCAGTCTTCGCACACCAGAGGCACACCACAAAATATCCTTTCGGATCCATCCCTGCGAAAAAGAAGCCAAAAGTCACCTCTTAAATCCGTATTTGAAGAAGTTATGTCACGCTGTTTGCTATCTTTTTAAAAAGCTTTGAGGTGTCTTTGCATTACGAGCTGACTCATCCAAAAATAATGGTCCAGTTTTGTTGTTTAAGAATAAATTTAGGCCATGAGTGAAAGTCTCTCCCGGGTTGTGCCCTGTCGCTACGAATGGCAATGATAGACATCAGGAGCCGTAATCGGCTCCTGTAGACATGGATTGCAACTTGCAAATATGGGCCCGAATTTTTTTTCAATCTTGAACGCTATACTAATTCATCATGGTTAGTGCCCCCTAATGAAATTTGTCAGTTTTTGTCTTTTTAGGTACCGTAAAATTTCGAAAATAAGCCCCTCCATGTATAAGCCACTCCAAATATAAGCCCCCCGGGGGCTTGTACTTAGAAAATTGCCCTCAGATACAAAGTAAGACAGAGTAGAAACGGTAAATTTACTTCCAACTATAAGGTTAGTTCAATCGATTTTGAAACTCAAATCTCCCTCCGTAAATAAGCCTCTCCGAATATAAGCCCCTCCAAAAATAAGCCCCTCAAAAAGGGCCTTTGAAAAATATAAGGCACGGGGCTTATTTTCTGAATTTTACGGTAGCTCAACGCTCCCATTTTGTTCAAAGAACAAATAATGTTAATGAGAAAAGGGTTTTATGGAAATTTTGGACGTCTTCATTGAGGCAACTTTGGTATGTTGATTCTATGTTAAAATTTCTCGGCAAAGTTGCCAATTTGTCGCATACAGCTGCACGTCGTCGCCATCTGTTGAAGCTTGTAAACCCATTTTATCGTCCAATACATCAATATGGTCACTACAATCGCTGAAAATAGTTCAGCGATGCTGGCACCAGGAGCCGGCTCATCAACACACAAGCTAATCAGTCTTAGATGAGGTCAAGTCCTTTATTGTGGGAGGTCATGCATGCCTAGAAATCGAAAATCGCTATGCCACCTTACCCTTCTCATGATGTTTGACTCCCAGCACAATGTATGTTATGAGGCCAGCAAGAGCAGCTATTAAACCAACGACACCAATCCATAATGTTATGGTGAACCTTAACCTTGAGATAGAACGTTCATGCCGATCCCGATAAACCATGAAATGTAAGCGAATGAAAACAATTGCAAACGCAGCTGAAACACCAGCCCAGACTGCTGCATTGTAGTTGTGATAAACTTTGGCGAAAGCGATGCAACCAGAAATTCCAAGTATTGCAAGCGAAAAAGCTGCAATTATCTTTACCACAAGTCGGTACTTTTTATAGGCTTCCCATGCTCGCTTTCGACGTTCACTCATTTTTGTGAAGTATAGATATCAAAACTGCTTTGCACTTGCAAAGGTAAGCGCTTGCTTGTGCATTTCTCACGTGACTTGATTTTTAATCCCACGTGACATGATTGCTCCTTGAGTCACGCGATTTCAAGTTTAGTTTACTTTACTGTATATTTCATAGACAGGAAATCAATTCACACATGCTGGCCTTATGCATAGCTTGTTTTTAATCCATCGCTTTCGATTTCTAGTTGATCAATAAGCAGAAAACAAAAAACTTTGCTGTGTTTTGAACTTCCATGATCACGAACGGCATAGAATCCCTGATAGAAAGACGTGACGTGAACTGTAAGAAAATGGTCACGCTTTTTTGTGCAATGTAGACAAAATACTGATCGGAAAATTGCCGAGATTCTAATGACATAGAATTACCTGAATCTGCTTCTTTGGGTCAAGTAATATGAGAGATGAGTGTAGGATAATTAAGTGTAAGTGACCTCGCTTTGCCAGTGTCTCTTAAATTCAGGGGGTGGTGTTGGAGATCTCAGGTTCTAATTTTAAGCGCAGCTCCCGAAAAAAAAAGTGATATAGACTGATTCTCTTATCCAGTTTTCACCTGTATTAAACGGTCACCATGACGACAGTGTCGACATCATTAAGGGAATCCAAGACAGTCTAGAGTCAGTCTAGGATCTGGATTCTGGATCCTTTGTCAATGGAACTTGGATTCCGGATTCCAATTGTTAGTGGGAGTTCGGATTCCTTGAGCTGTATTCCGGTTTAAAGCCCAGGATCCGGATTCCACAAGCAAAAATGTCTCCGGATTCCGGATTCCAAAGTCGATCCCGTTATTACATTGGGCGAGTCGAGATCTTGCACACCAGTAAACTTCATACGTTTGTGCTTTCCAGGCATTTTTCTCTCTTTCAGGTTTCAGTATTGGCTCCAGGAGACCGAAAAGAGACACCAAACCCTTTGATGGAGATTTCAGAGGCATTCCCCGATCTGCGCGATATTTCAATTCATACTCGGCCTCATTCAACAATTTACTTTGTTGATTATCTCTCACTGCTTTCGATTGTCTTCAAAACGAGTCGGTTGGAGAAATAGCGTTAGAAAACAGCCGACATTTCGAGATGTCACCACTGGTTTGCACCGCTAAAGCATCGCGAAAATGATGTCTGAGAAACGAGCGAAGAAATTCCATACTGATAACTTGTCAACACTCGTTTCTGGGTGGTGCTTCTGATTGGTTGAAGTTCTTTTCTCATGCGGCACGACCAATCAAAGCCACTACCTAGATCTGGGTAGTGACGCGTCATCAGTATGGAATTTCTGAGTTCGTTTCTCAGACGTCATTTCCAGGGGAAACCAGAGGTAGCGTCCCGGAATGTCGGCTCTTTTACTAGAAAGAGGGGGAGATTGGCACCTTTATAAAAAGTCTATAAATTTACAAATTATAGACAATTATTATCTCTGTAAAAGGTCCAGTTTGTCCAGCGTCTTAGGATATTAAGCAACAACAAGCGACGTTCATCACTGAAGAATAGAACACTTTGATCAAGATGGGCTTTTAAATCGTAGAATTCATTCAGACGGAAGACACTGAGAAGTGTCAATGACATTATACCAACACAAACAGCTTATCGTATTAAATATTGACATATATTTTGCAACTATAATATAAAGAATATCTTCAAGACATTGATCTCTATTGGACTGATAAACGTATGATTCCATTGTTCTATATATATTTAGGCTCTTCATTTAAAATATAGTGTTTTCTTATACCTTTACAGTTTAGATGATGTTATTTTATAACTCAAATTTCGATAACTACATTTAGTCATTTTCTTTAACACCATAATAATACTTCTACCAAGTACATTAAACATTTGTTTTTACTGACATGTTGGATAGCCTTGTAAACTATGAAACTCTTTCGAATGAAATACTTTATGTTTGAATTGATTTGCATTTTTCTGTGAGAAAAGACTCTCGTCTTTTATTGGTCATCTTCGTCTGTTATTTCTTCGTCCTCTAATGCTGACATCGAGCGAGTACGTCGAAATTCCGAAGATAATTCCCCCAAGTTTCGGAAGTGTTCGACGTCCACACTTGGATCCGACTGCGATCGGTTTATTGAATAAAAGTCTTGTAAAGAAGACATTGGTGGAGTCAGGTACTCTGAAGTTGAGACAGACGGGAAATTCAATCTCGTACGAACATCCGTCGGTAGTCTCGAAGAAGGCTCCACGATCAATTCTTCTTCGGGTAATCCCGAAGCAACTGGCTCGGTCGACAAACCCTCGACAGGTCCCGAATCGTTTCGCCGAGAAGCTAGTTTTGGAGCTTTTGGCGACGATTTTCCCCGAAATTTTAGAGCAGAACGCTTGCCTTTTCCTCTCGTTGGGCTGATCAATTTTTCCGCGGGCTCACCATCAGGTTCCATTCTGGGAGATAATTTTGTTGACTTTTTAAACACACCTTTCCTACCTTTCCGTTCCGTTTTTCTCTGTTTAGAAGCCTTTGTCCGTGATAGTCTTTGCTCCTTTGTGTCCTTTCCCTTTTTACTTACCGTTCGATCGAACAAACGTTGTTTTGCTGGCGGAGGTTCTTCTTCGCTCCCAGGCTCATATCGAGGTCTAGCAATAGATACAACCCGAGGCTGCTTATAGGCCTGGGAAAGAGTTTCTACTACGTCACGTTCACGTGACGTGAATGTATGCGGTAATTTCCAGGAAAATGAAGCCTCGGTAACTTCTCGCTTCTTTTTGTAAGGAGTAAAGGGTGTAATAGGCACTATTCTATAGTACTCCTCGGGAGCTGGGGACAACTGAACGGATTCAATCGGTGGAGACTGGGTAGATTCTCTGCGTCTTGACTCATTCTCCTCTTCATATATGGACGATTCAAAATCAGACTCTTCTGTTAAACTTGGCGGGAAATCGAAGGCGACTTTTTGTCCTCCTTTCCATGTCGCACCTCGTTCCTCGTCAGTGCACTCGCCAGATTCATCAGGAGGGCCCGGACCCGAGAATGAAAACTCGGGGGACTTAATAGGACTACTGGGGGCTGACGCATATCTATACCCTTCGGCACTGGATGCCCCCGGGGAGAAAATAGATTCCCAATATAAAGCTGATCCTGAGTCACTGGCCAGATATGCTTTCTTGTATGACCCAGAGTGAACGGCTCTGCGAAGCACATCCCACATTCTCTGAGAACTGACTTTTCTCCCCGTCACCTGCAAAAGAGGAGAATTAGAGTAAAAAGGTATTTATGGTCAATCGAAAGCCAATCAGCAGATAGAATGGGAGGGTGTCAAGATCCATGACCAGAGACAGTGGACATTAAAGAAAAAAATCAAGGAGGCCATCCATATAAGACACAAGCGTCCAACCTTAAAAATAGAGATGGAGGTTATGAACTTCCCGCGATTTTTTTGATTAATTCACCTGACAACACAGAACATTTATTGCTGATGAAGACTGTGCATACAGTCAAAAGCTACAAGACTGGAAAGTCTGAACCTCTAAGGCAACGTAAACGGAAGAACGAGCACTACAATGGAAATTTGGAGAGAAGGTAAGAAAAACCGCATTGCTTTCCAGGGTTTTGTTTTTGTTCCATGTAGCTAGACCAATTAGCGAGGGCCCATGTCACCAGCTTTAGTTTATTTTATACATATTTTCTAGTTTTCCTCCAATTCAATTTATTACAATAGTTTATAACGTTGACAATAAAAGCAATGAATGGAAAAGCTAAAGTCAACGAGCACTGCCGAAATCTAATCATTAAGAGATGTTGATTTGAATTACAGTACAGTTTGGCTCGTCCGGGTCTTACTGAGTATTTTATTTTCTTCTTAGATATTGATACTAACCATTATTGCTAGTTGGCAAAGCTATGAGAAACAGAGTCTCGCCTTACTAACCTTTCTTTCTCTATGTTTTGTAATATGTTCAATTTCACTATCGTCTTTTCCATCCTCGTCACCAGTCTCCAGATGCTTTCGTCTGCCCAACGTTTGATATATCTGTATGAGCAAGAAATACAAAAAGCCAATTTTGGAAAATTCTCAGCTGCATTATTTACTGGTACAAAGGTTTTAATTCAGTTTGGTTGTCTGTTCTAATTATTACTAAGAATGCTTTTTCGAGTTTTTTAGAAGGAACAAATTGGACCTAGGGTAATGTGTAGATTTAGCCAGGGCTAAAAGCGAAGCTCCCGATAATATTTATAGTTTGCTCAAACTAAATAAAAATCGTGTAATGCTAAAGGTGATGTCACATCAGACGATTCGCAACGAAGATTTTTAGCTCAACACAGCGTTGCAACATTTTTGCGACATTGTTTCGAATGGCTACAACATTGTTCCTACACTCATGCAACACTGTGTTGCGCTAAAAATCGTCGGTGCGAATCGTCCCGTGTAACATCACCTCAAGCGGCGAACGCAACGAAAACTGTGAGAAAACAACAATAGGTCTTAGTAAAAAAAACAACTTTGCACGTGCAACACACTTTTTTTGTACATTTCTTTGCCGTAAAAAGCCTGGTTTTCATACGTCGGGAAAATCCCAGACGATCAGGGATTTTACTTTTTGCCGACCGTCCCAGATCCTGCTGATATATCGGATAATCGCCAGAAGTCTGTCCCAGATTCTTCCGATATTCAATTTGGCGGGAATTGGAAAGTGCGCTAAAAACACAAATGTATGAGACTGGGAGACTGGAGCCCAACAATATATAGAGGATATTACACGGTGGCGAGAAGATATGAATTTGATGTTCGAGTGGCAAGAACAATATCTCACGAGTGAGCGAAGCGAAGGAGTGAGATATTGTTCTTGCCACGAGAACATAAAATTCATATCTTCGAGCCAACGTGTAATGTTCTTTTTATTATATGGAGAAACCAATTCAACAAAAGCAAAAGGCGGGAATCGTGACGTCTTTGAACGATACGACACTCACAAGGGTGACATACGGAAAATACGCCACTCGGGTCCCGGATGAAGTGGCGTATGGAATCTACGAGTGGTTTAGTTCCCAGTAAAACACTCTCGTCCATATAATAAAGAGGATTATTGGTAATGAGCGAAATCCATTGCCGACGTCCCCGACGGTAGAAATTCGAGTTTTCATTTGTCGGGAATGATCCCAGACCATAGTGGAAATCTGGGACGCGTCGGGAAAAAAGAAAAGCTCTCGATTCTCCAGATTTGTCCCCGTCCATCCCAGACGATTGGGGATATCTACGATTTCGAGTTTTCATAAGTCGGCAAACTCTGGGACAGTCAGGAAACAGTAAAATCCCCGATCGTCTGGGATTTTCCCGACATATGAAAACCAGGCTTTAGTTGCACGATTACAACGTGAAATTCCAGAAACGTCCTCGTTACACGTTTTATGAAGGAAATGTCGTACATGTTGTTGTTCACTGTTTTCACTGCCGCTCATTTTTTCCTAGGTGGCCGCTAGCATTTCTCATTTTCTCACCGCCGCTACAAATTCATGTTGTTCTTCCAACAGAAAAATGGCTCCTTATCTCTCGCTCTTCATCTCCGTCGCTCTTTTTCCAGTCGAGCTTCTCTTTTTCTCTGTCGTTCTCTTTCTTTATATTCCAAATTTGTGGACGTGACAATTAATCTAAACTTAATACTTTAGACAACACGGATACAGAAACAATTTCCGCTTTCCGTTTTCGTCTTTATTGACTCTTTACTTGTCTTTGCTTCACAAGACGCGGGTGGTTATGCGATTTCCCACCAAAATAACATCGAGTTGCATTTGGGCAGTGCCATACCTGTTAATTGAGTTATTTTACATTTGTATTCCCGTGGTGCAGACGGACAGCGGACAGCGGACGGACGGTCATGTGATTACCAAAATTTTGTCGGATGGGTAGATTACCACATTTTCTTAGGTTGGGGGCTACGCTTGCTCGCGCTTTGCGCGCGCGTGGAGCTTCGCTAAAACTAAACCGTAAACCCTTAGCTTAGCATATACCTAACAAAGATGATTAACAATAGCTCTGAGTTTTCTTCTATGGGATATTCTCAGGTCGTTTTGCCGTTTGCACGACAAAGGAAAAGAAAACAAAGAGTGGAGAGCTCTCAATCGTACGTGAGAAATTTCCATCTTTCCATAATGCCGCAAAAATATCATAAACTTCGATCCTACCTCTTGATGACTGATAATGTTCCGACAAAGAAACACTTCCCTAGTAAAATCAATGCCTTGCGCGCTTAGTTCAGCCAGAGCAAGAAACACGTCACCGATGGAAGTTCGGCGTGAATAGCTGTCATAGCGGCAGATGTGAAGATTGAGTGTCTGCAGTGCCATCTCTGACTGGGACAGCGGAAACTCGTAAACTTCCCTAGAAACAGAGAAAACCAAAACGGTCAGTTGCTTCCAAGGTCTTCTATATAAGGGTTTACTATAATTGTATTTCTAGTATTTTGAAAACAATACACATTAAAATAAACGTTAAAAGATCTAAACTAACAAGCTGATTATTGTTGTTTTGTTTAAAACTAACTTCAAAAAAATCGAAACCTAGCAGGGAATATCACCCTGGCCTGTGGTTTTCAAGTGTTAGGCGTGCTAACCCACTATCTCTAAAGAAGAAGAAAAAGAGAGAGAATCTTCGCAGTAGTCTATGCATAAAATACCTGAAGCTGACATTAATAGTTGTGTCGTAAGGTTGAAAGGTGTGACTCTGAAGGTTCAGGGGCAGCAGATGAACATCAACATATGTAGAGATGGATTCGCCTTCCACAGGTATGTCTTCAGCTCTGATCAGACGCACAGTCAAAATAGATCTACAAAGGAAAAGTAAACGAGTTGAAAATAAATATATCTCCTTTTTAAGCGAATAAAACTGAGGTATAGCTCTCCATAAAATCAGGTAACCCTCTTCTATGAACAAAGAAACAAACTGTAAAAATGTTACGATTTATAACGATACTGTATTTTCATTGAGTGTGGTATGATACTAGGATATAAATGTGCACCTGTTGCCAATTATTTTCCCTATGTTTAAAATTCTTTGAGGCACAATGTGTTTGAAAAAATAAAGTTTGAATAACGCAACTTTGTAGATTAAATTCTACGATCAGTTTCTAATGTCACCTTATGATGGTTTCTGATGAACAGTCTGAGACTTTCATTGTACGTGAAAATAAGGAGCAATACTTTATCCTACAATGAAGTCAGTTGTATTTTTCAAGCGCCAGCTCCTAGGTAGGATTCCCTGTATGTAGTTACCACTCTTTGTTTGTTAAGGCAGGGAATGATTGCGGAGAATAGAACAAGAGGACGGAAACGATTCTAAAGTAGCCGGCGAAATTTTACAGCACATGACTCTAACGAAACATCTCTTGCAGGCGGAAACGATGAAAAACAGCGATATTTTCAGGCCACGATTGAAAAAGCGGAAAGACGGGGAGGAGAGGTGACGAGGCTTAGAAATACGCCCCTGTTGTGTCTCCTTTCTCTGATTCATCCCCAGCATTACTCGACCGAATTTTAGTACTCGCGCCTCACCAGAAAACGTTTACAGGTCGTGCTAGCGACAGTGAATATCTCACCGATGTTGATCATATCTAAGGGCGAAGTAAAGTCTACCCAAATCAGGATGATCATCAGATGACTCTTCTCCATCATATTCCTCGTCAGTAGAGAGCATTTCATCTGAAGACAGAAGACTCTGAAACGCAATAAATCACAATCAACCAGTCGAACGGGTATGCTAGGGTAAGCAAATAGACTGGAGGGTGAGAAGATGAAATTCTTAATGCAAGTGGTGATAAGCCGGAGTGAAAGTGGAAGAATTAGACGACACCGAGCTCAAAGACGGTGGCTCTGTAAAGTGTCAACAGGACAAGGATAAAGAATGAGAGAAGCGCGAGATAAGAATCCACTGCCAAACAAAAAACTTGCTTTTTTAGTGATGGAATGAGATTGATTATTGTACATTCTTACAACTGCACCCGGGACTTGAACATATATCCAATGGTCTGTAGCCTCAAAAACTTTCAATAGGAATATTCAGGGAGGTCAATAGACGAATTTAGAGTTAAAATTACAAGGACGTAAGTGAATTGGTTGGAACGACCTTACAGGCGAAACGTGAAGAGACCTCAAGAAAATAAGATGAGGACGACTACGAGTACGAGATTTTCTCAATCCTAAATAGTGTGCGCGCGTGGACCAGCATCCGATTTTGGCGGGAAAACGTAAAAGCGTTCGTTATTCTACGACACATTTAGGGTAACTTTTAGCGAGAATATCGTTGTGGTGGAAACAGGTTATCAATTGTTAAAAGTTTTATCATTTTGAGATCAGAGAGGGGTTAACCTCCTTCCATAAAAATAACCTTGCAAACTTTTCTGGTGAAAAACGTAACATGAAGCTTTCCGGGTTGTGTTTTTTTAGAATAAGCGGAAAAAACTTCTGCTCAAATCGTGTACTAGTAAATGTAATCGTTCTCGAATGTAAAGGTCTATTAGAAAGTAAAATAGGACGTACCCTTGGGAAGTTAGGGCGTGGCTGTACCGGAGTGATAGTTATTCTAGGCATAGTCTCTTGAGCATAAGCGGTGGCGACTTTCTTTCGCTCATTTTCTGCTTTTTCCTCCAGGTATCTGTACTGCACCTCCGTCTTCCTTGGGTCATCCTCTGCGTCCCGCCTCCTCTTTCGTGACAGTGTCCAGTAGGTAGTCACGTACACGCCAAGCGCTACCAGGCACAGTAGCAGGACCGCGATGACAATCTCTAGCTTCTCCATTTTCTATAAATGTATCAACAAAGAAATAACATGATTTAATAGCCGTTACGCACTTAAGAGCTGTTTACATGGAGGAATGAAGATCCTAGAAGGCGGATCATCCTAGCGCCATATGTTTTCTGTATTCAGTTTACATGCAAAGGGTTGTACTTGTCCCTAGCGCTAGGATCTTCCTAGCTGGCAGGTAGGAAGATCCTAGTACCAGGGACAAATCAGACAAAAATAGCGGCGGGTCGTTCAGAGCCTAATCACGGTAAGAAAAGGCCGACCATTTCGTTTGGCGTTACCACGAGCCGATTATTGTGATAATTCTGCTGAAAGGAACTTATACACGCCAGTGAACAGAGCAGAAGGGCCCAAATTGCATTTTTGTTTTTGTCGGCCGCCATTTTTAATTCCTTCTCGAACGTTCTCTACTTAAGTACCACACGGACCGAAATTTCTGCATGTAAACCCAACGTTACGTTGTTCCGTCTTCCAGCATCTTCCTCCCTCCATGTAAACAACCTCTTAATGTATATGCACGTCAGAAGCGAATATTTTACCACCAAGGTCAGCTTCGTTTCGGAAAAAGAATCCGTATTTTAAATATTGGCGCTAGTTAATATTTTTATTCTACTGCCTTGGGAATTCATTTATGGAATTCTTCGCAAATTTAAGATAAATCTGCTCTCCTGAACTGAACATGTATAAAGGCTATTGACATTATATCCCTCGCAGTCAAAGGTAGCCTGCGTTGCAGACGGCCCACGCACTTGTCTAAACCATTTGTATGAAGGTTTAGAGTGTCCGCGACGCAGGCAAAGTCAAAGGCTGAATTAGGATCAATTAGGTGTTAGCTTTGTCTCCTTCATATTTCTACCACGGTTTTTAAATTCGACGAAAAGGATGGCAACAAAAAACTGAACAAAACAACAGGAAAACAAGAACACCCCTTTTTGAAAACGTAGGGGACATTTCCGGCCAGTGGAGTGGTCTACTTCTGCCACTGATGTCTCTTCTCGCCCCATATAAGAGAATCCGGATTTCGAAATCAGGGAAATTTTGCTTGTGGAGTCAGAAATCCGGAATGCTGGGCTTTGAATTGCAGAATACAGCGCAAGGAACCCGGATCAACTACCTGGAATCTGGAATCCACGACGTCAGCATCCAAGACTGTCTTGGTTTCTTTTAATGGGGGTGTCACTTCACGTATGACAAATATCCCTGGGGTATACTCTACGCGAATGGACCAGCGGCCCCTTCAATGCTGACGTCCGAGCTTACTTAAATGAACGATGAAAAGAAAGACATATTTGTGTCTATTTTCTCTTAAAAACACCAATGGAAACAAGAAACATTTGTTTTTATCACATTTTTCTCTTTCCGTAAAGTAAACTTCTATTCGAAGATTTGTTGATTTCCTGTGTTTATTTGATTTCGGTCGCTTCCAGTCGCATACGAAAAGGAAACACTGACCCAGACTAATAAATAATTTTAACAGAAAAATGAGCATGCGCTTGCTTTATTATCCAGAAATATGAAGGAAAACCGCTAAAAAATTCCAAAATCGATGACCTGAACTTTAATGCGAGGCAGAATGACGGCTAAAATGTCACGCGACTTTAGTGACAATTTGTCGATGAACCTCAATCCATTTTCATGTCCTTGTAATCAGTCTCACCTTGACTTGTTTTTCCCTTTGGAATATTTATTGATTAAGCAACAATTTGAGTAAATTTAGCACTAAAGAGATATGAATTTCAAGACCAGACCCTACCTCTGGGTTTCTTTTCTTTTTTCGCTGGCTTTTATTATGAAATAAGAGCCGCTCATGCAGGAGTGTAAAAGCGTCGATTACAGAAGAGACTTTGTCCGCTCAGATTACCGGGTGTAAAAACGCGCGAAGGACTCGATAATGTGCCAAACAACATGGATACCTGTTTTCATAAATTATTTCTCTGTCTAAAGTCGGTCTGGATGTATATGTCAGGGAATGCTCCAGAGCTGAGAGAGCACATTAAATACCGACCTTTTGAGTGGCACGAAGAAAGCGAAAATATGTCAGTAATACCCTAGCAAAATTTCTTGATTGTGCTACCCGGTTTGTATGTACAATAACAAACAAGATGTGTGGTTATTTAGGAAAGAAATGGAGAAATATAGGCGGGAATTACCTTCATTCATCCTGGAATTAACATTTTTCTCCTTAAAAATATGTGTAAAGCGCAGCAAAATTCACATGTTTTCAATCCGACGCAAGATGCAACACAGCCACGCTATTAAAGGGACGCTATCTAGATTGTGGCCATAGAAACAAAGACAGAGTCACCCGAGGTTAATATCATCTTACTTGTTCCAAGCGAATAAGTAGACAGATCACGCAATATAGGTAGCCTGCGACATAGGACAGCAGAAACGTGGAGAAACGACTCAAAACCGGACTGAAACTGCGACAGAGACAGAAAAAAGGGCAAATACAATAGTGAAATACCAACAGCAATCGGCGCGAAACAACAGGTCTTGAAATTCAACAACAACACCAACACCAAATGCTTTATTTGCATGACCATAAAGGAATTACAGCTATTAGTCTAAATTTAAGTACTAATTCAACTAATTAGTACGTGCAAAACATACTAGGACAATCAAATTTGAACAAATTCAAATTAACAAATTCAACAGACAAATTCAGACTAGGCACATACGTAACCACCCTAGCAGGACCTGAATACAAGCATAATTCTTAGTATTTTTCTATAATTCATCCTGTACCCTGCAAGAAAATCGAAATAAAGAGGAGGCTGATAATAATTGTCGGCTAGGGAGGTCCCATGAATATACTGCAGTTTGAATTTTTGGTCGGTGCCATTTGAAATGAAGGCGGATTTGACTTTAGTCAAAGTCTTTGCTCCTTTTTTGCTGATGTTGTTGTTGCTGCTGTTTATATCGACGGAGGAAAAGGAAAGAGAGAAAACATGGCTTGAAGGATCTCTTAATGTCACGCGACCTTGCATAGACCGCGTAATTGCATTGTCAATTCGTGCGGAGTTGGACGAAGCTAAGCCGTCCTGCGAATACAACCCTCTCCTTGGTCTTCGCGGCTAAGGACCAGTTCCCGCGAAACGTTTCTAGCGGCGAGGTGCGAGAGAACGGCTGTAATTCGCAGGCTCAGATGGAGGCAATCGGGTTAGAAGATCAATACCTTCCTTCTTTAGGCAAAAAAATATACTTTTTTATAATTGTTTATACCAGCATCGGGGATCAATTAACCTTATCTCTAACAAGCACGCTACCCACGCAACGAACAAGAATTTTAAGTATAGGCAGTTAAGTAAAATGAGATAGCTTACACCCGTCGGAGGAATGTTATTTACCTAAATACACTCATTTACAGGATTGTAAATTTTATGCCGTCTTCAGAAACAAAGGACAACAAGGATAAGAAATCCACATTACAGAAGAACAGAAATGCGAGAGGAAAAATTAAAGCCACCTTTTTCGATAAACGTTCAGTCCTATATATGACGCCGTACAAATACAGAATGCCTAGAGGGATCTTTAAAGGGCAATTTAAAATTTAAATGCTAGCTGGGAAGTACTATAGTGTTTTTAAACAATTCACAGCAATGGAGAAATGGTAAGTGCGGTTAAGGCACTTTCAGTGATCAGGTTAACACAAAACGAATAGGGGTACTAGTTGTTTAGGATGAAGTTCGGGTTAAAGTTTGACTGCAAGTTGGCCGCATTACTGCTTCTGTTACGGTTGAATGCCGGATACTGCAGTAGAGGAATTGCCATCGCAAATAATGGAAATCTCACGTCGCTCAAGACTTTTAAAATAAAGGCAAATTCGTTTGCAGTCTACTTAGAACAAAATTAAAGGCTGAATGATAATAATCAAGTCATCACCTTTTCTTACTCGTGAACTTCGCGACGGTGCGATAAGAGAATCTTTCTCCGACGCGTCTCCGTTTTGATCGCTAATTGTGTTGTTAAGAGCGATGTTAACCAGAGTGTCATAGCAGGCCAAACCAAAAAATTCTTATGCGTATGCAAACTCTAATGAAAACAAACAGCAAAGATAGTAAACTTACCTGGTCGGTCATAGTAAAAAGAAAAACAGCTTTCGACGCGATGCCATATTGCGTAGAAGATTTGTATTATCCGGCCAATGATACAGAAAGGTCAAAACTAAACTGATCACCTTTTGAGGTTTTAACTGTGCTCAAGGTTTCTTGCTGTGTAAAAGTCAATCCTTTTTCTGCTTCTTCTGTAGTTTTAAGTAGGTGAAAACTTATTTCCATTCATTGTGAAAGTCGATGGGATTTCATTACGTATCTTCGCTACTCTGTTCTCGGCAAGGGATCATTCAGCTGACCCATATTTATCCTTCACCGCGAAAATGTATGTTCCGGAATTAGGCGTCGCTGATGAATGATGTTTTGAATGTGAACAATCCACGTTTACGCATTCTAGGAAAGCAATATACTCTGTCAGCGGCTGCCCTGCGTAACTCACAAACGAGAGATTGCGAGAAACCTGCGAGAAACGGTCTCCCGATCGCCAGTCCCAATGAATTTTAATACGACACGAGATTATGGCAACAGTATGCTACGAAGTAGTTGATTTGTTGTTCTTCAGTTTCACTAGTGAAGATAATAGTCAATGATTCGTCCACTTACATTTACGCTCTATTTGCGATTTTTAACCTCCTGGCCCCGGTTGTTCAAACGTTGGATAGCGCTATCCAACGGATAAATCACTATCCAGCGGATAAGTATGAGGGAAATCAATTACGCTCTCCGCTGGATAGTGATTTATCCGGTGGATAGCGCTATCCAACGTTTGAACAACCGGGGCCTGCAAGGGAACATGTTTTTTGACCCAGGGTGGGGCCATTTTTAAGGCCACTGCGGGCTTTTTGCATGAATTTACTGGTCTCACCGTCGAGCATTCACAGCTTCCCGAAGAAAAATGCCCGAGAAATCCTTGGAGGGTGGGGGATGGGTACACTTAGAATTATTTGATTTGAGCCATAACCTGTACAAGTCGAGGAAGAAAAAGAAAATCAGTCAGGTAGACGAGCGTGCGCAAGAGACATGATGTCAGGAGCCTATCGATGAAATGCATGACGCAACTATTTCGCATCATCATTGTCGATATTGGTGACCCCCAGGATGGATTTTTTTCACTTTTTAAAAAAATTTCTATCTTGGGAGTAACCAATGACAGGAGACTTTCTCTTGTCTTCTGAGCTACGCCAGAGGAATGAAACCACAAAGAAAACAAACAGATGTGAAAGATGGTGGTGACTACGCAGAAAATAGAGCAGGTAAAAAGTACGAGAGGCTCAGCTCCATTTCGCGCCACTTTTTACTACGTCTGAACGGCTGGAAAACGTACTAAGGCCGCCAGCTGGTAGGTAGAAGCTCCTTTAGCGGGAAATCCCGCCATCTTGCATGAATTAAGGGAGATAAAAATCACTATGTGGTGTCATTGGGCACAAAAGGGCCTTTTTTGCTCGTTTATTTCACCTTTTTTTCGCTTAAGTGCATCAAATTACCTCTTTCTACTAGACTTATTCATCTGATCAATAACCTCTAGTTTCCGACCCAAGCATTCTTCCGGGAGCCCGTAACTCACAGCAACTCCTATGCTAGACCCATCAGCAATTTTCCGGGACCATTTTATTTTTTAGCTTAGAAGACCACTTTCCCCCTTAAAAATGGAAGCTCTCCTTTATCTGTGAGCTTATTCTCTCTTGCTATGAGCATATTCGACGTGTAAGATTTGAAAAACGCAAGCTAAACGTCATTAAAAAGTCAAAAATACCATTTTCAGGTCTGTTGTCTGATTTCATTGACTGGCGCCAATCTGAGGGTTTATAAAAATAAACTGGTCGGTAAAAAAAGCCGTGGTACGAGTACATAGAAATTGCTCTACATTTTTAAAATAATCATCAGTACAAGTGGTATACCGCCCCGTGATTATTGTAATTAGGTTGAATCGAATTCAATTTAAAAATTAATATTGGTTTGGAGTCTACATTATGTGAGGGTCTCAATGGGGTGGTGGCATTTACGGTTATCGGCTAAAATTTTGGCTCTTTTACGGCTATCGGCTAATTTTTTACAGTTACGGTTAACAAAAAAGTTAAAAATTAACTTCTTTTGTTTCAAAAAGTTAAATATTAATTAACCTGTATTTTTGTATCTTTAAAGCAAAATAAAGGTCTTAAGATCATCTCGGGATATGAAATAAGCTATTCCTTTGAAAAATTTTAACATTTGATAGATCATACTTTTTATAAAGTATTCCACTTCTAATATTATTTTAACATAAAAATGTCAATAGTCAATTTAAAAATAATCTTTGTGAAAAAGCAAAGCACACACGCGAACGCCTAACTCAAGGTCGAAACGCGACATTCATTACAACAGAAATGGCCGTTTTCACACGAAAGAGGGATTATTCGTGTGAGACGGGTTATCCGTTCGATGATTCGCGTCAGATAGGTAATACGTCTTAATTTGGAAATGGAATAGTTTTAATTTTTCAAGAACAATCGGCCTGACTTTATCCTTCAACTTCGAAGGACAGTTTGAAGACGGGATTATCCGTTCCAGATAGCCTGTGTACAGCCGCCCCTTCCCCTCAGAAAAAAAATCGGAGAGGGGGTGTCTGTCGGGAAGGGGGCGACTGTACACAGGCTAATCTCAGACGGATAATCCGTTTCTAGCTCTAGTGTGAAAACGGCCAATAACAAAATTCCCGTGTCCAGTGTTTTTAATGGTAGCGAAGGACTGTATGGAACCACTGTCCGCCGTTTTGTCTTGTCCGTAGGCCTTATTATATCGCGCGGCTAATGCGTTTCGGGTCACTTGGTCCAAGCGAGTTCGCCACCGAAATGCCTTGACCGAAATTGCGTGGGAAGACGCCGTACAGGGACTAGGCATGGCGATGTCTACCGTAGCGTCAGAGAAAAACAGGGAAATGTTGTTTATCGGCAACTTGTTTTACAAACAGTGAGATCTCTTCGTGTTGTTTCACTAGTGTTTCGAGGGCACGATCTCCTGAAAATCGCAGATATTAATCCCCAGCAAGAAGCCACACTTTCGCTATGGAAAAAAATTAGTGCGTACGGAGTCACACTAGCCGCGAAATAAAAACGCAACCATAAGTGAGTTTAGTATCTTCATAAAAAGTAGCAAATCTAGGGAACAATTTCTTTTACGGTTAGCTTTTTTTAACCCTATTTACGGCTAACGGTTAAAATTTTTCAATTTTTACGGCTATCGACTAAATTTTTGGCCGTTTTACGCCTATCGGTTAACCCCATTGAGACCCTCTTATGTAGGTAACGAAAACCGGAGTTGGAAAAATGCAATTTATAAGGCACTTAAGATCATAAAAGGGATCTATTCAGTGTACGTCAAAGGAGAGAAGTACACTTGAACTTGCGGTATCTTATTAGATTAGAAATTTAGCTTGTTCGTTACTAAGGACGCAAACATAAGGACATTCGCAAGGATGTTTACAGTAAAACAAAACTGAATGCAGGGCTAGCACTACGGCATAAGGCTGTTTTATTATAAGCCAATATTTCGGCTAACAAAATTTCGAAAAATTAGCCTTCCTCAGGGCCAGTTTTGTTTTATTTTACACTTTACGTGACGTCGGGCTACAACATCTCTTTAATTAGAGATCCGGCAAGAGGAACCAGTCAGTTAAATTTACGCGTTGCGTGGACGGACCTCTGCATTCAAACAGTTTTTTATGTTTACAGTGCTGTGTGCAACAGGTGGTTTTTTTCACATGGTGCGGAAGGTAGCAATTATTATAGCGCTACTGATGTTGGCACCCAGAATAAGTTAGTAACTTGGTGGAAAAGGGGTTCAGTGGCAAATGTGCTTGTTTGCATGCTTTTATGCTTACCTAAGAAGTACATAGGTCAAGAATAAGCGCAAGAAGAACAGAACAGGGTTGTTAAAACTTTGTGTTGGGCGCTTCTTATTAGTGCACAGCTGCAGTCTAAGATGTGTCGCCATTTAACACCATGTTTCAGTCCAGTTACGTTTTCTTTTTGGGATTAATTCTAAAACTTATGTGAGCATGTTTCAGTGATGTAATAAAAGTTGTGACTTAAAAAGGGAACAATACTTAAACTTAGGCTATACAGGATAGCTTTTGGGGCCGGCGCATGAATAGCTAACATCCTGTACATAGTATAAACACCTCCCGGCTATCCGATATGTGACTCTCCATTTTAGAGATTGGCGCAGCGCAGCTTTTTCCTATACAGAAATCGCGCCAAAATCACACGTTCTTATGTGTGAACGTCCAGCCAGCCCCATTTTGTTGAATGGTTCTCGAGCCGGCGTTATGGCTTTCCTCTATAGTCAGTGCCCGAACATACATGCGTTGATCAGCCGATCTCTTTCAACGTGGCCATATTGCGTAGTGATAAGTAACTAAGGCAAGATATGTTAACGTTTAACCTACGATTTCAATAAGAATTTCATGGACGAATCAGTTACGTTATGCTTGTATAAACGAATCTGAACTGGAAAGCTTTAGGAATAGATTCCGCCCGCTGCCATGGAGATAGACGCATGACGCGCTAGGACAACACTGTGAAAACACTTTGAGTGAGAGAGGAAAGGAGGCTTGAAATTAATGAAATCCATGATATAAAATCGACTAAATTTTGAATAACATTTTCAGTTTTTCAATCCACGCTGCATGAGTTTAAAAGTTGGCTGACTGAGGTGAAATTACGAAAAACGTCGATTCGGCGGTGATTAAAGGTCTTAGTAAGAGTTTCCGTATCCAGTTTGGTTTTAGACAGACGTAATTTTGTTCCGAAAACACGAAGCGTGACCAGTGAAATTCAAAATATATCGATAGTATAAGATCAAGCTTAAGGCAAATTTTTAAACAGAAAAATACTTAATTTATATATGTCTTTAATGCACTAAGAAAAAAAAGAACACCTATCAGAGATTAGAATTTATAATGAGTAATTCCACGCGAAGATAACGCATGAGAACAAAGACAGCTTATGAAGTGTAAATTGTGGATTTGAATTTACTTCAAGATGAAAACATTCGATTGCTATGAATATTAAGATATTTCAAAAATAACTTTGAACTCTTAAACAACACAGAGGAATAATCTTGGCACAAAATGACTGTCGAAAGTCAGCAGTTTTTTATCTGGAAAAAATTCAGCTTAATTCTATGTACATCAGCCTAGTCGCTTTTGAATAAATCAGTGAATGAATGAATCGACGAGAAGAATTGTATCCCGGCTTTAAAGTCGGCTTTCTATCAGCAAAATATATTTAAGCTCGTATTTTCATGAAGAAATATTTCGTCTCTGTTTAGCACCAGTTGCTATACTGTCGCCCTCAGTTTTGTACATTTTTGAGCCTACAAAAAACCCCAAAACTTAGGAAACACCTTGCAACAAGGCGCAAATTCTGTTTACATTGATTCAAATAATAAAACTTTCAAGAGAAAGAAAATTCACCGGTCGTTAAACTGTAGCAACGTACACAATAATATATTGCATTGTACGAGAAATATCTTGACGTAAAGAGAACAAAGAAAATTTGTACTCACCTTGTATTTTCTTTCTCCATTTATTAATTCTGTTGGATAAACTTCTGCTGGACTTTTGATTTCTACGCTTTTGAGTTCGGTTCCTTTGTTGGCTGGCTTGCCCACTCGCCGGAAGCGAACAGCAAACTAGGAAATGAGTGTCTTTCTTCGTCAAATAGGGAACTTCATACCTGTACAAAAAGGCAGTGAATAAATCTTCGGAATTCTAGGCGGAATTCTACTTTTTCCAGCGAGTTCAACAAAGTTTACAGCAGTTTCGCCTCATTTCATTTGACAAGATTTAACGGTCACCAATTTCAGCTGGGATTGTTTTCGGCTCATACCTAATGTATTCTTTTGTCTAGCTCACTTCAACATTGTTCACGCTTGTTTGATTTCGAGTGATATCAACGGATATCACGCGTGTGTCCATTGTTTACCTCCGCGATAGTTGCGCTGCGCGAATAATCAGCTGCACCTTGTAAATGTTTAAATATAAAACTGAATAAAATATGTGAATAAAACTACATTAGCGTCTTTTTATTTAATCCAAGTCTTAGAATTGTCACCAAAGCCCGGCATATATTGATATATGATCCAACATTTAGGGAATAAAGAAGCCAAAACGAATTTTTCCCAAGAACAAATCATGTTTAACATACTATAATCATGTAATGGATACCTTGCCAAAAACGCACTGTATACTGAACGAACCGAAGCAATTATTTTAAAACAACGCTGGTATCAATGGGCAACAAGTGTGGGAAAAAGACAGAAACAAAAGCATTTACACGTAGTGGTTTCATATCAGAAATCTCGGGTTGATTAGTCTTTATTGTATGAGATTAGTTTTTGTGAAGAAATCGCGAAAGCAATATCTAAATTGCTTTTAATTTTGTTGCCTTCTTATATAAATGATCTCCTTTGATGACGCGTTTTATATTGACATGCCATTAAGAAGGCTATTCCGGTATAAACTAATGATTTCCCCTCATTTATTAAGGAATCGTTTCAAAAACTGATCTGACACGCTTCCGGCGTTAGGACTGGGCCTAGTCTTCTGATATGCGTCCTCACGCCATTCTGACGCGCGGCGCGCACGCGTGCTTTGTTTAACAAATTTCAGCCTTCGCGCCAGATGTTCGGTAGTTTGTCTTCTGTTCTGGTTTACATGTATTTTGTAGTATTAGTTGACTATTTTGCTGTCTGTTGCGAAAAAAAAATATCACCTGCAGGCAATAGGCCATTTGCACTAAGAGGTCATGTGACATCGTTTTTTATGAAAATGAAAGTTACATGATTTTGCCTTCGAAAAACGATTAGTGGGTCATATCTTAAACAAAATAATAGTGATTTAGTTTTTTCAAGCCCGCACCATTTTCTTAAAATGAGTAAGTTCGTAGCTGGTCACGTGACCAAAATGTGATTTTTAAAATTATGAATTACCTCTTTGTGCACAAATTTTGCACTTAAACTTCAAGGAAAATGTTAAAAAGATGATGTGGCAACGTTTATAGCACATCTGAGCGTAACTATTAAACGTTTAACAAGATATAAGCAACAAGTAGTTTTGGCTGCCATGTTGGAGGGCAAGAGTATTTCATTTCCCGACTTGGCAGCGACTGGTAATCGAGCCTGCAAATAGGGTTTATCTGCTAAAACCCAACAATCAAGCACCACATCTTCGGTTACAAGCTCATTACCCTGAGCAGCATGGGTTTTATAACAGCACATTGGACTTGACTATTATTTTAAGGACTATATTCTGGCTTAATTTCCTATGTTCACAAACGTCTGCACGATATGACAATTTATTTATTAGATAGATGCTCGTTACAAACAATACTCTCTTCCAAATACAGTAGTCCCCATCCACCTTCTAGGTAGATTTGCTTTTCTTCCGCATATTACACGTGTTACCGGCAAATGCGCGCCGCATTTGCCACAAAAAAGTTAAAAGCACAGAGGCCCCGCTGCTACCAAAATCAAAAGACGCTAATTCTGTTACTTTAACTGTTTAATGCGAAAAATAAGTTGACTTTAAACAGTCCTTTAACAGTTCTTTGTCGTGTCCGACTTTCAAATAAACGCCGCTGGCGCTTATTCGAGTAGATACGTATGTAATTTTTTCAAACGCCACTTTCCAATGATTTAATTTTAATGAATCCAATGAACGACTTAATTATTGCCATCGTGTCAGTCCTTTTATAGACCAAAGGGCCGACTCATAGACAGATTATAGAGCCAATGAGGGAAAATGAGCTGACAGGCGAAAGATTTCTCACAGCGCTGACAACCCGTAAAGTAAGTAACAAGTAAGTTAATACAAATAACTCCTCTTCAAAAACTCATTAATAATTCACATAGAAAAAAACAAAAGAAATTAATGCTTAATGAGTATCTTTATATCTGATAAAGACACGGCTACACTTTACGTCCAGTTTTTTAGACCAAAATAACCCCAAATCTAAATATTAGCGCAAGAATGAGTCGATCTATATCAGAGATTTTGAAGCAGTTCAAAAACTCGCAGTCGTGCAAGTTATCAGGTTTAAAAACTCGAGGCGAAGCCGAGAGTTCTTAAACCTGATAATACACTCCTGCTCTTTCTTCAAATAGTTCGTAAAGCATGGAACTAAAGGTTTTATTTATTTGAATATTGATTCTCGTTACTCAAGCTTACGTCATCTAGTGAATGAGTCAACCAGGAACGCACAGGTTGCTATTTTAACGAACACAGCAGCTACTTTTGTTTCAGTAGTTGACACATCAAGCTAACATTAAAAAGCGATGTTTTTTTTAAGCAATGAGTATCGCTATAAAGAATGTAACAAACTTGTGTAGGTTATTGGTAAAGCGAATGAAAAAATACACATTGATATCAACAAATTATTAATTGAATTATTGATGTTGTCTATTGATTGAAAGTTGAATATGAAAACCACAAAAGTTATCATTAGTATTGGGTATAATATGAATGCACAATGAGCATAATGCCACTCTTTGGTGGCGGAGGATAAACACATTAAAAAAACACTCACTTCAGCGCTTTTATCATTGCGGGCACTAAAATCGTAAACTTTCTTTTAAAGCGTTATTTTTGTGCCGTCATGTTGAGATTACAGTGAAACCCGATTAAAAATGAAGGACACGTCGTTAATATTACGGACAGTTTGCTTTGTACCTGGGGAAAGAAAGCCCTTACAGTTTCTGCAAATTCACCCAGCCCCAGTATACAAATACAAACTCTCCAGACTGATCTCCATACATTTCCAGCAAGAATTGGTTAAGAGAATTTGATAGCAGATCAAAGCTTTTCCCACCAGGTGATTACTTTATTGAGTCTCACAACATTTTCCTTTGATTATGTATTGATTTTGTTGGGAGAAAATTGACTTTGGTCACTCTTGGGACTTAAAGCGTTAATACGGACAGCTCGTTAATACACACACTTTCTATGACCCCCTCAGTGTCCGTATTCCGTCTCTTCGGAATAAGTATGAGAGATGCCTGTACGAATTGAATTGTTTATTGCCAACGAGCAGCCTCGCGAGGACGCGAGGCTGCGAGGCAGCAGCCTAATAGAGCCGTGCGCGAATGTTCCAGGGGTAGAAAAAATCTCGAATCGATGTAACGTAGAGTAATGTAAGGCAACCATGACGTAATGCAGGACAGAGAATACATTGTTTTCGAGCGAACACGTGGTACAGATCAGAGAATCCACGAGCCGTGTCACGTGTTTGTGAGTCCCGTGCTTATGCTGTCTTCAACCAATCGTCGGGTGGATCATTTCCATCCTACGCGATATCTGTCGCATTTGCCCGCTGGAATTTTTTATTGCATGCCGCTAAGAAAAATAGTAACTCAGCGAATTTTTTTGTGTATTTGAAGCAAAATAATTCGGAAGGCTTCATTGGCGCACCATAAATTTTTTTAGCTTTAAAAAGAGACCAAATATAAGTCTGTACGTTGAGTATTCGCGGACTTTAATATGATTTTTTGAGGATTTAAAGTTTGCTTATAAGACCACTAAATTTTACGCAAAATGACTTGTGCTCAACTTCGGACAGTCACACGAACTTCAATGATCTCGAAAAATTTGCTGCGTAAACTCGGGATTTCAAGGGGTTTTCGATCCGCGGGTTTTCCCCGTTCATTAACCCAGCGGTTTTGCCTTGCTGGTGGGCCCCAGTAGGGGCGAAACAGCTGTCTGTGGTTGCCATTGCCCGCGTGATATGGCTGTGCGCATGAGTGAGGTACTGGCCCGGCCGTGGGTTGGTGTATGTGTGCCCCTTGCTTTAAGTTTGCACTATTTTCAATGCAATTCGAATTAAATTCAATCTATATTTCATCAATTACTGTATTTCACACATTTCTAAACAAATTAAACAGCGCACGCGTATAGGTAAAATCTTTGCTCGTTGGCACTTGGCGATAGCTATAACTAGTTTAAAGTGTATATGACAGAAATTTTTTTATTTGCTTGATAGAATCTATACAGTGTTTTGATAAGGAAAGCAAAAAAAAATTTGCATGAGAAAAATGCAAGGGGTGACAGGCCGCACATCCGTACCGGCGTGAAACCTTGTGTAAACCTTTCATATTTTAGCTCTAACGAGCATGTCCTTTAGGGATTTTCCTTTCTTGTAGGAAATGATAGGTGGTTCTTTGAAAATTTGGCGAAGTAACGGTTGGTTTTGTATAAGATTCCAGTTTTTCATTAAAACTTCTTTTAAAGTAGACACTGAGGGCTGGTACTGTGTCACGAAAGGCAATATTTCTTTTTCCTCTTTGTTGTTGTGTTTCAGGAGAGCAGACTCCCTCTCTGTGAACTTTATATCTGATAGAAGGTTTTCTATCATAGTTTGTGGGTAGCCTCTGTCAATCAAGCGTATTTTGAAATTTGAAATATTTTCCTCAAACGTAGTTTTTGAGGAGTTTGTTCGTAGGATTCTCAAGGCTTCTCCTTTGACAAATCCTTTTTTAACGCTCGGCGGGTGACAAGAGGTGAAATGTGTGTACTGGAAGGTTTCCGTTTTTTTAAAATGTGTCTTTACATCAAGGATAGATTTTTCCTTGAATCTTGTGCCTTTGTATACAATCGTGTCTAAAAACACAGTCTCAGTGTCAGATATTTCGGCCGTGAATTTTATAGTTGGGTGATGTAAGTTCGCTTGTTCGATGAATGCTTCGATGTCTGGTTTACTGATGTCCCATAGGGAAAAGATATCGTCAATGTAGCGTTTCCAAACTGTAGGTTTAAAAACGGTTCTGCTTAGAATTGTCGTTTCAATATGTGCCATGAAAATATTGGCAAAAGAAACTGCTGTCTTTGTACCCATTGCAGTGCCATGGGTTTGTAAGTAGTGTTTTCCATTGAACTGGAAAGAATTTTCTTTGAGGATTAGTCTAAGCATTTCCCTCAGGTAATGTGTAGGAATAGGAGGGTTGTCTTTGTAGAAGTTTTCATATGCTTTGCAGACAATCTCAATGCCCTCGTTTTGTGGTATATTTGTGTAAAGACTTGTGACGTCCATCGAGACAAGAAATGTTCGTTTTTTCACCTTTGTGTTTTCAATAAAATTTATAAAGTCGGTGGTATCTTTAAGGTATGATTTCTGTATTTTTGATATCGGTTGTAGTAATGTATCAACAAAAGAGGAAATTCTTTCTGTTGGACCATCGCAGCCGGAGATAATTGGTCTCCCTGTAATGGTTGGCTTGTGAATTTTCGTTAGAGTGTAGAACTCTGGTATTCTGGGTGGATTAGGTGTTTGAGATAGCCATTTTCTTGTCATGTCATCAATATGATTTTCACGGTGAAGATCTGTAATTAGGCGCAAGACCTTGCTGTGCGTTTCTTTCACCATGGGTAGAGAGAGAGGTCTGTAGTTATGTTTGTCTTCGATTTGTATTTGACCCTCTCTTATTTTGTCGGTTTTGTTCATGACTACTGTAGTGCTCCCCTTGTCCGCTTTTTTAAGGTTGATGTCTGTGTTTTGCTTTAATTCTGTTAAAGCTTCGTGTTCTTTGCGTGACAAGTTATTTTTTGGCTTTGTTATTTTTATCTCTGCGAGTTGTGATTTAACTTCTTCCAGATAACTCTCGAGGGCTACTGATGGTTGAACCGGTGGGTTCCAGTCAGATTTAACGTAGAAAGGGTGAACTTCCCTATTTTTTCCGTGGAACATATATTTAAGGCGCATTCGCCTTGCAAAATTTTCAAAATCTCGTAGCAACTGTCGTCGTATTTTGTTTCTGTTAATAGATTTGTTGACTGGTATAAATTTGAGACCTCGAGAGATTAAACTAATTTGTGCGTCAGTTAATTTTCTGTTTGAGAGGTTCTTAATATATTTGCCCCCTTTAGTAGTTTGATAACTGACTTTTTTCCTGGAAGACTTTTTTCTCCTTTCTTTGCGTGTAGCGGTTTTCCTTTGTATTTTTCTAGAGAATGATTTCCCTGTAATTTTGTTTGACCCACCCACGGTGTCGTTCACACATTTAACAGACATTTGTGAGTACTTTTCACAATTTTTATTCTCAGTGTCACTATTAAGTTTTGACAAAAGGTACTCGTATTGCTCTTTTAGTTTTGAAGCTAAAGCTTTGATTTCATCACGATCCTCTGTAGTAGATACGTTTACATTTTTGCTGTCCTTGCGGCCCTTACGGTTTGCCAAGGACATTTCCTTATGTAGTTTCTGTTTCTGTTTTTCTAGCCGACGGTAGTGAAACTTAGTTAAGGCTTCGACAAAACCGCGCTCGGCTTTCTGTTTGATGGCCTTAATGTCCTTTTTAAATTGTTCATCTGCCGGTATGTTGGCCCGTGCAGAGTATCTAAGTGGCTTCGGACAAGTGTTCCTTTCCAAATGATTTTTCAGAAGTTTTATGGAATCTTCTGTTTTCTTTATCTTTGCTTTTGTTGTGGTTGGAACTTCGCTTGCTTTCCTTTTTAAATCTTTCTTTTTTGCTTCGTTCTTCCTTAGTGGTTCTTTTGGTGGAGGTTGTTGGTAGCTTGTCAGCCCATAGTCCTCGCTGTCGCTGCTATTTTCTTCTCCTCCACCGATCAGTTGATGGTATTCTGTGTTAAGCAGGCTCTGAGAGGTTTCGGCTTCTATGTTGAGCAGGCTCTGAGAAGTGGCGTCTTCACTATCGCCCTCCATGTTAGTTTTCTGAAGAAATGTGAGTTTTCCAAGCAAGACCGGCGGTTTCGAATCTTACGATTCTCATCAGTTGCTATGTAGTTGGAAGGTTGAGGTAAACTCTGAACCATTCCGAATTGCTAGATTTACTAGGGGTTTTTATACCCACCTTGATTTGTTTGGAGGATCGAAAATGGTGCAGTATGATTGGCTCCTTGCTAGCCAATCAGGTTGCTGTAGGTTCGATCCAGTATGTCCAAAAGCTTGGGTTGTGTTTTCTCAAAGGTTAAAATGTGAAAAATCGAAGTCTTGCGATGTCTTATTGTAAAGTTTAAAGGCATACCGTGGTAGTATATATTATGTTTAGTTGTTCTTCAAACATTTGAGGAATGAAGTTGTGTAGTTATTGTAAATTTCGTGCAAGACTTGCGTGTACAGTTGTGTACTGTGCAAAATTCAAATGTGTTGTTTTCGAGTGGTTTCACTGGCACAGCAGGGCACTGTCTGGCAAAAGTCAACATGAGAAAAATGCAAGGGGTGACAGGCCGCACATCCGTACCGGCGTGAAACCTTGTGTAAACCTTTCATATTTTAGCTCTAACGAGCATGTCCTTTAGGGATTTTCCTTTCTTGTAGGAAATGATAGGTGGTTCTTTGAAAATTTGGCGAAGTAACGGTTGGTTTTGTATAAGATTCCAGTTTTTCATTAAAACTTCTTTTAAAGTAGACACTGAGGGCTGGTACTGTGTCACGAAAGGCAATATTTCTTTTTCCTCTTTGTTGTTGTGTTTCAGGAGAGCAGACTCCCTCTCTGTGAACTTTATATCTGATAGAAGGTTTTCTATCATAGTTTGTGGGTAGCCTCTGTCAATCAAGCGTATTTTGAAATTTGAAATATTTTCCTCAAACGTAGTTTTTGAGGAGTTTGTTCGTAGGATTCTCAAGGCTTCTCCTTTGACAAATCCTTTTTTAACGCTCGGCGGGTGACAAGAGGTGAAATGTGTGTACTGGAAGGTTTCCGTTTTTTTAAAATGTGTCTTTACATCAAGGATAGATTTTTCCTTGAATCTTGTGCCTTTGTATACAATCGTGTCTAAAAACACAGTCTCAGTGTCAGATATTTCGGCCGTGAATTTTATAGTTGGGTGATGTAAGTTCGCTTGTTCGATGAATGCTTCGATGTCTGGTTTACTGATGTCCCATAGGGAAAAGATATCGTCAATGTAGCGTTTCCAAACTGTAGGTTTAAAAACGGTTCTGCTTAGAATTGTCGTTTCAATATGTGCCATGAAAATATTGGCAAAAGAAACTGCTGTCTTTGTACCCATTGCAGTGCCATGGGTTTGTAAGTAGTGTTTTCCATTGAACTGGAAAGAATTTTCTTTGAGGATTAGTCTAAGCATTTCCCTCAGGTAATGTGTAGGAATAGGAGGGTTGTCTTTGTAGAAGTTTTCATATGCTTTGCAGACAATCTCAATGCCCTCGTTTTGTGGTATATTTGTGTAAAGACTTGTGACGTCCATCGAGACAAGAAATGTTCGTTTTTTCACCTTTGTGTTTTCAATAAAATTTATAAAGTCGGTGGTATCTTTAAGGTATGATTTCTGTATTTTTGATATCGGTTGTAGTAATGTATCAACAAAAGAGGAAATTCTTTCTGTTGGACCATCGCAGCCGGAGATAATTGGTCTCCCTGTAATGGTTGGCTTGTGAATTTTCGTTAGAGTGTAGAACTCTGGTATTCTGGGTGGATTAGGTGTTTGAGATAGCCATTTTCTTGTCATGTCATCAATATGATTTTCACGGTGAAGATCTGTAATTAGGCGCAAGACCTTGCTGTGCGTTTCTTTCACCATGGGTAGAGAGAGAGGTCTGTAGTTATGTTTGTCTTCGATTTGTATTTGACCCTCTCTTATTTTGTCGGTTTTGTTCATGACTACTGTAGTGCTCCCCTTGTCCGCTTTTTTAAGGTTGATGTCTGTGTTTTGCTTTAATTCTGTTAAAGCTTCGTGTTCTTTGCGTGACAAGTTATTTTTTGGCTTTGTTATTTTTATCTCTGCGAGTTGTGATTTAACTTCTTCCAGATAACTCTCGAGGGCTACTGATGGTTGAACCGGTGGGTTCCAGTCAGATTTAACGTAGAAAGGGTGAACTTCCCTATTTTTTCCGTGGAACATATATTTAAGGCGCATTCGCCTTGCAAAATTTTCAAAATCTCGTAGCAACTGTCGTCGTATTTTGTTTCTGTTAATAGATTTGTTGACTGGTATAAATTTGAGACCTCGAGAGATTAAACTAATTTGTGCGTCAGTTAATTTTCTGTTTGAGAGGTTCTTAATATATTTGCCCCCTTTAGTAGTTTGATAACTGACTTTTTTCCTGGAAGACTTTTTTCTCCTTTCTTTGCGTGTAGCGGTTTTCCTTTGTATTTTTCTAGAGAATGATTTCCCTGTAATTTTGTTTGACCCACCCACGGTGTCGTTCACACATTTAACAGACATTTGTGAGTACTTTTCACAATTTTTATTCTCAGTGTCACTATTAAGTTTTGACAAAAGGTACTCGTATTGCTCTTTTAGTTTTGAAGCTAAAGCTTTGATTTCATCACGATCCTCTGTAGTAGATACGTTTACATTTTTGCTGTCCTTGCGGCCCTTACGGTTTGCCAAGGACATTTCCTTATGTAGTTTCTGTTTCTGTTTTTCTAGCCGACGGTAGTGAAACTTAGTTAAGGCTTCGACAAAACCGCGCTCGGCTTTCTGTTTGATGGCCTTAATGTCCTTTTTAAATTGTTCATCTGCCGGTATGTTGGCCCGTGCAGAGTATCTAAGTGGCTTCGGACAAGTGTTCCTTTCCAAATGATTTTTCAGAAGTTTTATGGAATCTTCTGTTTTCTTTATCTTTGCTTTTGTTGTGGTTGGAACTTCGCTTGCTTTCCTTTTTAAATCTTTCTTTTTTGCTTCGTTCTTCCTTAGTGGTTCTTTTGGTGGAGGTTGTTGGTAGCTTGTCAGCCCATAGTCCTCGCTGTCGCTGCTATTTTCTTCTCCTCCACCGATCAGTTGATGGTATTCTGTGTTAAGCAGGCTCTGAGGTTTCGGCTTCTATGTTGAGCAGGCTCTGAGAAGTGGCGTCTTCACTATCGCCCTCCATGTTAGTTTTCTGAAGAAATGTGAGTTTTCCAAGCAAGACCGGCGGTTTCGAATCTTACGATTCTCATCAGTTGCTATGTAGTTGGAAGGTTGAGGTAAACTCTGAACCATTCCGAATTGCTAGATTTACTAGGGGTTTTTATACCCACCTTGATTTGTTTGGAGGATCGAAAATGGTGCAGTATGATTGGCTCCTTGCTAGCCAATCAGGTTGCTGTAGGTTCGATCCAGTATGTCCAAAAGCTTGGGTTGTGTTTTCTCAAAGGTTAAAATGTGAAAAATCGAAGTCTTGCGATGTCTTATTGTAAAGTTTAAAGGCATACCGTGGTAGTATATATTATGTTTAGTTGTTCTTCAAACATTTGAGGAATGAAGTTGTGTAGTTATTGTAAATTTCGTGCAAGACTTGCGTGTACAGTTGTGTACTGTGCAAAATTCAAATGTGTTGTTTTCGAGTGGTTTCACTGGCACAGCAGGGCACTGTCTGGCAAAAGTCAACATGAAGCGCTACAGCACTACAGTACTACAGTACTACAGTAGTCATGAACAAAACCGACAAAATAAGAGAGGGTCAAATACAAATCGAAGACAAACATAACTACAGACCTCTCTCTCTACCCATGGTGAAAGAAACGCACAGCAAGGTCTTGCGCCTAATTACAGATCTTCACCGTGAAAATCATATTGATGACATGACAAGAAAATGGCTATCTCAAACACCTAATCCACCCAGAATACCAGAGTTCTACACTCTAACGAAAATTCACAAGCCAACCATTACAGGGAGACCAATTATCTCCGGCTGCGATGGTCCAACAGAAAGAATTTCCTCTTTTGTTGATACATTACTACAACCGATATCAAAAATACAGAAATCATACCTTAAAGATACCACCGACTTTATAAATTTTATTGAAAACACAAAGGTGAAAAAACGAACATTTCTTGTCTCGATGGACGTCACAAGTCTTTACACAAATATACCACAAAACGAGGGCATTGAGATTGTCTGCAAAGCATATGAAAACTTCTACAAAGACAACCCTCCTATTCCTACACATTACCTGAGGGAAATGCTTAGACTAATCCTCAAAGAAAATTCTTTCCAGTTCAATGGAAAACACTACTTACAAACCCATGGCACTGCAATGGGTACAAAGACAGCAGTTTCTTTTGCCAATATTTTCATGGCACATATTGAAACGACAATTCTAAGCAGAACCGTTTTTAAACCTACAGTTTGGAAACGCTACATTGACGATATCTTTTCCCTATGGGACATCAGTAAACCAGACATCGAAGCATTCATCGAACAAGCGAACTTACATCACCCAACTATAAAATTCACGGCCGAAATATCTGACACTGAGACTGTGTTTTTAGACACGATTGTATACAAAGGCACAAGATTCAAGGAAAAATCTATCCTTGATGTAAAGACACATTTTAAAAAAACGGAAACCTTCCAGTACACACATTTCACCTCTTGTCACCCGCCGAGCGTTAAAAAAGGATTTGTCAAAGGAGAAGCCTTGAGAATCCTACGAACAAACTCCTCAAAAACTACGTTTGAGGAAAATATTTCAAATTTCAAAATACGCTTGATTGACAGAGGCTACCCACAAACTATGATAGAAAACCTTCTATCAGATATAAAGTTCACAGAGAGGGAGTCTGCTCTCCTGAAACACAACAACAAAGAGGAAAAAGAAATATTGCCTTTCGTGACACAGTACCAGCCCTCAGTGTCTACTTTAAAAGAAGTTTTAATGAAAAACTGGAATCTTATACAAAACCAACCGTTACTTCGCCAAATTTTCAAAGAACCACCTATCATTTCCTACAAGAAAGGAAAATCCCTAAAGGACATGCTCGTTAGAGCTAAAATATGAAAGGTTTACACAAGGTTTCACGCCGGTACGGATGTGCGGCCTGTCACCCCTTGCATTTTTCTCAGCACCTTTGAAATTAAAAAGAAGGAACGTAGTATTTAAGTTGAAGAATACAACTTTTATCCTTTTCTTTTTATCGGCAAGGTGTGATCTTAGTACGATAAGATTTTTCAGGCTAATAACTAATAAAGGTGAGAAATAGAGCGAACACCTACCAAGTCTCGGGTTCGACAATCCTGTCAAAGCGGTTTTGTAACTCCTGGTTTCTCCTTTAAATTTCTTCTAGTTCTCGGTTGTATTCTGTTTAGCCATTCCTCGTCTGTAATAGGTTCATTTATATACGGTCCTTCTGGATCTGGATAGTAGATATCTTCTTCATCTTCGTCTGATCCTAGCTCTGTCTCGCAGATATGAGTGCGCGACCGACCCGATCGATTCCACGTCTGACTGTTCCATATCGCTTTCAAAATTCATTATTCTTTTTCACAGTCCATTAAATTCGAGCTTAAGCGACTTTTTATTGATTTTTGCTGTTTCTTATGAAAAAAGGTCAGGGAAACTCAAAAAACATCCTCCAAACACTGCCACACAAATAAGAAAATGACCATGTAATTTACCTGCCGCGAAATAGAATGTCCTGAAATGACGTCATAATCATTCCCAGTCTTCTGTTTTCGCTAGCGCGGTTTTGTAGCTCACCGGAAGTAAAATTTCACGTTTTTGGCAGGTTAAAAGACGGGGAAGAAAAATCGCTATCGAAAAATTTTTTTTGCTTTTCTTATCAAAACACTGTATAGATTCTATCAAGCAAATAAAAAAAATTCTGTCATATACACTTTAAGTAGTATATTGAAGTCTTCTTCTACCATAACACTGAAAAATTCCCTTTCATCAGAGAAATAAATGTCGTTCTGAGAACGAAACAATAGTGAACTTACGCAACAGGACGGAAGAGACAAGACGACAGCAGACCTTGTGTGACAATCCGCCAAAACCTCTGAAACTTTTTTTTGAACATTTTTTGTAGCAGAGCCACTAATGTTAAGTGAATTCCCGATCAAACACGCAAGTTTGTCAAACTCAAGCGTTTTGCCGTCCTCTTCTTTCTGCCGTCCTGTTGCGTAAACTCATTAAAAGCAACAATTAGATCTAACTACGAGTATTTACGTACAACCACTCAGTGGAAATTATGAACGCAATGATAAATGTTCTTGATTAAATGAAATCGGTTTGCATTTGATGATTACCCAGGTGGTGCAAATGTAGCCTGTCCCAGGCTCGAAGATAGTGGTGACAAGTCGTTCAGTAAAAAGGTGTAAAAAGAAATGCGAAAAACGCGCGGGGGCTGGGGAGAAACTCTCTCCCATCTTTCCCGCCGCCACCGCCCCCTTTCCCAAGTCGCGCGCGTCTTATTTTCGCTCTGCTCATTTTAATACGTGCGCACTATACTATCTGAGAGCCTGGCACAGGCTAGTGCACACCCTAAAGAAGCGTTCTTAATAATGAGTTGAGGACTGGCGCTTCATGTTACGTGGCGCAATCAATGCGACCACTGCTTCCGCTCGGTTTATCAAGTGACTATAACCCCTACTAGACGATCGGACAAGACAGCCTACTAAGACTTAGGCTACGAATAGTCCCCATTTTTCCTCATGGATAGTAGAGCGAGCGAAACGCGAGAGCGCGTGAAAATCATTCCTCGCTCTACTATCCCTGAGGAAAAATGGGGACTACTCGTAGTATAAATAACTCTTTGAACAATTAAACTTACGAAGCTCTTTAGTCAAATTCCATCCCAAATTCTATAGTTCTTCGACAATTGTCTGGGTACAAAACATTATTTCAGTAGCTATTTTAACCATGTATTTTTCATGTATTGTCTGTTTAGTCAGGATGTGCAGCCCTAAGGACAACTGGAACTAAAAATACCGCACAAAGGAATGGCTTGATATGCAGGCTGATGACCTTACTCAGTCCCAGGGTCTCTCTCTTTCCCATCTCCTGAAGAGACTCCCGTTTGCAGTGCACATACCCAGTTTATTTCCAAGTCACCGTTTTCATGCTATCTAGAGCTTTGTCGTATGGAAGCTTCTTTCCCTGAGCTGTTACGTACATCTTGTCCTGAGTTTTCATCAACCCAAGATCTGTCACCGCCACGCTAACAGGACCTTTTTTGCCTTTAGGTTCAAATCCTTTGTCAAAAGTAATGCGAGCACCTAAAAACCTCCCTTGAATGTGCTTTGGTAGTGCAATCGCAGCTCCTCTCGCCATCTTTACTCCTCTTGGTCCCAACTCTGTTATAACACCCTGAATGGGCCTACGCAGATAAACATGGAACATTTTCAGCTCTTCATCCCAGCGCCACATCCGTATGACTGGTTTCGTGGGGAGCACTTTGTCCAAAAGTTCTGCCCACTGTTCGCCGAACTCGCCGACCGCTTTAACGTCGTTAAGCGCTCGCGTTCGTTCCTCGTCGGAAAGCGCTCGGATCACTTCGGGATCACGTGACTCAGGGACATAAACTGGAGGCTCTTCAGTATCGATATCCGGCTCTAGCTGAAGAAAAGGTACATCCTTGTTACCCAGTGACACGTCAGCTTGGGAAGGGATGTTAAATGATCCAGTCAGGTTCGTCTTCAGGACCTCAAGACAGTGTAGCAGGCCCGTCCAGTCGCACTGCGCCACAGACGAACGCCAGAGAGGCAGTTGAGCGATGAACGAAAACGAGAATGCAGAGTAGTGGATGTATCTTTCCAGCACTAGCAAAAGGGTTGTTCCGTTACACTCCATGTTGTTGATATCCCATAGTTTCCAGTCTTCCCTGTCTTCAGCTATGGCAGCCGAAAAGGTGTCCTGAAAAGAAAGCAAGAAAAATGCTTTTTTGGTGACATTCTTTAGAAGTAGCCTAAAAAAGTACACTAGACAATAATAATATGAATGATGACGATGATGATAATAATGATAATAAAACACAAGCCTAAAACGATGAGAGCAAGTTCTGCCTTAATTCAAGAAAACGGAAGATTGGAAAATTTTCCTACTTTCCCGTGACTCTCATTTGACAAGGAACACAAGCTATTGTTCAATACCGATCCAGTTTGACTTTGTTACTTACTATGTCAATGCTGTGAGCTATAGCAGACAATACCTAGTAATGGGAAACCGTTATAGATTAAAGTTGTAGATGTAGATGTAGATATGTGGCCTGCCATTCAGTGTGTGCTTCCTGTAGCTGCGAACCTATCGTTCGTCATCCGCCTTACCTTCCACAAAACTTCGCCTTTGTATTGAAATTTAGTAGTCTAGAGTGATGCTAAAAAAGGTAGGAAAAACCCAGTTTTTTGGCTTTGTTGGACATTTAATTATCCGGGCCTACACTATTGAATATCAGCTTTTACGTTTGACCTCAGTATTACTGGGCCAGCCGTTACAAAAAGTGAAGGATCGGTAAGACGGGCAGCAAAAACGTTCAAATTGGTTTTCAAAATTGCTGCTAAACAAGGTGAATAGCGAAGTTGTGCGTTTTACCACCCACGATTCAAACATATCTTGCAATAAATCAGGTTGTTGCAGTTTGTGAAAAGTTGTTGCAGAAAGTAGAGAATAGTTCTACTTATTGCAACAAAATCTGTACATGTTGCGAGTTTTACCGGACCAGCGCAAACTAGTTTTGCAGCACGTGAAGTAACGCCCATGTATGGCGTGACTCTCGCGTAATTGTATACAATCAGAAGTCAGTAATTCACGCAGTTTGCAGCAACCTGATTTATCACTTCTTTCAGCACAGTTAGCCAGCCCAAGCTCTATGAGTATATTGACCGTCGTAACGTAATCTTAGCGCCGAGATGACATTCCGGCTGATTTCGGGTCGATCTGGGGCCATTTCACAAGGATTCAGTTCCAACCGCTGTTACACCGATAGAAAACACAAAAAGACAAAGAAAGGACTCAAGGTAAGCGATATTTATTGAAAAATAATGATGGTAAAGTTAACCTTAATTTTACCAGGAGAATCCCATATCATTTCCCCACGCAAATCCATACATTTTCGTTATTGTGAAATGTCATCACGGTGCTCAGAGATTACGTTACAAAGGTCAACAGACTCATAGAGCTTGGATTACCTGTGCTTTCATCAAAGTATATTATTCACTTTTTTCCTCGCTCTTGTCTCAGGTCGCATATTTTATGTTTAACCTATATCTCATACGCTATGTAAGCTACGTAAGGTACATCTTATTCTCACCCGATATTCCAATGGGTATGGCGGGAAAGGCAACGAAACTTCAGGCACTTGTTCCATAGAGTCCAGGCTACTCGTGTCATTTGTGAATGATATCTTCGTCGAGTTGCCCTCAGAAATAGCCGGTTGTTCTTTAGGCTGTTTTCCTGTGGCCTGAGGGAGAGGAGGTGCGGGCGCTTGCTCAGTTTCAGCTATTCCTATAGAAACGTCATCGCTCTCTGTGGTATAGGGTGGAGGTGGAATACCATAGGGTCCCATGATGTTAGGAAACAAATCATCATACGCCGGTGGAGGGGGAAGAGGAGCTGATGTACTCGGCTCTGCGTCTGGTATGCGTCTTTCCTCTTGGGGTGGTGGTGGAGGTGAAATTTCAAGGTGTGACCAGACCGAAGGGGATACCCCACGGTCATTCTTTTGTGCTTCGTAGACATTTTTCACCAGTCTTTTCCACTGCGCGCGGCTTTTTGTCCAAGAATTGATCATGAAATTTTCTTTCACAAGTTTGGCTTCAAGCGCCAGCAAGTCTTGACGAAACATCCGTCTTTGATTTTCCACAGGAGTTCTTGGCTTTCTCAAGACAATTGACACAATCAGTGCGATAATAATAACCACGCCACACCCGCCGAGAAAAATCCCAAGAGGAACAAAAGAGTCGGGATCATTCCTTTGTTTGGCCACAACGGCAGAAACCGCAGCGACGCAAGCACAGATAAAGGTTACAGTGCGCCAAATAATCAAAACAAAGGAATTAGAAAGATCAAAATGAAATATTTTTCTGAAAGCCAGGGTAAAAATTATTGCAGCCAGGTTAGCCAAGACTAGGAAAGACAACACAACATAGGGCTTAGCCATGGCCAAAACAACTACTCCTACCATCACTGCTTTGGCAAAATTCAAAAAGATGTTGTAGACAGGGGAAAATTCAAGATCCTGACTCGGATGAGTCACATCACCGTATTTGGTTCCGAATATGATGGCTGTAGTGGAGTACCAAACCAATCCCAGCAGGCCAAGAAAGGCGATTGCTCTGTGATTTCCTTCCCAGCATTCTATAGTCTCGTCCTCGTAGAGGACGGCGGGAAAGCAGCTATTTTGACTTGCATTGGTAGTCACCGTGACATTGATTGTGGGACAGTCTTGTGTCTTGCATGCAACAAATGCCAAAAAACTCTCCACAATTGTCACAAATAAGGTGTTGGCGAATAAGGACAGAAATAGAGTCCATCCAACATGCTTTGCGCATGATCCCTTGGGTAGATACTCCAAAACGTTCTCAAGAATCACGGGCGCACCACAACAGAAGAACCAGATAACGAATATAATGAACGAAAGCCAAAGCTTCACATCGAACGAGGCAAAATTAAGTAACAAGTACTGGGACGCAGTGTTTAAGGTCTTGGCACCCAACATGGGAATGTCACTTACAGCAAATACCAGCGCCAGCAACTGCAAAAATTCAACGACTTCCATTGCGATCACGTGAATGTTTGTCCAGTTAAAGCGGATGTAATCATAAGGGGTAGGCTTGATTAACAGTCCCGGTCCATCTCTTCTGTTACGCGCACCATCCCTTCTGACAGAGGCATCATCCCTTCTGATAGGGGCATCATCCCTTCTGTTGAGCAAAGCTTCTTTCTTGAGTAAAACAACCACCATGCCGATCAAAGCCAACAGGAGGAAGAACGCAAATACGCCGATGACAATAGTGACAAGGTTTGGATCAAGTTTCCCACTGATATAAAATGGAAGAAGAAAGGGAAACGCCAAGAAGATTATGTACAGGACGGCTGTGAGGAAATATGCGCAATTCTTGGAAAATATAAATTTCATGATCGTTAAGAACAGATCCGCGGGCATTAGAAGACCAAACAGAAGCGCCGTAAACAGAAAACGAACGCTTTCCCAGCTGAAAATACAGCTTATGAGGTCTACGATGTCTTCTAAAATTAAGGCGGGGTACTTCTTCACTGTTTCCCGCACAGCTCGCCAGCTCTGTTTAAAAAATATGTCCCTGGTGATGTCGGTGATTAAGAAAGGCGCACGGTACAGAAAGACGATTACCAGTAAGATTCTGCAAACGGTGAGGAAATCATAAAGGTATTCTTTGCAGGAATCATAGACTATTTTTTTGCGATCGTACCACCGGCGACAGAGGTTCTTCAATAAGCTGGGACCGCGGTAAATCAAAATCAGGTTCAGCAGTATCAGCACTGAAATCACGAATCGCCCGCTGGGAAGACACTTGACCAAAACTTGCTGAGTTTCCTTGCGCGTTCGCGTCTTGAGCCCACATTCCTCAGTCCACAGCGGTACTTTTGGAATGGCGTATTTTTCAATTTCGCGATACTGCATAGTCACGTGACTCTCAAACAGGATCATCTCGTTTCTGTATTTGGAGAGGTTGGAATTGTGGATGGAAATGTTGGGGCGGGCCAAAAAATTCATCTCACATCTATACAGTCGCACTAGTTTACTGACACGCCTTTTCTCCCACCATTTTGCCATATTAATCAAGTGACTGAATCCTTCATCAAGCTCATGTTTCTTAATTTTCTGCCGAATCCATTCCAGTTCATCCAAGTAGTCGTCACTGACTTCGATCAGGTGTTCTCGAAGCTTACGTTCTCCCAAATTATTTTTCAAGCACGTTGAGAAAATTCCTTCCATTTCTCTTCGCACCTTGAAGCGCTTGTCAATGATATCAGGGACCCACTGGATGTAATGTTTCAGAAGACGGTTCTTTCTATGCTCCTCATCTTCAAGAAGATGAACCCAGCTCTCGATTGGCCTGAGGCACATTAACACCAAAAACAAAAACACGAAGAAGATATCCACAACCAACATGGCAAATTCAAAGAATACTGTAATAGCAAACTCCATGAAGAAATTACCAGCTTGAAAAAGTTTGGACAGCAGCTTTGGGAAGCGAAAAACTGTTACTAAAATGATGAAGCAAAGAAAAATGGCTGGTATGTCAACAAATAGGAATGCGACATTCTTGCATATAGATTTTCGTATTTTCCACGACCTTTCTTGTTTTGGTCTTGACCAGTATTTTCTTATGTCGCAAATTAATGGATAGAGTCTCCAAAGGGTTAAAATGACAATAAAACTGAGTAATAAACAGCCAAAGTCAATGAAGAGCATTCCCACTTGACAAATACAATTGGCTCGAATTTTCCATTCATCTTGTTCCCAGTTTCTGATAAAGTTTGGAATTCTCCATACAGTAATAAACACAATCAAGGCACAAAAAATACATGGCAGGTCGACGAATACCAACAACAGTTGGGTGACCATGATTTCTCGTATCTTCCATTGCTTTTTTGGGGCATGGCGTAGTTTGTTTATCAGCAGAGGTGCTCTCCAAGTTAACATAGTGAAAAGCAGGCAGATTATGCAAACTAAGTCAACAAAAATGTAAAAGAGTTCTGGAAAAACTTCAAACCTCCAGTGGTTCCACTTTTCATCATCTTCATCTCTTCGTTCTTTGACTCTTTTGATCAGAAATGGGGCACGCCAAGTGATCATGACCATGAAGCCAATAAAAATGCAAGGAATGTCAAGCAGAAGTTGCAGACATTGCACAACACAGAGCTTTCTCCATCCCCAGTCACTCCAGGAATAGTTCTTCTTTCCAAGTTTGTTAATAAAAATGCAGCTTCTCCAAGAGAGCACACAAATGACTGCCAATGGTATGCAGAGGACATCACAGATAAAGCGGAAAAAATATAAGCCAACTAATAAATGAAGCTGAAATGCATTCAAACAATATATTCCATGGTCTGGTCCTTTAAGTGTACTAAATGAAATATTTTCCTGTTTCATGTCATTGAAGAATGGAATAAGAATAAGCCCACAGGTTATGAAAATCATAAACAAACCCATCAGAATAAATGGGATGTCAATTAGGAAAAATACAAAATGAACAAAGCCCTTTACCCTCCAGTCCCACCACGAGTCCATGTTGCTGAATTGCATGCACATGCATGGCAGCCGCACAATGGTCAGACATGCAAGGATGTTAAACATTAATCCAAACAAGTCAGCCATCCGTTTAGCGACAAAAAGTGCAAATACTCCCAAACTCCAACAGGTCTTTGAAACAATCCAGGATATACACTCCACAATTTCTGACATCTTGGCATTTATCACTACAGTGACTATGTTGCTAGGATCCTACCAATTCAAACTCAATGGATTGTAGAATGGATCTGTTTAAAAAAAACTGAGAAAGAAATATATATTCAGCCATGATAATAACATATACTATGGGAGGGACTGGGATTGGTAGCCTGAGAAATCTGCCGGTATTTTGCAACGCCACCACTTGTTTGACATTTCCAGGGGAAACCAATGGTAGCATCACAAAATAATGGCTGTTTTCTCAGGCTGGGAGGTGAAGCGTTGCTATATATTTTTTCATCGTAGACAACTACCCTTAAATATCTGTAAAACAAGTAGACTTTTGTAAAAAAAAAAAAAAGAAAAGAAAAAGAAAAAATGCCTCCAGGGGATTGAACACTAAAGGAAGACAGCATCAGCAACAGCATATTTTTTTACAGCAAAGAAATGCATAATACGTACACACTACCTATATTAAACAAAATCTATTGGAGACAGGCATTGTGACGATGCTACATACATGTACCCATACGTTTTAAGACATATAAGACACACATTTTAAGACACACTGGGAAATGGAATTATTATAGCTATCATAGAGGAACAACTTGGAATAATGATTCATTACTTTCACATTGCCCATAACAGACCAGTGACGCTTGTCCACCAAATTAATTATTGCATAAGCACTGTTTTCAAGTTCTTGTGGGAAGACTGTAATGTCCCATAGGGGTATTCTCTGAAATTTACTACGGAGTGGGGGTGTTGGGGGGCAGATGCTGACACTTTAAGCCTCTAGACCTTTTCCAGACAAAAAGAGATCTGAAGTTGTGCCCCTGCTTGAGATAATAGAAATCCTTTTTCAGGCAATAAGGGAAAAAAAGGTACATATTATAGCTTATGCAAGAAGAACTTACTTGGGTGATGAAGGCAGCATAGTTTTGCATCAAAGCTTAATCAGAATAGTCAGGGATAACATTATGCAAAAAAAATTGAATAATTTTTGTTCTGGAGTCATGCTGAAGTAACATTTTCCCCTCTTCCAGAGATGAAGGGTGATTTTCACACCCTTTTCCAGAGTCAAAAAGTGAAAACTGTACCCTGTTGAGTGGCACATACACCCCCTTCCCCACCCCAAAGGGTAGAAAACTGATATGCAAAAATGGTGAATAGATATTTCGTACCCATTATGGGAGATGCCTTTAATCGAAAAGTGTGTCATGAACTTGGCCATTACTTGTCCATGAAAATAAAACGTTGGTGTTCCATCCTGAGCATTCTAAGTGTTACCAAAATCAGCAAATTACATCTCATGCTACCCCTAGCTTTTATTGTTCGGGATCACTAGGAGCTTATTGAAACCTATCATTTAAACATTGTTTTATTTTCCAAACCTTCCAGCTCTATAAAAGCCAAAAATGCAATATATTAACATGAGATGAAATTAAGTCTTAAGTAAAAGATGGAAAGAAGAAAGTTGATTTTTGTCAGTGACCTAGGATCCCTCGATGAAAGATTTGAATTACCAATCAAAGTTATCAAGTTGAACTACGTAAACCAGCGACCACACTTTTATAAAAGCAGGTTGCAATAATACATTGGCTGCAAAGCTGAAGCGATCGACACATTAATATAGTTTTCATTCAGCTCTTAAACTCTTGCTTCTGTAAAATTGCTCGTCTGTCCGCGTAGAATTAAGCGCAGGCCATTTGCAAGCGCTTTAAGCTGCACGGAACGCGTCGTATCGGGTTTTGTAAAATGAAAGACCTTCACCTTTCCAGCTGTCTTGAGTTCAAGTCTTCTACGTGACTGAAATCAAAATAACTTTCCTCTGTGGACGACGATTGGCGTAAATTGCTTTGTACAGTGGTTCTTGTTTTCTTTCAATAAAAATGTGTACCGAGGAGAACTGTCGTCGACGATTATTCCGCAAATACACTCCCACCAAAGACACCAAATTGCAATCAAGACAAAGCGGAAAAATTAGCAATGGGTGACAGCGATGGGGACTGTCAGCGATGAGTGGACTTCCGCTCATTTGTGCCGCTGACCTTGAAATCAAATTTACTGTCCATTCCTCGGGTAGGGGAATGGGTCGCTTCTTATTTCCGGTTCCGGTAGTTGTCCCCAGCTCGCTTCTGCCGGAGTCCTTCTGCCGCCGAAAACATAAAAAATGTACCGCTCGAGCTTCGCGCTCGTGAAAAAATCTGAGCTCGACTTGTTGGCAAGTCTATGGTAGAGTGAAACAAGAGTGAAAAAAATTGTCAGTTTTGAAAGCGAAGCAGATACAAATTCAGGAAGATGCAACAAACTAACTTTCCCGGTTAATTATTATTTTTTCCTGCCGGTAACCTGTAGATTCCTTAGAAACAATATATTCCGTACGGAGACCCCGGCCCGAGGGGTTCACGACAGGGCTCCTGTTTAGAGCCATTTATTGGCAATTGCAATAGAGCAAATTCACGTAGTCAGTGGCTTTGTATACTTACAGTACAAGCAAATTTCATCCTGATAAAATTAGGATAGACCGGCACAAATTTATACCCTGTCAGGAGCTGACCCTGTTTAGGACAGAGGTTAAAAAAAAAAACGCTCCAGTGACGATTTCACATACCCGTATAAGCGATATAGGGGAGTTACCCCCAGGACAGAAACCCCCGCACAGCTTTGGGACTTTCGAGGCGCAACAAGACATGCAGACAAATCAGTTGATGATGTGACCATATTATCCCGCTTGCGGGCTAATTCAGATAGCGTGACCTACCGCAAAAAAAAAAAAAAAGTGGAACCCCGCCTTACGGCCACCTCGGTTATACGGTCAGGTCGTTATTACAGCCACCATTTTTTTGGTTGCCTGGCAAAACGGCCATACATTTTCTTGTTAAAAACCGTCGTAAAAAGGTCACTCGTTAATACAGCCAAATTTTATTTGGCCCATTGGTGACCGTTTGAACCGGATTCCACTGTACGTGCTTGGATCCTAATTTCTTAATGTGAATTTTAATCGTTTGTGGTTTTCGCGCTTTGTGTACATTTTTTCGCTCCTTTTTTTCTTGTTTATAGCCTTGGCTCGTTCATAAGAGCCTCCATTCACCCCTCCCTCCTCAGTTTTTTCACCACTCTCTAGGCTCAGAGCACGAGCATGCAACATCTAACTCCCCTTCTACTAAGGTTTAGGCATAAAAAAGTTGTGTCCTTTTTTACATCTTGCCTCTCTTCCCTTTTTCTTTCAAGTCAAACGTTTAATCAGATCTTTGTGTCAAGCCCCGGCATAAAGCCCGAGTCTCCCCACCCCACCCCGAAGCGATTGAACAGATTTCATATGCCGTAAGCAATGAGGTTCGCAGCCATTTCGTCAGCTTGTTGCCTTCGAAATCGAAAGCGTCGAAAGACCAAACGTTTATCTCTTTCTCAGAGGAGAATTGAGAAGCATTTTTAGGTCGACCGGAAACGAACATTTCCCGAGAGACCCAAATCGCCTCACATTCATGTTGTTCGCCATGTTGATGTCACATGGATAAGACTGCAAGCGGCCGTCATGGCCGCGATTGAACGGAATCGCGGATGAGACGTAACAGTTTTAGAGCAGTGTTCGAGAGAACGTGGGCCAAAATTTACCAAATGGTTATGTCTACGGATTTACCCTCAGGTGGAAACATGGATCAAACTCAAGTGAAATCTGACGTGCCTTTTGTTGGAAACAAACCGCCGACATCCTCCTCGAGCGCCCGATCCGAACGGCAATTTACGCGGGTCTTGCGCTCGAAATCGTCCACTGTTGTGAAAAATACCAACAGCAACAACGACATACAGAAGGAAGAGCCTCAAGAAACGGGCAATATTCCGTTATCGAAGTTACCGGAGGCAGAAGTCAGTAACGATTATTCCAACCACAAAACCGACGCGAGCCAAGCAGCTCACTTACGTCAGCTTTTATTGCTGCACTTAGAACTCATTCAACAGCAGCAAGAAGAAATACAGAAAAAAGATAAGGAGATTAATCAGCTTAAATTGGACAAAGAACAGGTAGGGGAAGGGTTAGGGCCATTTTCATGTCTTCGGAAGGTTTAAGTTTTACTTTCTTCAAGGGTAATATTTTCCCTGTTGCATGAAAACACTCGGACAGAGACGCATTAATTTAATTCTGAGAGGTCAGCGGCGGCACCCTTGAAAATTCAAACATGGCGCCTATTATTGATCACATGGCATAAATTACGTGTTAATGTATTCGTATTTTACCAAATGGCGATTTTAAACTCTCTCTCTTTATTTTGGAGTGTATTTGTGTTTTAGAAGTCTTGTTAACATTTGCAGACCAAAAACCAGAATCCAAGTGGATACAAAAAGGCAATTTTCAACATTTCACCCAAAATTAAAAACTTTCCGAAAATTCTTTCCATGATTTTGTAACAGTTAAAGCCATAGCAAGGCAGTGATTGACTTTCCCTTGCCTATTTTTTAACTTCTTTGAAGTACTCAGAGCTTTGAACTGAGTCAAGGTCTCGGTCTGAGATTTCCTTGTAATGACCTCACTCTCGGTTAATGAGTAGTACATAATCAAATGGCATATAATTATATTGTGAGTTCTTGATAAATTTTTGCCATCAAGGCAAGAATTTCACATTATGACAGTGCCATAAATGTGAATAGGCTTTGGCTTCGTCAACAAGAGATCTGGGTATGAGATTGTAGACCATTTTACAGTTATTAGCCTTTGAGTAGGGATGAGGCTGAGGTCGACCTTGTTTTGATACAAACCTCTTTCCTTTTCTTATGAAAATTATGCTTAAAAAATGCCTGTTAGCACAAGGATGATATGATTTACAAAATAATGTAGTTTCCACCTGTAAATGTAAAATGGACTTTTAAAATGAGGTGTCTTTTAATGAATGTTGCTTATAAATTTGTAGCTGACAAACTGACAAACATTGCAACTCCCAAGGGTACAGAGCCCAGTAAGTGCCAGGCAAATTTTATGCTCGATGTTTCCTTTCTTCACGTTTTTCTCTTGTGATCAGTAGGGAAAGAAGTCAAGAAAAAGTTTGGAAAATTTTGTGAAAAAAGTAGAGAGAAAAGTGGGGAAATAGGTTGGGGAAAAAGTCAAGAAAAAAGTTGACAAAAAAAGTTGAGAAAAGAGTTGAGAAAAGAGTTGAGAAAAATGTCGGGATAAAAACTTAAAGGCAAGAAAAAAGTCGAGAAAGGAAAAATCAAACACAAATTTTTCATGGCACTTACTGGGCTCTGTAGAAGAGTTCACACTTGAACCTAATGTCAGATTTAAGTTAGCCTGGGATCATGCATGCCCTCCCTATATCTCTTTTATGTCTGTTGTGGGAAGGAGGGTATGATACCTTTATCAACCAGATCATGTGTAATGTGGAGCTCTTTCTGATTGGTCCAGACACAATACATTGGGAACAGTTCTGTTTTTTTGGCTGAAGATTAGGTTTGATGTTTTTTTTTCTCCCCTCTCTTCTCAAAAAGAAAGAAAACGTCTTATCAATGGTTAGATTTAAGTCTGACTTGTCCCTCTTTAGTACATTATACCAGCAAATTCAAAGGATCAGTGAAGGATTTTAGTCTCCCTTGAGGATTCTTGTTAAAACCAACTATAATCAAGTACATCCCCAGTAGAAATTAGGGGCAGTCAGATAAAGGCAAAATCATTTGTCATTTTTGTTTTCTTTGTTGATAATAAAAAACAAACAAACAAACAAAAGCAACAGTAACAGTATAAACAAGAAGTAGAAAAAGCAAAACAAACATTCTTAAACTATTTCTTAGACTAACATCAATCAGTGTTTGTATCTTTTGATCAGTCTTAATGTGCCTCTGGAATGAATGGGTGGGGGGAGGGGCACTCCCTTTTAGGCCTAGACAGGTATGTGCCACCAAACAGTGTATGGTTTTCAAGGTCTTTAGTCTTAAACAGGGTATACAATGTCACTTTTAAGTGTCTTGAACGGGTTATCTCTCTGGACTAGATGCCTTGAACCGTGAAAAGCTCCTTAACTCCAAATCAAAGAAATGAGAAAATGTTAAATTTGGGCCATGTAAAGCAGGTCTTTTGTCTTAAAGAATGTGGTGATATAGACAGATTTTGACTTGTTTTAAGCAGGGTAGGGCTTGAAGGCTTTGGTGGTGCACCCCCACCCAAACTTCCTTTCAGTACCCCCCTCCCACTGATATTCTCTGTTAGTTCTACTGTTATTTTTAAAGAAATAAGCGTCAATTACATTTTCTTCTGATGGATAGAAAATCTACTCAGTATTTATCCCTAATGAAGAAAATCTGCTTCGAATAGCTTCGCTATTTACAGGTAGTCTGTACTTGTAATTTATCGACTTTCATGTAAAATAAAGTTTTGTGATTTATTTGCATCAGATTCAACACAATGCAACATCTGAACTAGGCCTTGGAGACGCTACTTTTTTCTTTTTCTCTCTGTTTTAGCTATCTCCAATAGATTAAAGATCTCCAATAAATTTCACTTTTTTTCTGTAATTTGACATGACATCTATTCTCAGCTTTTTATTACAGTAAAGCATGTCAAGCGTTCCTGTCGCTAGTGGACTAATAAATTCATGAATGGAAAAGTGATTGGGTTTGTGGATTCAATACTCCATCGATTCATAAAATGAATATTCCTATAGTCAAATTGGACCTCGATTCAATAGTAAATTTAGGGTTGATTTGGTTTATGAACAAATATACCTGTTCTTTATTCTTGTCTGTTGTGTTCAATCATATTTGCTTCCCTTTTCCTACCGTTTATGTTTGCATTTTCATTGTGTTTAATCAAAATAACAGCTAGAATAGACAGACGGCAAATGCAAAAAAAACTGACCAAGGCCAAGGATCGAAATCCACCAATCACTGCACATACACTGACCTCAGTTTGACCATCATGTTTTCTAAGATGTCAGGTCTGTTGCACTTATCACTTGCAGCCAAATAGCATACATGTAACGGTTCGTTTGGGTTTGAACTTAGGAACTCGCCCTCACTTGACTCTTAGAAAAAAGGAAGAAAAAACAAAATTCTGAGGTCGACTAGTGGAAAGTGTCGTTCTTCAAAAAAACAGTAGCGAAGGGAACACTTGTCCTGCTTTGACTTTGTAATAGTTTGAAAATGTCAGCATAACCCCAAATTGTCCCAGTTCAGTGTATGTTAATTCTCTCCGTGTTTGATGTAGTTGGAATCTCGGATGCACCGATTGGAGAGAAGAATGGCTGTAAAGAAAAGAAGGGATGCAAGTGAAGGCTATGATGATCTCCTTGAAGAAAGACAATTAAAACCAGCAACTCCTAAAAGGTAAAGATAGCCTACAAAACATGTCTTAATTTTATGAAACTCGAGCAGCACAGTGCAGTGTGAGGAGGGGTCAGGTAGGGTACAGCAGAGAAGTGCTCACTTAAAATGTCTTAAGTATTTTAAGGTATGGAAAATTTTTTCTACTCTTCAAAGAAAAGCATAGTGTAAGATATTACATAGGTATTTGAGCATTATAATTTTTTTAATCATCCAGGTAGGGTATAGAAAAAATACAATATCTACTCTGGATTTAATTCAGTACAGCAGTAAATGGTATTTGCATAAGGATTTGCATGTTAAATAATATTGTTTTATAATAATATTACTTATCTGCTTTGTTTTCAAATGTCACAGTCGCCGTCTATCTGTGGAGCAAATGGTGCGAGCCAAGCGAGTTCCAGCCACTGCATCTGTAACCATGACATCACACATGTGTGAAGACATTAGCTATGATACTCATTTGAGAACTGAGATGCTTTATCTTCACAATGACTCAGTTGAACTTTCTAAGAAGATTCCTGTAAAGCCCGTTGCCGAGAAGAGCCAAAGTCATGTACAAGGTGATGTAGTTTATGCTGTAGCAGTTGCTAAGTTGGTTAAATCCTAAAATCCTAAAAACCATCCATTATAATAAGTAAAAACTTTACAGTCTTGTATCCTGTACTTTCATATGGTGTTTACGGGTCTCAATATGCACAGAAGATCAAAAAATGTATGGAATTTAATTCTAGTCATTTGTTCATTGCTTGAAGGGTCGTAGTTGATTGTGTGGCTGATAAATCGAAACTTGAATTAAAAAAAAGGCTACAGTTTCTAGTCTTGAATGGAAAACGTGTCCAGTTGTGCTGCAAATCACATTTTAAAATTTCAAAATTTCAAACTTTTGTGGGGGAGCCTGCCCCCAAATCCCCACCCCCTAGAAGAAGGGGAATAGCAGTCCCTTATTTATACAGTCAGTTACTACACTCAAACCTACTTCAATTTTTGAGCTATTTTGAGCCATTTTTGAGATGATTTTAAGTAACTCTGAAGCATTCAAAATAGTTTGTGCATGTTAAACATGCTAGCGTTTATTGACCCCGCTTGGTGTAAAAAATTTTACCATCAATTTTGGCATCTAAGCATGGCTATGTACCAGAAAAACATAATCAGATTATTTTGTTAACAAAAGTATGCTTGTTTAAGTTAACATTTTAAGCCTGATACTGTCTGGTGACCTTTGCATCTACGTTTTTCAAACAACACAAGTTTGCTTAACAGAGATACTGACCAATGATCCACCATAATATTTATTTATAGTTATAATAAACACCTGAAATTAAAATTGATTGAGAACATTCTAAATCAAACTGTGATTCAAACAAATTATTGAATCTCTTTCAACTTCATATTTCAGTGCCAACTTGGCAGATCAATGAAATTGCCCCGTCTGTGACAGTCAAACCAAAGTCAATCAAAACATCAGCTGCAGCAACCTGCCATGAGAATGTAGAGGTATGATAAGCAAGGCTGTGCTAAGAGAAAAATAGAAAGGGGCTCACGGGGATGTAGTTAAGGAAACGATAAGCAGGCTTTTGTATTAGGCAAGGTGGCTTTTTTACTCAACTGCATCTTTAAAATTCCCATATGCCTTTGTTTTCGTTTGCAGTTAGAGCTGGTGGTAAGCTCTATTTCAGCTGGTGAAATAGCGGGCAGCCAGCTATCTGTAAGCCCAGCGCTCTGAACCTGTGAAATCCAGTGTTCCCAGTGAAAGATTTCTATGAAAAAGCTAAGATTTTGTGGTCACCCAGGAGCAGGAGTTAGGGGCCACTGGGCGCTGCCAGGGCATAGCCTCGAAAGGGTTACATATTGAACTTCAAACAGGCCAGGGTTGCTACTGTCACGGAAAAGTCAGGGAATTTTTTAAGTGTCAGGGAAAATCTCTGATATTGAGACCCATTTCGTTGACTCCAATTCTCTCCAAAGTCGGGGAAGAGTTTGTCGTTGACAGCTACATCAAGCCTGCCGTCCTTGCGAAGATTGAGCAGAACCAATATGGAACTGTTCCGAACTGCAGCACAGTGCATGCCCTAATCAGCATGCTCCACAACTGGTATAAGAATACTGACGGCAACGGTTCTACAGTGCGCGTGGTGCTCTTTGACTTTAGGAAAGCATTCGATCTCATCGACCACGCCATTCTTATGGCTAAACTTACTGACTATGAGCTACCACCTTGGGTGCTGGACTGGATTGCAGATTTTCTTACTGACAGGAAGCAACGAGTGAAACTCGCCCATGATTGCTACTCGGATTGGGGATCTGTCAGGGCATGTGTCCCTCAGGGAACCAAATTGGGGCCCTGGCTCTTCCTGGTAATGATAAATGACATCAATGTCAATGGCGTCAACCTTTGGAAGTACGTCGATGACACATCGATGGCCGAGACAGTCCACAAGGGCCAACCAAGTGGAATCCAATTTGCTGTAGACGACCTAGTTAGGCAAGGCGAAATAGATAAGTTCCAATTGAATGAGACCAAGTGTAAAGAGTTGCAGATAAGTCTCTCAAGGTCTGTAGATCCTTTCGAAGCAGTTACTATTAACAACAAACCAATTGAGGTTGTAACTAGCGTAAAACTTCTTGGTCTCACAATTTCAAACAATCTAAAGTGGAACGCTCACATAGAGAATGTTATCAAAAAAGGAGCTTCTAGGCTATATCTATTAAGGAAGCTTAAGCGTGCAAAAGGAGATCCTGCGCAGCTACTTTGTTTCTATACTACGTGTATCCGGCCCATGTCTGAATATGCCTGCCAAGTTTTCCACAATGGTCTGCCTGAGTATCTCTCTGAAGAGCTAGAGAAAATTCAGCGCCGTGCACTTAGAATTATTTTCCCAGATTTAGGCTATCAAGAGGCTCTCAAAGAGTGCAATATTACCACCCTCCATCAACGGCACCAATGGCTGACAGAGCGCCTATTCAATGAGATTAAGGACAACAGCCTCCACAAATTACATGGCCTTTTGCCGCCACGTAATCTTAGTACTGTAGCCTTAAGGAGAAAGCGCGCTTTTAACGTGCCTCTTTGTAGAACAAATAGACTAATGAATAGTTTTATCATGCATAACGCGGCTATTTTCTAATGGTTTTATTGTAAATTCGCGGCTATTTTCTTAAATTTCATGACGTAGTATCTTTGTTCCTTTGTTTTATATATTTACTGTTATTGATTTATAATAGTTAGTCTTAGTATTCAACGTATTGTACAGTCCGTAATCCAGCCCTTGGGCTGTAATGGATTTTTAATAAAGCTATCTATCTATCTATCTATCTATCTATTGTCAAAGTCAGTGAAAAGTCAGGGAATTCTGTTTTCCAGTTTATAGTTCATAAGTTTTCTTCAAGATTTTGAAATGCATTTTCTTTCGGAAAAGACGAAAAGTATGCTGAAAAGCAAACAAAGCGATCACTTTGACACTCTATGTCTGACACATACATGTAGTAGTTGTGGTCAGTGGTTTTCGTTGTGAATGCTCTCTTCCAAATCCCTTCTTCTGACGGTTATTTTGCAGCTTAAAAAATGCCCAATTTGTTTTCTTTTGATCTCCTTGATCAAAAATAAGTAATTTAGAATAAATATTATTTTATTGCACAACTCCAATAGTTTCTTCCTAGCCCCTCAACAGGTATGTCACATTTACAAGGTATTAACAACTTCTCTTCTAACATAATTGCCACAGTTGGGCATAACAGGAAACCTTTCTGTGGGGGTCAATTTTTAATGCTAGAATGGTATTACGGTAAGTTGAGTTGCCTGTATCTTCAATGTTTTCTGGTTAACAGGTTGTTGATGATGAAGTGTTTGTGAAGCGGCACATGAAACAAGAACTTGAAGAGAAAAGAAGAAAAAGGTAACACTTTGTGTGAATTGGAAATTATTTTATGCTATAAAAAAGGTGTCCATAACTGGGGCTGGCCGTTTATGGGAATGTTAAAATACAGAATTTGTATGGGAGTTGAGAAAAACCTTGTTTTCTGAAGGTGGCCATTAGTAGAGCTTTCTGCTTATGAGAGTGTCCGTTAGGAGAGCTACCACTGTCTTGATGCAGACTTGTCACTATGCAAGTGAGCAGAAAAAGCTTGGAACCAAACATGTAAGCCCAAGACTTGGCAAAAATGGCAAAAGTCACAGGTTCCTCACAAAAATCAAATATTTTTGTTTGGTCAAGATAATAAAATGTGTAGGATGTTTGACTTTAGTATTAGTAAATTGTGGGGCCATTTTTCTTCCTTACAGAATGGTAGGTCAAAAAGCACTGCCATTTTGGATTTCTATTTTATACCAGGGGTGCTAAGTGAATTCTGCCATTGAACAAGCTTGATGGGTGACGCCACATCCAAACTTGTTGAATGACTGGGCCAGGAGTGAGGCTGATATTGATGAAATTGTTTGCAGTGTTTAATGGTCTGAATATTGTTGGTAAGGATTTATTTACTTTTCCTTTCTAGGTGGGACATTCAACATATGCGGGCGATTCAAGCTCATCAAAATCTTGAAAAGAAAAGCAGAGATCGTGAGGAAGCAAGATTGAAGGGGAAAAGAACTGGATGTAAAAGCGACTGTGAAAAGAGTGTTGAGTCTTTTCTTCCGTGTCCAGAAGAAGGTATGCTAAGATTAAGCTAGTTATTGGATAAGTGTCCTTGTCAAATAACTTTGTTTGCTCAGGAAAGTTATTTTTGGTTTGTTAGTGCATGCATTCAAGGACATTGGACGCATGAAAGTTGGCTCAATTTTTCACTTTTGGTACCGCTAAAACTGTTCATGTATTAATGGTACTATATATCTTGTTCTAACTACCTGCCTCGATTAGCTATTACTACTATGGGTAGATATTAATTTTCTACTTTTCTAATTCGTGCTATAATAAGTTGTTGTTGTTGCTGGAGATTTTACAGCATGTACTAACACAGGTATTTACTTGGGTTGCAGTGATGGCGGTGGAGGTATCTGATACTGTTCCTGTTGTTGCTTTTGGATTTCCTGTCCCACTTTTCCACAGTAGGTAAGTTCAATAGAATGCCACAGAGCAAAGTAACTTCTAATATTGTGTTTGATTTGCTTCTCAGTATGTACACTTGTATGTACATACAAGTTGGTGTATGAGTGTGCTTGCATTGACTTACGTGGATAAAGCGGAAAGCATAAGCTTAACACTTTCACTCAGCTATGGTTAGTTCAGAAAATACTCTCTTGTAAGTCCATGGCAATTTGACCGCTCAAGTCTTTGATAAAATACGACTGCTAGGTACATGTGTAGACAGACTGCCTCCACATAATCTACTGCAAATTTGTGCAAAGTCCTCCACTTTTTTGACAGTTATCAGCAATCTCAATGACAAAAATTCAATTAACACACTTACTTATCCATGATTACTGCTAGTTTATTCTTTCTCTCTTTTTTGTCATTTTGTTGTGTTCCTTTTTTGATATATAAACCTTGCTTAATGCATAAACCATGGATTTACAGAGCTGGCACCCAAAATATTAGATTTGAACAAGGCTATCACTAAGATTTCAAGTTACTGGGCAATTACAATGAGAAGCGGGGAATCTATCAGCTAGGGAATTCTTTTGCTTCTGTTTTTCTTCTATTTTCCTATAGAAGTAGTAGTCGTGGATCACGTTCATAGTAGCCAGGCGAAATCCTGTTTGAATATCTGTATGGTCACTGCGGCAAATTTACTTCAAAACTAAGTTTTGTGTTCTCATGTCCTTAGTTAAGACATTAGGGTTTAGTCATGGGAAGTGTACATGTAACGTCTGAACTTGCCCTTCAAATATTTGAAGGGCAATATTGAATATTTGCCATTGCTCAATTAATTGAGCAACGGCAGCCAAGTTTTATGAGTGACTTGCATTTACACTTGTAGGGAATTTGAAGTTCCTTGGTTTAGTCTGGATAAAAGAGAACTTATTGAAAGAAAAGGGAAAGTAAAGCCTGGAAGAGGTCGTGGAAAAACTCGTGGAAAAAGGAAAGGATATTTCTAGAAAGGGTGAGTTCTAATTTTATTGTGGTTACCTTGCAGGGCTCAAAATAATGGCTAGGCAATGGACAGTGTCTGGCCAAGTTGACCATATGACCATTTGTCCAGACAAACTTTCAGTTACCAAAAAGGATTTTTCTTCTGCTCTGGCAAACACATTAATTTTAGTAAAGAAAATCCCAAAACTCAGAGCAAAAACTAAGAAAATGAAACAAATATTTTGTCCAAATCTCTGAACTTCATCAGCCTTGTGAATTGACAGGTTGCATAACAGAAAAGTTACAGGGCGGGCATGCACCTTGAAAGTCCTTGAAATTAGCAGTAGGTGCTGGAAAGTCCTTGAATTTCGGTGCTAACTTTATCCAACCCAGCAAACACCGAAAGACATTCAGGATATTAAAATTGCT